>VXBR01005798.1:245290-340593 GCA_013400215.1 Cisticola juncidis
AAAAAGTTTTGAGAATTTCATTTTTTCTATTCACTGCAGTCCTGGCCAAAGTAAAGCCCTCTTTTACATTGACGTCAAGATCTTTACTAAGATTAGGGTTTCATTTCTCTATTGCAGCAATTAGCCAGGGAATGTATAAAAGGCTTCAGGGAAGCAGGCTAGGACTCCAGAGGGGAGAGCACTTTGCACCATAGGCAGATAGCAAAGAGAGAGTGCGGGAGGAGGAAGGCAGGAATACAGAGACGCGGAGTAGGAGGGGGGGCGGGGGAGGCAGAGAGGGAAAGAGGGAGGGAAGCAGGGAGGAAGGAACAGAAAGTTTATGTACATGAACCCTTTTTTTAAAAAGTATTGTTACACCTAGTAGCTAGCTTTACTGACACAGAAATGAGAGGTCTGTTCAGTGCTTAAATATCCGAGAAACAATGGGATAGTGCAGGAAAGTTAACAATTAACAGTCTCAGCTTAAATTTTGTAACTGCAGGGAACTGGAAACACAGCTGCCTCCCTCTTCAGCAAAATCAGGTCTCCTGGTTAAGAGAAGAATTTTTGTTAACATCTGAATTTCTGAAAAATAAGCAGCTTGCAGTTGAATGAGTATCGTGCAGTTATGGTTTTAGCCAGCCTGCTCATACTTAACTATGTCTGCTCATTTTAAATAGAGTAGTTGTGAAAGGGGCAATGAGGCTTTTGAAATGCCTTTTGCTTTACTCTTTTAAATGAGGGTACAGAGCAATAAAGAGAGCTGAAGGTATCCGGCTGAAGAGAAGCAGCAAGGAAGATGGGTCTGCTAAGTGTGGATTTGCTGATCACGCTTCAGATCTTGCCGGTCTTTTTCTCCAATTGCCTCTTTCTTGCGCTCTATGACTCTGTGATCCTCCTGAAGCACATGGTTCTGTTTCTGAGCCGCTCCAAGTCTGGGCGCGGTGAGTGGCGGAGGATGCTGACCTCGGAGGGGCTGCGCTGCGTCTGGAACAGCTTCCTCCTGGACGCCTACAAGCAGGTGAGAGCGCCGGGATGGGGCCGGGAGGCTGGGCGGGAGAGCCGGGGCAGCATCCCGCTCCTCGGGGAGACGGGACGGGAGGGACTGCCAGGCGCAAGCCATCACCAGCCTCGTGTTAACTTTGATGGGAGAAGGGTAAGCTGAAAGGAGCGGTACTCCAAGTCGGGGTTAAGGATTCAGGAAATTCTGAGCTGTTGACTCCCTGCCCGAGCTCTCTGTGCAGCCTTGGCCGTGTCACTTACTTTAGGCGTGCCTCAGTTTCCCCAGCAGCACGAACAGTAAACTTCACGGTTTTAAAGTATTTCAAGATCTTCGTTTAAGAGTAATTGTAAAATACTCTAGATGTTTTCGCAGCTGTGGTTTATCATTGCCATATGATGTGATTTCAGATACTATGAAAAGACTGCATCTTCAGATAGAGCTCTACATAGATGGATGTTAGCCATGTAATGGGAGTTGTTTTACCTAGTGTAAAATACAGAAATGAGCCATTGTCATTGCACTGGCATTTTCTATTACTCATATGTTAACTTTTATATTGGAGGAAGTACCCAAGTAATAGTAAAACTGTGCACAAATTGAAAAAGTGACTTTTTCCTTCATGGAAGCAGTGACAGAGGGATATGTCAGAGATTCAGAATGAACCTGACTAGCTGTCGGACAGCTGCCTGCTGATTTAAGTTAATAAAGCCAGTAACAGTTATGCAACATGTACTTTTCCTTTTAGGATTTCTTACAAACATTACCCAGGTACTGCCCAGGTCTCATGAGGTAGCTAGAGCTGTCTTTTATAGACTGAAAAGGTGGACCCAAATCCATGAAATTTCTTTCACAGACCACCCAAGTTAGTAAGTAGAACTGGATTCAAAACTCTGTGGCTTTCAAAACAGTGTTTAGTCTGTTAATTTGTTGTCTTATTCAGCCCATCTAATTTAACATACTCTATGTGATGTCATAGGGGTCCTGTCCAAATTATACACTTCTGAAATATTTCTTTTTGTATTGCCTTCCCCCCAATTCACTTTCACACCTCTACAATAGATTTTGTTTTTGCTCTTATCTAAAAATGTGGAGAGCTGGTGATGTTGGTGTTTGCTGGCTTTGTGATATGGAATACCATCTGCTTAGCCTGAAACTCAAGCCATGGGGACATTAATTTTCAGTGTAAGACAAATATAAATAACTAGCTTTTGCCAAATGGGTCAACCTCTTACTGCCACCCCAGGAATCATCCAGCTGGCTACCCAAATAAAATAATGCTGAATGAAGCCCACTATTCTTCTAGCCCTTCTAGTCTTTGTTTTTATTCTCTTCATAGACATTAAGTAAGTACATTTTACAGTGTCCCTGTTAAATGGGTCACTGAACACAATTGTTCCCATTTTACAGACAAGGCAAGGCAGGACAGTTAACACAGGACTTGGTCAAGGCTCCAGTGGAAGTTGGTAGCAAGACTCTGCAACAGTCAAGTTTTGAGTTCTTGTATTTTCAACATGTATGTGGCCTAGGTTCTGGAGAAGTTGCTAAGCTGTGAGAAACCTTATGTCCATGTGATAGCTTCAATTTCATTTTGCTTAAATTACACACAATTATTTAAAATTAAGATATTGCATGATTTTCTGTACTCTCCAAAGTCATGCTTTGCCTTTCTTTCAGTATCATTGATGTTAACCATGGAAATGACAGGTATGGTGACTGTGCTATTTTTGGTGTTGCCAGTGAAACTCACACCTTGAACTTTGGTAGTTTTATTCTCTCCCATATCAAGATTAAATCAGCTGAGTTGCTCAGGTCAATCAGGCCATGAGGTGCCTAGGATGAACTCTGCCTCAATGAACTCAGCAGAAAAATGCAAGTAAACACAACCAAATTTTATCACCTTGTTCCAAAACAAGGTGTTCCATTCATGGCAGCTATCCTTAAGACAAAATGAATTGGCCCACAATTAATAGAAAAACTGTTTTACTTAATAGAATTATGGGCCATAAGGACAGAAAATCATTGGAAACTCTTGATTGTCACAGAAAGATAGTCAAGTATAGAAATCAAATTATGAAGTGGACCAAATAAACTGAGGAGCAATATTGGCAGAAGACTTATCACCTCCGCAATAGATGAGAATCTATGAGTTTAATCTGAAAAGTTTTACTAGTAGATTTGAAAAAGATTGAAACATACCTTGCTTTGTAACTTATTTAAAAAGCATGAGGAATAGTGAAATATATCAAAGAATGTCCTACAAAGCAAATTTTTCCTTAAATCACCCTTTTCTAAATCCTGAATAGAATTACCCTGTTGTGATGTCTTACTCTGAGACTGTAAGTGAGACATTAAAATGTTATGGAAGCATGGCAAAATGTAGCTGGTAACATAACCATGATTCATTGTTGTTCCAATTTACCAGCTGAAGCCAGGTACTAGCAAATTACTTTAAAAGGTACTTAAACTCATTCCATTGAGCAGTATTTATGAGAAAATCACAACTTTTCATGTAGAATTGCAGCTGTCTGAGATAACCAGAGCCAGACTGTCACTTAGCAGAAGACTGGATCAAAGAAGTAACTATACTTGGCTTTACTGTGTTTTGTGTCACTCACACAGAATTCTTCCTGCGTACATTTCATAATATTTTTCACAAAATTACTTTTATTTGATGTAAAATTTCTGTTCAAAGAAAAATTTATGGGAAGCTGTTCCAGAAAAACACTGTGAGTAGATACTGCATTCTGAATTAAGGTAAATTTATTACAAGAAAGGACCTTTGCCTCAAAAGCATGCATTGCCCTTTTTTAAGGCTAGTTATCTACAAGAGATGATCTTGTAATGGTTAGAGTATATTTCAAACAAGCTCTTCTGATTTACTTTCCCATTGTCTAGAAAACCTTATTAATATCTCATCTAAATTTCAACTTTTTGCTGCTTTTTGTTGCTATTAAGTACCCTTGCACATGATTTTAATTGATGAGAGCATTTATTTCATAGGCAAGATTACCTAGCAGCAGTTGAAGATTTTAGCACCATCAGTGGTGAAACAGTGCAAAGTTTGTTGCATTGTATGTAGAGTATATTCAGTGTTCTTTTTTATTGGAACATTCTATATGACTGGTTTTCTCCACATTCTAAAGTCCTACTGGAATCAAAAGAATTGATTTTTAGTTTATTTTGATTTTTAATGTAAATTTTACTAATGAATAATGTTTCTTTTTACTTCCTTAGCTCTGAGTTCAATATCTGTCAGAGTCAGTGTTGATATTGTCTACACTGCACCAGCTTTGTGATTTATAGACCATCCTCCTATAATTTTCCAAGAGGCAAGTGTGTCTTACATTACAAGGGAGTCTTTAGGCCCAAAATAATCATCATAGCAGCGATAAATGGAGCTAGTAGTCAAGTTAATCTAACTTTCCGTAATTGAAAGAGTGCAAATGTTATTTTTATATATGTATGTGTGTGTAGGTAGTTACAATTTTATGTATTTGCATGTATAAAGATCTATATATACTATTTGTCTCTCTATATGTACATACATATATGTGTAAAAAAGCAAAAGTACACGTATGTAAGCATACATTTCCAGGAGCCAGCCCTCTCATTTCTCCACGTATGTGTACACATATATATGTGTGTATCCATGCATACATTTAGATATGAATGCAGTCACAGCTATTGATGAGAGAGAAAAACCAAGATGACTTGGAAGGGTGTTTGTGTAACCATGATTTACACAGGCCGTTTCTACAAATGCCAGTGAGGTGTTTGTTTTAGCTTAAAGTGTGTATGCTGAATGTATCACACGTTGCAAAAATCTGGAGACAAAGCTGGAAAAGTTTTGGAAAAAAAAATTTAATGTTTTTTTAACCTGTTAAGTTCTACACTTTATTTAGTAGTGGGATGAATCTAAGCTACCAAAGATGAGAAATTGTTATCTCAAAATGCCTTTAAAATAGGTTAAGAAATGGTTGTACACATTAGGGATGCCCAGTGATGAGACCTTGTGCTGGGAGCTTTCTCAGTGCCAGATGTGAGCTCTGTGTTTCAGCAAGGCAGAGCTATCATCCATGGTCTCCAGTAGAAAGCTTTAATGTTATCCTTGAGGAAATGGTCCCTCTTTCCCACCTCAGTGTGGGGTAGACCTTACTGGCCTGTCCCTGCAGCAGCCCATGGTCCAGGAATGCAGTGATGCACCGTGGGGCGACGTGCCCACGTGCACACGCACAGAGGCGCGTGTGAGTGTGCGTCACGGGCCTCAGAGGGTGCTGCTACCTCAGGTGATGGATGGTGCTGGTGTGTGTGTACTTGCTCAGCTTTTACTGTCTTTAGGACGGGCCAGCTGCAAGCTCTGGCATGACAGTCCCAACACAGGCGAACGGCTGGCACAGGATCCCAGGATCATGGCATAGACCCAGCTCTGGATGTAGCAGCAAGTACAGTGGTTCAGTAAACACCCACTGAGATTTTGCTGGGTTTTCAGGCAGTTAAATCACCTCTGGCTGCTTTTTCCTGCCTGGTAGGTACATCACCTAAAATAAATCAGCATGCAAAGCAAAACAGCCCCAAACCTTACATGTTAAATGCATGCTGCACAACATTATCACAAAGATATATGTGCAAGTGATATAAAAGCATGATCCTCTGTCTGCTCTTTGGCTGTCCAATAACCCTTTGCTTTTTGGGGAAATGTTTTAAAGGTTGAAACAAAGACACAACCTTCATACTTAACTGTATTTATTATGTCAGGCAAGGTAAGGAAGTGTCTCTCTTTGCATTTGACAGTGATAAAGGGAATTTGTAAAAAAAAATGTGTTGTATAATTTCAGGGTATAGAACTAGGCATTGTGTGGTATTAAAATATTTTATTGGTTTTACAAAGTTCAACTTTAGCAAAATTGTTTTCATTGACATTTACAAATGAGAACAAACTTGAAAAAAGTGAGAAAAACAAAACTGAACCAAACCACAATTAAAACTTCTCCTACAAACTTTGGAACATAAATTCAACAGAATTTAGTTTTGACATTGTAATTATGATTAAAACTTTCTCATTATTAATATACAATAATCATGTTTGTTCTAGTTGTGTCTGAAGATCAACCTAGACCTGGGACCCATTGTACTAGGCAGTGTCCCAACAAGAGGAGCAGACAGCTGGTCCCACCCATGGAACTTAAGAGTTCAAATATTCAAAACAGACAAAGAGTAGGAAAAGAAATACCTTTATCCCACATAGGCTCTCATCCCACTTCATTTTACAGATCTAAATTCACTTCTTCCACACCTCTTTGCACTGTTCCATTTTCACCATGATGTGTAAAAAAACTGACTGTAAGGAGTGCTTGCCGTGTTGCTGAAGCCTTGTGAAAATCCCCTTTTGCTGTGATAGACATTAAAAATTAGCTAATGGGCACTATTCAGGGAGAGGATTGCACATGGTTCTTGAGTGCTGGCTCTACCTCTCTGTCAAAACCACCACTGTGTATTTATACTCATAAAGCTGAGTAAAAAAAATGAGTAGAACCCCATCATCCAAATTAATATCAAATTCCCTTCATGTGCTGAGTAACAAAATCTGGTGAAGGCCTCTGTCAGGCATAGGTAGATCCCGGTGGCCATGGTGTAGTAGGCCATGCTCCCATCTTGAGGGAAACATAAAGCCTTTAAGAAGCTTGCTCTTGGCTCCTCAATCACAGCAACTAAAATTAACTGTAAGAGTGCAAGGCAAAAGGCTCCTTTATGCTTTCCTTGTGGCATGTATACCCATTTGTGGGACCGGTGGCTTTTAAATGGAGAGAGCAGCATTTGACTAGTTATTTTTATCTGGACTGTGCCTGGTTTGTTTGTCAGCTCCACATACCTGATCCTAAGTAAAAGACTCTGGGAAAGCCTGAGCCATTTCTAGTCTCTCCTCTTCAGTTAGAGTAATTCAAGTTACCACCTTCCCAAGACAAATTAAAAACTTCTGCCCCCTTACTCTACTCCAGACAAGGGCATTCTGTGATTCTTGTTAACTGCACAACTCTGGGTCATGAAATAAAGAAAACAAAAAAAATTGTTTGTAGAACTTGCCAACCAGAGTCAAATTATGATTTGGATGAAGCTATACCTAGCTGAATGGGATCAAATCAAAGTAGAGAATTTTAAAAAATGCTGAAGGCTGCAGGGATTCAGTTCATTACCAATCACTGCACTCCAGTCACAAACACAACATGTCCACATTCAAATGACTAATATCATCAACTGCTCATTATCTGGCAGCACCCTATTTTTTTAGGGGGTTGACACAACCTGGTGAGTCTGCCAAACTGTATGGAAATCTCTGATGCAGGGAATTAAAGCTGTATTCCAGTGCACAGGATCCCAGAAAGGCTATGCTGAAGCTGATAAAAACAAATAGGAAAAAAAGAAAAGGTAAATGAGGAGATAATGTTTTGTCCGTGGGGCTTTACCTAGTCTTTATGGAAAATGTAACACAGACTTAGCAGTATGTGCTATTTCTAGCCTGCAGTTTATGAATAGGTCTTTCTCTCCTGCTCCTGAGTCTCCTTCATTTTGCAGGCTGTGTGCTAAAGCATCAGCAGTCTTGCTCCCTTTTCACTCTGGATGCAGACAGAGCAGGCTGTCAGGCGAACACAAAATTCTCACCAATGATGCGAGTCGCTGCCTTGGTGCTGCTGCCTGCCCCTGCTGCTGGCTGGGCTGGCTGGCAGATTTGGTTGGCCTACCTTGCGTGTCCCATGCAGGCTGTGTGGGAGGGGCTGCCTGCGGGCTGCTCGGCTTCTACCTCATTCAGAAGGCTGGCACCGAGTGGCCAAATAGTCACGCACAAAAGTACGTGATTATGGAAATGCTGGATTGCGTGTGAGGGGAGTTCTGCTGGTTTGTTTCTCAGAATTTATATTTTGCCTGCCTTTGTGTAAGATTTCAAAAGCAGCTTGGCTGAATACATGAGTGTTTTTGTTTGTTTTCTCATTGTGTTGATTTTCTTTTCCAAGAGCTATTTTTTCTTTCAATAAATAACAACAAAGAAGATGGCCAAGGCCTACAATGCAGATGATCAGCAAGGATGATATTGTCATCCTGTGTCAATTGGTTCAGAGTCTGGTGAAATAAACAGTCCCTTGGGAACGTCAGTTCTTCATCAAAACCAATTAGTGGATCTGCTGCTGCTGCTTATGTTTAAGCATTAACGACTGGGCAGGGCTGCTTTTTGGAGTGCCTGACACTGGCATGGAACAAGGCACCGACCTAATTACTTCTCTACAAGAGCAGAAAATGCCTCGTGAATGCCTGCTTGGCAAGGATGTCTCATTAAGGGGAAAAAACTCAATACAAGCACTCCTAGAAACAAAAAATTAAAATGATAGGTAACCTGCGGCCATGAGATTTTCTTCATGGCTGTGGGAAATTAAGAGAAGCTGCTGCAAGGTGATGTAGAGCTGTACAGATGGATAGAGGCTTCTTTGTACTTTGTTTCCTAGCTCCATATATTTTTAGTCTATAAGGAGTATGAGAGACAGAATGCAAACTTGCATTGTTGAAGAAGAGAAAATATGTTGTCATTGTTGGTACCAATGTTAAATAGGACTTGAAGGGCATTCCCATGTTGGTGTGTGTTGGAAGTTGTTGTATTAGTCTATTTCTTTAGGGTTTACAAACTAGCTGAGAAAATTAAAGGGTTTGGTAGACCTGAGTGAGGAATTGGTAATGAGGAGCTTATGATATATAGCCTCTCTTCTGCTTAAAATGATCAAGAAGCAAACTGTGGTTTCCCAGTTAAAGAAGGGTGGCTAGATACTTTCAGTCATGACAGTTTTGTTAAAATAAAACCTGAGGAATAAGTAGAAACAGCTGCTCAGACGTTGCTTTCGTCCTAAGAAGCTCTGTTCATTCCTGACTTATAGGTTATTCTTTTTACCTTTATTTTTCTTCTCCTCTGAAGAATGAGAGCAAATATAAGAATTTCAAAGTGCATTGTTTAATTGTGATTTGTGAGATAAATTACATGTCACTACTTCTTTTCTTTGACTGGATGAGCACACACTCTTAAATACTGAGATCCATTATTCATCTAGGGGGTTGGGTGAAGCACAAATATACACTTATGTGTCAGGCTTTGCCCAAAAGGCACATTTTGAGCAAGCTAGCTCCAAAAAAGCAGTATTGTAGTTCAGGAACAGTTAATCTTCCTATGTAAAAAGGGATATAGTTTTTGTGTGGATATGCATATGTTGTGTTTCTTGAGATGTCTCTTTTTTTTGGTGGTCACAAATTTATCACAAATTGCTGAATTGTTTAGTTGGCTTTTGGATTGAGCTCAGCTCTCAGGATGGTTGTATGGATGCCACATGGTCTTGACCTGTGTTCCTTGCTCAAGTGCAGCCCTTTACCTGACTTCTGCTTCACCTATCTTACATCACAGAATGGCAGAGAGAAATGATCAACAGCTGAACAGAAGGTGAGGTGAAAGTGGCCTTAAATGCTGCAGGATTCTTAATGCCACTTAACTGCAAGAGCCTGAGCCTCTGAGCCTGACTCTCCAGATAGATAATTTCTTCTCAAAAACTGGGATGTAGTTATTTTCTTTCTTTGAGTTCAGTGGACAGCTCACTCATACATCAGGTCCTAAACTCAGCTGTTTAAAGCCTCTTGCTTTCAAAGGCGAAGCACAAGGCTGTTTTTAAACTGTTATTAGTGCTCTAGCAGATAGCAGTGCTGCAGATGCAGGTTTATAGGGGTGGCGGCAAAAGGGGCTTTGCTTTCTCAGAGCATCATTGTTTCTCTTTACTTGGCCTGGTGAGATTTGTGGGTGTCAGGGCCATCTTTCTGTCTGTGTTCTCTTCCTTGCTGATGTCTGTGTGAGAATGGTGGCATGGTTGTATTTCAATTTGTCTTATTGACAAGAGTCAAAATAATGCTCATAATCATGTGCCAACACGCTGCGAGACATTCTCACATAGCTGTGAAGTCCGGAAACATTAATGGCTGTGTCTTACAAACTTTTCTTTGATTAGACTCTTGCTTCTAATATTATTCTGGTAAAATAGGGCAGAGTCATGAATAACTGTAGTTTTGTTCAAGATAGTCAGGTTTCTGAGGGAGAAATGGAGGATCCAGTATCAGCAATCTACTTGCCTTTGGATTTATGTTCAGCAGCAACTGCATGAGTTCAGCTGTTCACTCAGCTTCTTACTGCATCTGACTCCTTTATTGCATCTGATACCCTATAATTCAGTGTAAATACAAGTACACCCCAAATCAGTTATTTATTCAGCTTTGACAGAATTCTCATGCAGTGTTAACTTCTATAGACTTTAATTGCAGTGTAGCTTCAGAAAGAAATACATAAAATGTAAAAGACTTCAGAATTTGGCTCTGTGTGTTTCCTTTAAAGCAACAATTCTGAACATAATCAAATAGTCAGGGGACAAAGAAAGTAAGAGTCAGGAAAATACAAATGGATAATTGCCTTGTTGTAGTAGAGGTTGATGTTAAAGGCAGAGACATAGGAATTGCTTTGGCAGAGCTCATTAAACTTAATTGTATTATGCAATAATATTTTGTAGTTCTGTAGTAGTTATCAGCTAAGGATCTTGGAGCCCTCTGCAGGCTCCGCCTTATTCTGGCATTCCTTCCTGTGAGTTGCTTTTATTCTGTCTTTTTTTCTATAGACATGCAAACAGAAATGGTGGGGCAAAACGACCTTTCCCCACTGCCTGTTGGGTCTGAGTTAGGTCTGAAGTTGGAGCTGAGAGCAGTTAATTTGCACCTCATCCTACTTCAGCCATGATATAAACTTGCCCCTTTTCCTGCTGTTTTTTCCCTGAACCATCTTGTAAAGAAACATTGCAGTAGAAGGAAATGTGTCACGCCATCATGGATGAAATTACTGCAAAGGGCTTAAAAGACATTTTAGAGAGCACACTCTTGGATGATTCACTGTCGAAGCAGTGTATATATTAAGCGGGCATCTGCAGAGATCTCATTTTTGGTACTCTTGAGTACTTTCATTCTTGGACTGCAGGATGGAAGAGAATATACAAATCTGCAAATCTCTCAAACTTGAGAGGCACTGTGTGCGTTGTGAAGATCAGGAATGTAGTGCAGAATGATTTCTGAGAACTGGAAAAATGACTTGAACTTCAGGTTGTGGGCTAAAAAGGGACCTAGGCTTTATAACACTTTACTAGCTAATCCCTAATCAACAGGCTACTGTTTTTCCAAAAGAGTCACTGTGTCTCATAAAAAGCAAACAGGTAGAATATATAAACAGGTGTTGTCTGTGAGCTACCTCATTACACAAAGTAATTGTCTGATTATGCTGAAAATTAGTGAAAATGCTGTTGAAGTTTTGAATAGTGGGCTTAAAGGATGATGTGAACGTGAAGAGAACTCATGGAAAAAGCCAGTGGAAAAAACTCTGTGTGTCACAAAGGAAAGTCAGAAGAAATTTGAGTTAGTCTGTCTGAAAGCAAATACAAATCTCCAAATACATAAGGGTGAACAGGACCAAGTATATAATGGACAGGATGTCTTATCAAATTTTCTAACATTAGTGAGGTAGCATATTTGACAGAAATGCCACATTTTCCTGAACTGTGAGTGCAGGTGGACAAGATGATCATTTTGAAGCTGCTGCTTTTGATGATTTGCTCTGACCCCATTGACTTGTTGGGTGTACTCTGAACAAGCGACTGTTTGAAGAGAATAGTCATAAGGATACTGCACAAGCAAGTCACACTAACTTGCCATGTTTTAATTTGTTCTGCCATCAGGTCAAACTGGGAGGAGAAGCCCCAAACTCCAGTGTAATCCACATAGCCAAGGGCGGTGATGGCAGCAGTGGGAACTGGAAGGATGTTGGTGGCAAGTGTGGAACCAAGTGCCACCTTCTGGATTTTGCCAACTCAGAGCGGCCACTGGTGGTCAACTTTGGCTCAGCTACCTGACCACCGTTCACGAGCCAGCTGTCAGCCTTCAGCAAGCTGGTGGAGGAGTTCTCTGGTGTGGCTGACTTTCTGTTGGTCTACATCGATGAAGCTCACCCATCGGATGGCTGGGCTGCGCCTGGAATCTCTCCCTCTTCATTTGAAGTTAAGAAACACAGAACCCAGGAAGAGAGATGTGCAGCTGCTCACCAGCTCCTAGAGCACTTTTCCTTGCCGCCTCAGTGCCAAGTGGTGGCTGACTGCATGGACAACAATGCCAATGTGGCCTACGGGGTTTCATTTGAGCGAGTATGCATTGTGCAGAGACAAAAAATTGCCTACCTGGGGGGCAAAGGCCCCTTTTTCTACAACCTTCAAGAGGTCCGGCTTTGGCTGGAACAAAACTTCAGCAAAAGATGAAATATTTTCTCCACAGGAGTTATGTCAACAGATGTGTCCCTTTAAGGAGATGCAAAAGGGAAAAAAAAAAGAAAACATATGTTAGTTTGAGTAAAATCTTTCAGACGATTGCAGGAGAACACATTTGATAATACTGTCAAGTGAATGCTAACTAGGAAAAGAAAATAAAACAAAAATCTAGCTCCACAGAAACATTGTCAAGTGAAAAAAAAAATAAATTCCACTCCTGCTCTTTCTATGGGGTCAGAAGAGGTGAACAGGCTTCTCCAAAAAGGTGCAGCTGGCAAGCAGGTAGGGTGGTTAGAGAAGACCTCTTTCCCAGAAGCCCCAGTCCTGGGGTGAGGCAGAGAAAGTGTTTCTGCTTGGAAGGCATTCCATGCAAAGGCAATGCTGTACATTTCATCAGAAATGCTTCTTTATGCCCCTGTGGCCAATGCAAGGAACCTGGGAGGAGCAGGGGCTTTGCAATTACTTTGCATACAAATGCAGTGTGGCAATTTTCCTCTCTTGGTAGAAAATCTGTAGTTCAGAGACTTCAGGAACCACGTGTGATGCATGGCACAGGCAGACTGCTCAGAGCAAGATGAACCTTTGCTGGTATTTGTACTCTGTGGACACTTTTGCACAGGATTATTAACTATGTAATGCTACCTTACATGTTTGTACCCAGTGTGCAAGCCTGTGCCTGCTAAGAAAGGTGTTAAAATCTATGGTGTTGGACCAAAAAGACAAAGGTGATCAAATAAGCCCATTACCTTTTGAAAACTCAAATACCTGGACTAATTATAACACAACATTGAGAACCATCTAGAGCATGCATGCATCATGAGAAAAAACTCAGCTGATGCCAACCAAACCCTTGGTTCTGAGAGCTGACAACTCATATTTATCAATGTTCTCTGTTCTCATCTCTTTACCCACCTCCATCTCTTTCTGTCTAGCAATAAGCTTAAAGGTAATTTCACTTGTAGCTTTTAAAAAAACAACTTATCTCTTTTTTTTTTTTAATGCGAGAGAATGACCTTGCAGGTGTATTTTGGGGGCAGGGGAACGTATGCACAATTTTACCTCATCAAAATGGAAACCTATCCTCTCATTTACCTTGTTAAATGTAGTCGTGATGACTTTTACCATCTCAGATACCTGAACCTAGTTTATAACTATGTTAATCTGGAAGTTATGTTGTTTGCAGCCTTAGAATTGATTAGCTGCAGTTCTGCTACCAGATGAGGTCATAGTCTGTTTTGCTCATGTTCTTGAAAACCTTCCCAGAAGAGAAACAGGGAGGAAAAATAGTTTGAATTGATGTAAGTGTAAAAGATGGCAGAATTCTCATATGAATGAGTATGAGGAATTGATTGTTATGTTGAAAGAGATACTGTGAACTTAGAGTATACATTAAGTTTAGGTATTTCTAAAACTAAAATTATTTAATCAACCCTGATGAAGAGGCAGATCTACAATAAGCTAACCTATTAGAGCTGATAAATTGAAAACCCATATGGAGATGGACTGTCCAAGTTTTCTCTCATCTTTGGCAGAAACATGAAACAGATAAACAGAATAAGTGTCAAAAATCAAATTAGTTCTTTTAATTCCTCATCCTGCCCATTGTCAGGAATATGATGTGTTAATACTGACATAGGAAAGAATAGAAAATGTATAAGTTTTATTTTCACAATGCCTATTAATATTGTGTATTTCCTCTAGCTTGGCTGTTGGTCAACTTAGCCAATGTAGGAGGAATTCAGAAATGTGTTTTCAAGCATAGATCTGAAATGATGACAGTAACATGGGTAATTTCTCCCATACTCAGGTTCATGCTTCCCATTCTTCTCACATTTTCCTCCACACACTGTTAAACAGACACACATGAACTCTCACAGTTGGTAATGTGCATTGGAGAAGGGTGTAAGGAGTGGTCCTCAGATCTCCTGGTGGGCCCCACTTCTCAGAAGGCCTGTGTCTCTCTGTGTGTGCATTTATATATGTATATGATGTATATGATACATTTTCATGTGTATGTATACATATGTGTGCACATACAAATGGTGTCTAAGGCCATTAGTAATAATTCTCCTGTCCTACCATTCATTAATGTTACTGTAAATCATTGCTCAGTGTGGAAGATTGTTACAGCTCTTCATGACTAACTGGGATATATTACTGAATTTTTAGACCCTATTAGCATAGAAACAGTAAAATTACATGGTTTATTTAATACAGTGTCCTACCTCTGACTGTATCAGATGCTTCAGGGGAAGGTGCAATAATTTTTAACTTACAGAGTTTCTATTAGCTTCAGCCCATATTATTTTTGCCTCATCTAAAGTGATTGTTGATGTCTCATTATCCCTCATGAGAGGCTGATTCTGGGTTTTGAGATTTAAATATTTTGTGAGGTAGGGATTATTAAAATAAAAAGCCCATCCCATTTAAGTTCAAAGAAAACCAAATGAAAACAATTTTTTTCTTTCATATTTAAATAGGCTGCTTTTCAATGTCATTCTCATCTCTTGCTGTTATATGCTAAACCACTAAACATAAGCGATCACAATTTTTTCGTCTGTATGTTGGTCATTATATAATCTATATAGAAATTTGCATACATTTTGTTTGTTTAAGACAAACAATAACTCATATTCTTATGCAGGTTCACACTCTTTCCTTGTCTCTGAATCTCTTTTGTTTTTGCTCCACTGTCCTTTTATTCAGGTGAGTAAAGATGTAGACATTAATCCAAGTGAAAATCTGTATTGATATACCCAACACAGCAGCTTTTCCTTATTATATCCTATTCCTCAGTCATCTGAAACTTTTTTAATCCATAGCAACTCCATAGCCTTTATAAAACTTAAACTAGTAAGTCTTTTCTTCTTTTCCTCATTATACTGTTGAAGTCTGAACTGCTTATATGGGAAATGCTAGCCAAATGTTTAACACAGCTGTTGAAACATACCTTTAGTTCAGAGGAAAGAGCCAGAATTAGTAATTCAGTTTGTTAATACCCATTTGCATATCTAAAGTTACAATTATTTTTTCCAGTCCATTCTCTCCTTTTGAATTTCCATTGTTTTGCAATTCATAGATGCCTCTTCATCACATAGTATAAAGGAGGTATATAATTGGCTCCTGTAAATGGGAAAACACATTGATTTTCCACAAATAAAAACACACAATGACTTCTTTTCTTTTTTGGCAATATGTATGACTGTCCTGCCTAAAATGTAAAGATGTTCAGCCTCACTGATTATCAAGACAAAAACACATTTTGCAAAATCTTGGGTTTCCCCAGAAAACTTCTTCAAAGTAAAATGGGCATAAAGGAAAAAAAATTTAAAAATGGGAAAGGATTCTCTAGGAAGCTGACAGAAACTTTTTTTTTAAACCAGATTATAATATTTTATTGACATTTTAAATTAAATGTCATTCATTGTCCTCAATTGATAATAAAGTGGCCATATGTCAGATACCCCAAATTTTTGTAACAGTTGTTTCGGGTCTAGGTAGAGGTTTTACAGCCTTGCTAGACTTGTCTAGTCTGCTGTGAGACTGGATTTGCTTCTGTCTTATTCTCACTGTGTCAGGGCACTATACCATGTTACTTGAGGTGCTCCAGTGTGACATACATGTTGAGCAACAGCTCACAAAAGAGGTGCCTGAAATCAGCATTCTGGAAGGCTACTGTATATAATAGAGACCCCAATACTGTGTCTCAACATTAGTATGGGAAACTTCCAGTGCTTTTCATTTTGAGAGACGTAAAAAGCTATTCTGGGCTATCATACTACATTGTTCTGTGCTTAGCAGCTGTATTTAGCAATATATAAAAGGAATGTAAAACATTTTGTGCAGGTGAGAAACTATAGCATTTTGCTCTTTCCTTGTGTAGACAATGACATAAAGTTAAGCAGCAGGAAAAATGCCCCTTCTATCAAAAAGAAAATATATGATGGAATATGTTGTTGAACAACTGTGGGAACACTTTGTAAAACAAAATGCAGTGATTTTTAGGAAGGTGATCTTGGTGGGGAAACCTACAACACTTCTCAAAAAGGTATTTGTGTTGTGCATCCAGGTATGTGTGGAGGGAAGTTATGTTTCTGCATGTGTGAAAGTGTCTTTTCTGTGATGTGGAGTATAGATTTAAGAGTTTTTAAGACTTTCATTCAGTACTATAACCAAAGCAATAAGAGGTGTCAGGTAGGGAATATTGGCCAGTTTTGTACAACTTGACACCATGTCTGTGACAAATCCACGATCAGTTGGGCCCAACTTGGAGTCTTCAGTGAAGAGAGACTGGGGTGAGCCAGGGGAAGCTTGTGTGTTTATGAAGATCACTAACAAAAGAGTGATTGACTCAGTTAGTGTTCAGATGCCCCCACACTGGACTCCTCTGTGCACCTTAGTGTGTCTGTATTTGAAAGAGGCAACTCTTTGGGTCTGTTTGTAAGATCACCGTGGTGTAGGTGCCTGTGTGTACTATGTGTGTGTCATTGTTTAAATGTCAAAAATACACTGCAGGAGAGCCAGCAAAATTTTGTTACAATATGGTGCTCCATGATATGTGCTTTCTAGATTTGTTTTTCTTGTATTTTAATAAACGATAAAGGAAACTATACCTCTTCTGTGTTTTATTCTGATTGCTAATACACAGTGGAATCTTGATATTTGACCAAGGAAACCTAGAACTATATTTAATACAAAAGCTTATGCCACCCTGACTAGATCTTAAATAATACAAGCAAAGTCCCTTTTAAGTGGTGGAGGTAATTTACTATCTGACTATTCTCAACTTTTTGGAGAGGTAAAGGGGAGGGAAACAGAGAGCTACAAGGACAGTAGTTGAGTCTGCATAGATTTGCACTGTTCAGAAAAAAAGGGCTTGAAGAAAGCATGCCAAGCTGTATAGAGCACATGCAGCCTGGGCAAATTGGTTATCAATGTATCAGCTATAAATGCCACTCCCATTTCAATGTACAGGCAAAAGATCAAAAATAAAATTTAAACCACAGTTGAATAGCTGCCACAAGAAAAAAAAATCAAATGAAAAATGTACAGCAACTTTTTAAACAAATTCGCTTTGTGATTTAACTGTATGTTAGAAATTCCCTCTTCTTTGCCATCTTTTGTTACAATAAGTTTTATAGTACCCTACATCTAAAAACTGCTTGTGAATATAGGTGAGAAAGAACAAAACAAATCACCAAAAGGAAGACCATGAAAGAGGTTATATCCTAGCTCCCCAAACAGAACTGTTCGTCACAGTATACTTTATATAGCCCTTGAAACTGTAAAACAAATAACTCTCTGGATTGTCTAGTTCACATCACAAAAATAACCCCCAAAAGTACTGAAAGGAGAGTTTTGAGTTGTGAGAATTTTCCTGTAGTCTCGCTGTTAGTGATTATGACCATTATATCAATTGTTGCTATATGGAGCTACTCAGTACTCTGGAAGAAATAAAAATACCCTTCAAAGTTTGCTTCTTGTTTCACAGCAATGAGGTGAAGGCAGATGTGATGAAATAACTGTTTTGTTAGAAAATAAGAACATTAATAAATAACTTGTTAACAAAAATTACACTCTGGATACTCCTAAATATTTGTGAGAGTATTTTGGTTTTTTATAGAATAGATGATATACATGGTAGAAACAAACAAACAAGCAAAAAAGAAAATATATTATCTATGGAGCTGTATCTCAAGATCTTACTATATAGCTGAGAATTTCTGAGGCATAATAAACCTTTCCCAAATATAGTTCTCAAACAAAGGACCTACATCTTGGATAAAAACTTTGATTACAGGCAAGTCAACTCATTGTATATGCCTGTGTGCTTCTAATGTTCATGTTAGAGAATCAACGAGCTTAAATATGTCTTAGAGGGCTCATGTGAAATGGGAACACAATGAATGGGAATCTGTTCAAATCCTTAAGGCCTAAGGATTTGTAAGCCTTGTTTTGTGACTTTACTAGAGGAGGAGAATCCAATTTAGGTCATATAGATGAAACATGAATATATCAAAAGTTTTAGTCGTCTTTAAGTGCCTGTTATATAAAATTAAAGAGGTAGCAGGCAGGAAAAATGCCCTTTTTAAGTCAGTAATTCCCATATTTTCAATATGTATATATATTTTTTTTTCCATAGAAAAGCTACTGTGACTTAGGTATTGGTTTAATGTGCAGGTAAAAGGAGAGGAAGCTTTTTTAAAAAGCCTTATCTTTAGGAATTGATCAGGTTTTGATGTCTTAACCCCATTCTTTATTCCTTATATCCTTTCTGCATCCTATTTCTCATATTTCTTGAACCTTTCATATCACTGTGACCACAGTGATGTTTCCCCCATTTTAGTCTTTAGTTTTATGGAGTTTACTTAAGGCTACAGAGTAGCTGAGGTTTTCATTTCAAGTGTGATGTCAGGATGTCAGTTGTCAGAAGGTCAAGTGAGATATGGGGGAATACAGTATTTTGTTCTGTTTATCCGTGTATTCTCAGTGCACATCATCTGCATGTGCACTTATTCTCAGACATAATTTTTTGCATGCCAGCCTGCAGAGCTAAAACTGGCTTTCTGGACAGAATATAACAACACAAAAAAGCTTTCTGCAGACTGGGAGTGAACATACAGGTTTTCAGCTCCTAGCTACCAGAGTTTCTATTTCCATCCGTGTGCCAGTCTTTTGTAAGAACTCACAACAACTCTCCAGCCTCACGCAGAGTGAGGGTCTGAGCACAGTGACTCCCATACATTAGACTTGAGCAGATGTCTTATGAGACAAATCTTTCTGAGGTTTTCTCAGAAATTTACAAGAAATTAGACCAATCCTTCCAAATCAGAAATTCTAGACTATACTTGGAAATGAAAATCACTTGCTTCATGAGAAAGGAAATCTTGTAGCTGATGCTGCTATGGAAGGAGCAGCAGATTTTTGCTAGCTGCAGAAATTGGCTCCTAAATGATCCTTGCAGATCTTCAGATGGGCTGAACAGCAGTGCTAAAGCTGTCCACAGTAGTTCATGTAAAGACTGAACATTCCTAATGGAAAATAACACAACTTTGTCACCTGTGCTTCTCAAAGAACCTGAAAAACAGAAGTATATCTCTACTACAGACTAGTTTGATAGCAGCTAGGCTGGATGCCTGACTGAAAGTGCATATAAACATTAGAGCTATTTTTTCAGGATATTTCTATTGCCTGTCACCAACACCTGTATACCCCAGTGTAATGCTGCTTCCCTGTTGTCCAAAACCATGGCAAGCAGTCCAGAATCACACCCAGCTCCTCCTGAGTAGATTGTAGTGACCTCTTAATTTACTCTGTGTGACACTTGTGCTGAGCTGAAGTTCAGGTTATCCTGGTTTTTCTTGGGATGGATATTTTCAAGTCAACAGATCAACAAGTTTCCCAGCACTATTTTCAGCAGTGGAAGTATACAGTAGGTGAGGTTGGAGAGAAGAAAAGTTCTACAGATCTTTTTTATTCCAGTGGGACTTGCTATTTAACGTTAAGAGTTTTCTTATTATATGTTTAGTTATGTATGAAAATCTTCATCTTCCACCTGTACCTTCCACCTGTATTTACTTAGAACATCAAATTCTAATTTCAATTAAACTTTCAGTATCTGAAAAGGAATTTTGCAAGACACAAGTATTTTTTTCAGGTTTCAGAAACCATAACTGTGAGAAAGTCAGGAGATGCTTGTTAAAGTTCATCATGGCTGCTTAGAGTTTTTTCTCTTGAGTTGTTAAGGGAAGCAGAAAAGTAATTATTGTCCTGTATCATGATCAATGTCAATGTGAGGCAAAAGAAAGATTTTCAGGCCACATGGCAGTGCTTTGTGGCTTCAAAGCATTCCTTAATATTACTGCCTCTGTTTTGGAGTGGATCACTACTCCTTGAGAAAAAGCCTGCTGGGGTGGCCCAGTGGTGCGATGAGATGTTTTTCTTTAAAGGACAGAGTTTCCTCTCAACTGACCACTTCAGAGCAACAACAGGAAAAAAAGTCCATGAGAACTAGGTAAGTTTCCATTCCCAAACTGACTGCGGAGGAGGAAGATCTTCCTGTTGCGTTTATACTCTTTTAATCAATTTCATATTTTCTCCCACTACAGAAGTGAATGTGCTGCTCCAGTGATTTGAACATTTACAAATGCCAGAGCAGCTCAGGCTACTTGATTCTTTTTGTGGCCCCTCCCTCCTCCTCCTTTCTTTGTTTGGGGCCAGGTAAATAGATAAGTCATTACTGAGATTACTGCAGTCTGGATCATCACGCAGAATACCATCTGTCAGTATTTTGTCAAGCTTCCTTCTATTAAAAAGCCATTAGATTACATCTGACATTCATTTATGATCAGCAGATAAACCAGTTCACTTGACAGTAAATAGGAACCCGAGTAACTGTTTTTTAAATTGTGACTACTACCATATGTTGTCACTCATGATATATTTAATCACTGATCACGCTCTGATTAAATGTATCTTAAACCACTTTGTCTTGTCAATAGAAGAAAAAAACAGATGGTGATACTTTGATGTGGCTTCAAGTTTACTGTTGACTTGTATTTTCATTGATATGCAATAAAGAATTCAATTTGAAAATATATATTTATATATGTTATCAAGATGTAACATGCATGCAGGTTTACTTTGATATTTGGAGAACAAGAACTGTTGTATATGTAAAGTTGGTGATGCTTGAATTTTGAAGAAAAATTCACAAGTAATAGTATTTTTATTAGGGAAAAAGATTTTCACATACTGTCTCAAAGGTTTATGTGTACATTTGTTGCAATACCTATTTTGAATATAGGGGGCAACAAAAAGAAAGTATATTCCTGTTAAGCTGTAAGTGTGCTTAGACTATATAATTTTTAGTTTTAACAGAATGAAGGAAAACAGTGCTAAGTTTCAAACTTAAAGACTGTTTTATAACACTCCCTTTTTATCTTTTATATCTTAGTGTGTTAAAAGAAGTGCAGTGGAGTGTCCTGAGGATACCTCTATCAGAAATTTAGTCACTACAGATTACTTAGTTTGTTTTCTGACTCCTGGCAGCTTGAATCAGAGATGCACATGAGTCACAGCAGAATGCAATAATCAGTGTCTCCTTCAGGGCAGTATGTAAGTTTACAAATAAGGCCATCATGTGATTAAAATTTCTTAAGCATTTATGGACTTAAAAAAATTACATGTGGTTAACCTAAATACAACTGATATAATAGGACTTCACAGCTCATACTTTCCATTATTCATTACTCTCTTTTGAAACATAATCTTCTGTGAATTCCTTCTCCCCAGAAACATTCCAGCCATGAACTCTTTCCAAAGTTGTTAGGGTTTTGTGATTGCTTTTTTTTCTTTTGTGGAAAATGTCAAGACATTTTACAGTGCTATTTCAGAATGTGGTAAAGAATAGAGATATATCCACACGGAGAACACAGATGTGAATTTTTCCCATGGTGAAAAAAGAAGACATGATCACACTTAAACAAAAGGAGATGGCCATACCAAGCATGACTGACATTTTTCACCCGATATATTGTGCATAAAAACTCTGAAGTAGAAATCTTCAGGAAAAATAGAACTTATATAAGCTGTTGAATAACTGCAGATGAATTTTTTTTTTCTGAGAAAGCAGCCACATAATGCAAATTGTAATAGTACTTTCCACAGGCTAGGACTTCATCAGTTTTCTAATCATAAGGATGAAGGTGTTGATGAACATGGAAGATGACTTCTTTAAAGGAAGTATTCCATAAGAAGCCACAGCATGTTAAAGGAAAATATGTGCCACATAGTGTGTCTCTATTTTCAGAAGATTTTTCTTGCCATGGGTGAAATCAACCTTGTGGCCAGCCAAACATTCATTATGCCTATCTGTCTAGTTATTTCTGTAAAATATTGCAGAAACTCACTCTTTTTTTTTTCTTCTTGTTCTCCTGCATCCCTATATAAGCAATTTGCCAGAATATGAAGGAATGAATGAAAGAAAGGAAAATCCTACAAGAGAATGTCTCCTTCATGAGAATCCATGAACTCTGGCTTCAGAAGTATACAGGAAGCCTACAGGCTTACATGATTGTTACCCTAACTGAACACAGTTTGATAAGTGTGTCTTTACAATATACACACTCTAAGTGTAGTATTTAAGAAGGACGTTGTACACTGACATTTTACACAACAAAAACCCCCAGATAATTGTGACAAAGTTAAGACAAATAAGCTGTAAACCACAAAATTTTCAGAAAACTCATCTGACATTATCGTAAGTTTAACTATATAACAATAGAAAGTCTGAAGTTTAAACAATATTTTAGTGGTTAATCAACCATACTAACATGATTAGTAAGCTAGCATTAAATAATTACATTTCAGTGAGAAGTAAACAATTTGATTATTTTTATTATTTTTGCAAGAAGCTTGTCTGAACCTTTAAACAATTTAAAATTTAATTTAAATTGTGGGCAGTGAGATAATACTCAGAAAAAAGGGTAAGAAAAAAGGCAGAAAACAGATGAACTTTATTGGCAGCAGTCATCAAAATGCCATAGCTTTATGTGCCTTGTTCTTGCCTTCAGCTGCTTGGAGCTTGTGTTGGTCTGCAGTTTAGGAGGAGGGTAGGCAAGAGAGAGGACAAAGGAGAGACAGTCTTGAGATCAGCAGTGTAACAGTAGAATGTTTAAAAATTAGCCCTTTCTTTACCATGAATAATTGAATGTCATATGCCTGCAGACTTATTCCTAAATCTTTGGAGTGTCTCCTTTAAAAAAATCATTGCCTTTATAATGGGCAGCTCTCCAAGCATTTGTCAAAAGATAAGACCTTTATGCACACACACACACAAAACAATACCTGAACGTGCCCTAAGTAGGTTAACCATTACAAAGCACATTAAATCTCATACACCTATCCACACAGAAGAGCAGGTTAGGGAAAACAGTAAAATAACTATTTTTACTGTTTCCATAATACATTAAAAGGATTTTGTACAGATTTTTTTTTTTTTTTTTGCATCATTGGTTGGTATCAGTGAGAGAACAAGAACACTCAGCTGACTGATTTTTGTCCATATTGTTTCAACACTGCTGCAGTCACAGGTCCAGCCCTTCTAGGGCATCCTGTTGCAAACTGACACAGGAATACTTGGATGAAGAACTGGCTGGATAGCCTCACACTTAGGCTTGTGGACAATGGCTCCTTGTGTATGTAGAGGCCAGTGACAAGTGGTGTCCCTCAGGGGTTGGTACTGGGCAGCACTGTTCAGTATCTCTGGTGGGGCTGAGTGCACCCTCAGTAAGTTTGCTGACAGCAGCTGGGTGAGTGTTGCAGCTGACACATCAGAGAGAAGAGGAGCCATCCAGAGGGGGCTTGACATGCTTGGCAGGTGGGCTGAGGCAAACCTTATGAAGTTCAACAATGCAAACTGCAAGGTCCTGAAACTGGGTCACAGCAATCCACACAAACCTACAGGCTGGGCAGAGAAGTAATGGAGAGAAGTCAGTGGAAAAAGGCTTTGAGGTGATGGCTGATGAAAAACTCAACCCGAGGGATCAGTGTGTGCTCACAGCCAGGAAAGCCAACCCAATGCTGGGCTGCATCAGAAGAGGCGTGACCAGCAGGATGACAGAGGTGACTCTGCTCCTCTACTCTGCTCTTGGGAAACCACACCTGGAGTGCTGCACTGAGTTCTGGTGCCTCCAATAGGAAGGACATGGACCTTGGAGCAAGTCCAGAGGAGTGTCATGAAGGTGGTAAGGGGACAGGAGCTCTTCCCCTATGAAGACAGAATGAGAAATTCAGGGCTGTTCACCCTGGAAAAAAGAAGGTTTGATAGACACCTCATAGTAGCATTCCAGTTTCTGGAGGGGGCCTACCAGGAAGCTGGAGAGGGACTCTGTCAGGGACTGTAGTGACAGGACAAGGAGTAATGGGTGCAAACTGAAAGAGGGAAGATTTAGGCTATTGTTAGGAAGAAAATCTTCCCTATGAGGTGCTGAAACAGGATGCCCAAGGAGGCTGTGGATGCCCCAACCTTGGCAATATTCAAGGCCGTGTTAGATCTAGTGGGAGGTGTCCTTGCCCATGGCAGTGGCATTTGGGCCTAGATGATCTCTGCAGTCCCTTACAACACTTAAGGTTCCATGATTCTCTGATTCTAGACAGAATTCCCTGGAGAACAGTTTCTAGGGCTTTCTCTATTCCAGTTTTAAGTGATGACACACATAACTGCTTTCCATAAGTACTTACAGGTTCAGTTACCTTCATATGAAGCTTTCTGGGGTTTTTTTTCTGTTGGATAAAGGTTTCTTTCCTTTTTATGAATTTTCTGAGACACCCAATCTCCCTTGTTATTAACTAAAAATCAGGCAAACAAACCACAAGCCTTTATCCAGGCTTTCATCCAACCCAATTCTCCCACGTTTCCTGTTTCTCAGCCCTTTCCTTTAAACCTTAGACCACACTGACTAGTCCAAAATCTATTTAAAAAATCACTTACATATAAATAAGGTTGAGAGTAGTCATAAGATTTTGAAGATCCCAGGTAGGAAAATCAATAACCAATATTCTGTCTTGGTCTTTTGTAAATAGATATTTGCAAATACAATTGAGGGGTTTTTTTTGCTTTCGATGCATAGAAGCTGACATTTTTTGGTAGTCTATCCTCTGTTTAAAGAAGAAAAAAAAGTGTGTTAAAGTTGCCTCTGTAGGTCTTTGAAGGAAACTGGTAATTCAGACAACAATGTATGCTAAATACTCACTGAATATCTTGTTATGCTGTGGAAGTTATTTGTGGAGTGTTAGTTGATACTGGTAACAGTCATAACAAGAATTAAGATTTTTGGACTTATTTCCATAAAGGATGAGAATCTCTCCTCTGCACCACCTCTTCAGTATTACTCAGGAAAGCAAGTAAATGTAGCTGTTCCTTTGGATGACTTTTTTATTTAAAAATAAATTTTTATTTCTTCCAACACCAGATAGTTTTGTATTTGAATTCTAGTCCTTCCAGGCCTAATGTTATTCCCAGGCAGTTTTTTTATGCATTAATGTAATTACAAATCTGTACCTTTCAGGTAAAAGGCACAGGTAGGCCTTGTTGTTTAAGCAGCGTTCTGATCCATGGGCATTTCTCTCAGAGTTTGGGTTTTGTTTTTTTTCTGAATAACTGGGCAGCTGCAGGATGTCAGATGATCAGTGGCCCAGCAGTTGGAACTGTGCTCTCTGAATTGATATTGCACTAGAGATCCTCTGACACATGTCTGGAGACTGCTGCCAGGTGGGCCTCGGTGACCCTGGGCACTGCTGAATTTCTGCTAAGCTTGCACAAGAGGAATGGTATTTCTCCACTCTCTTTCAAAGTATTAGTTTGCGCAAATCTCTTTTCTTCCTTGCATGTGCCCAGCTCTTGCCAGGCAGGGACTCAGTCCTGCATGTCCTGCTGGCACTCTGGGCTTTCATGTGAAGCTAGGGCACGGGCTGGCTCCTGTGCCCTTCTGCAGCAGGTGGCCAGAGGACAACTGCTGGGTGGCACGTGCTGAGCTGGGGTGGAAAAAGGACCAGAGCAAGTGGAACTGGCACAACCCAGTTAGAGAAATAGCTTAGAGATACCAACAATAACCCAATCTGAGAGAAACAGTGCATCAATTTGCCAGTGAAGGGAGGACTTACTGAGTATATACCCTATGGCTTAAAACCAAATGGTGCTCAGAACCTGTGCTCACATATAGGGAACAAAGTACTGCTGTTTGCTTTGTGGGCCCTCAGTTTATAAGGTCTACAGATTTCACTGGTTTTTAAGTGACTCTTGTGAAACTGCCTTGCAATGTTTCTTTTTTTTAAATTCTGGACAGACTATGTTCAAACATTGCTCTCCTTTAATCCTTACCGTGTACATCTGTACATGAAAAGGCATCTCATGGTCTCTGTATGTTAAGGGGCTGAATTTCTAATGAATTCATCTCCCATACAGTTAATTTCATAACTATCAGATTCCCAGAAGAGGCTGACCTGACAGTTTTGTGAACTGTAGTAAATGGGACTGAGATTTTGCCATTAGTATTTTGGGAGCCCTCTGAATATGCAAAATATGAGAGCTTTGCTTTATTGCTACATCAAACAGACACTAAGCCAAAATCAAAAATATTTGGAAATCATGTTAGAAGAACCTTGGTTTCAGATGTCAGGCATTAAAGAAAAGCCTCTAGGCTCATTTTTGTCTTCCTTAATACAGGTTAATGCTTCTTGCTTGTCATTGAATGGCAGCAGGCTCTGGATGGGTCCCTTTTCTTCTTTATACACTGGCAGGCCTGCTTTGAATTTCTTCTAATCTGCAGCCCAGAACAAGTGGAAATCTCATCATACCTGTTAAATCCTCACCTTCCCCTGGGCTTTGTCATTCAGTGAATGCCCTCCCTTTGAGCTCTTCCCATAAAATTGAATTCCTTGTTCAGTACAGGAAAGTTATGGGCTTTTTTAGAAAATTTTATTTTTAATGAAGAGATAAGGTGGAGCTTATATTTAACCAATAAAATTATCTGCCTGTATTAATGTAGACCTGATCTGTCTTCTGCATTAAAAAAAATGTGTGTGTGTTAGTTGGAACAAACAAGACATCCCCAGATACTGATGATAGGGGGTTGTTTTTATTAGACCAAGAAGAACTGTGCAGTTCACCACAGAGGAACACACTTCTTGATGCTGGACAGCTTTGGAAAATGACTTGATCTTTGACTATTTCCTGTGGCTGGGCCAGTCATGGTTCTCAAGAGAGAAGAAAAGTTGGATTTTCACAGCATTAGCAAAGTTGAGACTGGAAGACACTAAGACATTGCAAATGAAACCCCTAGAATTCTACAAGCCTACCCTGAAGTGGCACTCTTTCAGGTCAGAAATAGCAGGCCCAATTCATGTAGCACTCAGTTTTTCTCTTATTTAACAATAGCCTTCCTTGAGAGGAAACTCTACCACCTTCCTTAATTTACCATATAATTATTAATTGTTAAACTAAACCTGAGGCAGGTGTAAATTTACATTGCCCCAACGCAGCAGGTACAAAAGGACTCTGATTCCCATATTAGAGCTTCCAGCTGAGAACTTGGCTGTGGAGCTGCCTCTGCAGATACATACCAGAACAGGCTTTAGTTTTTTAGTATGTTTTTACATAAAGGTCTGGACACAGTGCAAGGTATGTGCTCTTGAGAAAGACTTGAGCTATTCTTGAGGGAGAGGGGGTGGTAGTGAATATCTTTTGGGTTTATGGTTTCTTTCAAATCTGAAAGGCCATATTGCTTATACCAAATCAATTCCAGACAATATGGTGGCCAGAGCCACGGAATTTAAAGAGGATAGGAGCTTTTACCTTTTTTTTATATGCATTGCCCCCTAGCCTATTTCTGCCGCATTCTGTAGGAGATTTCTTTTTCTTTAGCTCAAATTTGTTGGTACTTTCAGTGTTGATGATCTGTTTGACCCTGGTGAGGGAGCTAAAATAATAGTCTTCAGAACAACATTTGGCATTCAAGAAAATATCCCACAACAAAGATGATAGTCACTTATCATCCCTTGTTTCAGGCTGATTGCCTTCAAAACTTTCCTGCTGAAATCTGTGATGGTCATGGCCTGGGGTGTATCATAGGCTTCCTGTCTTTATCCTCAGGGTTATTGTGACAATCGTGCTGTGAAGGAACAATGAGGTAATGCCAAAGGGCTCTCATATCTGAGGTATGACTTCTTTGCAACTGGTACTTAAGCCTGGAAATTGTGTATGAGGAGACTTGATAATGTGGCTACAGCTGAATGAGTGCTTTACCTCCTAAAAATTGGAGTACCCTCAGAGATAGTTGTTAGCTTTGAGAGTTCCTAAATTACTTTAAAATCTGGGTGACTTGCTTTGCATTAGCTAATATTCTGGATATGTGTACAGGAAAACCTGAGCACAGAATCAATCACTGGGGATTTTGTCAAGGTTAAACAATGAATTAGTTGTAGTGATTAATTATATCTCACCTCTTAATTCTTCAGCAATTAGAGAACCATACTGTCTTACAAAGTAATTCCCATTATTTTTATTCCTTTCCTTTCCTTTATTCCTTTACGCGACTTTCCCATAGACCTCCTTGAAAGTTCAAGGGGTGGACATGGTGTTTTGCAGCCTTTAGTCAAGATTTGCAGAGACTCAGCTGTGCATTTAATTTCTGTCCTTGTTCTGAGACAGTTAGTAGTTGTTCAGCTTGCAGAGCCAAATAGCTCTGGGGCAAAGTAATCGCTCTCCATGCATGGTTTGTAACTAATACTATTGTTATACAGAAGAAATATGAAGCATTGAATGTTTCTTTCCAATACTATGGCACTCAAGCAAGTAGGATATGTCTGAGACATGCTAGCTTCTTAATCTGAAGAGTCTACATGATAAATATAAAATAGTAGGGTAGAACCTGCAAAGACATCTCCTGCCTTCCCCTTATGATACAGTGCTTTCACACTTGTAGAGAACCAAATTTCTGTAATGTCATGCATCTGTCATAGAGAGGGGATTTTTCTCCCCTCTGTTGTCAACACAGAAAAAGGATGAGAAATCAATGGGTAAAAATACTTTCAGATTTGTGTGTTCAAACTGAAGTTTTGCCTTTTCTTCAGCTGGCTAAAGTCTGTGATTTGCTCTTTGGAGTTTCTCATCATCAGTTTGTATGTTTTCATGCGGAGAAAAAAGGCACGAAATGCACAGTTGAAACTGCAGTTGTTTGACCTAGTTTGTGAAGTCCTAGGCTGTGAGTTTGTCAGCATCTCAAGTCCAGTTCTGTGGGAGAAGTCACCTTTAAGAGATGTTAGTTGTTCCTGTTATGTTTGATTTATGACAAAAGATTCTAAATCTCGTTTAATTTCGGGATGCTGACATAGAGAGGTGTTACACAGTCTGAAAAAATTGTGTGACATGAATACCAAGAAGAGAGGGGTTAGGGGAAAGAAAATATTTAGGAGGGTAGGCAGGATAAGTACAAGCAAAGGAAAACTGAGATGAAACATTGTAAGAAAAATCCTGAAATTAAAATATGTTCAGCTGAGTTGCAAGTACAGTTGCATTATCCTAGCTCTTTAGGACAGCTAATATTAGAATAGAAATACAACAGAAACCCACCTACATATCTATAGGGTCTATGTGTAGATCATCTAATGAATCTGCCTACAAGCACCTCTCACTGCACTACCAGAAAGGAGATTGGGGGCAGCCTGCTGAGCCAGGGAAGTGGTCTACATGGCCTACGTACTCATTCTGAACAAAAACTTTGGAGCTCAGTTCTCTTGCTTTAGCAGATCACTGTGAGCCCTTTGCCATGCAAATGGGTGGGATTTCCTGGGAACACATCCTTATAAAACTTTTCTTTCACTCCTTCAGCCCAGTGTTTCCATATAATCTTATAGCTATCTGAAATTAAACTAGATTTTCAGATCCCCAAAGCTAGCTTAACCTGAAGGAAAGAGGCACCACTTCCCTCTGCCATGTAGAAAGCACTCATAGGTCATCATATTACAAAGCTGAACATACCACTTGGTTTTCCTGTGTAAACCTGTTGTATGTATTAAACCTGATGTATCTTTTACAATGAGGGTTTGACTTTTCTGCATTGTATCTGGTAGGGGCAATAGAATTAAAGTTAGTTCCAGTACTAGTGGGCTAATTTTCTTTTAATTATTGTTTCAGTTGTCTACGAAATCATAGCTTTAAGCACTAGGAGAAAGTAAATTTCTTTCCTTTCCAGCTTTGACGAGTCAACTGATTTGCTAGTCTTGAGTAATTTTATTTTGTTAAAGTTATTAAATCTAACAGCCATTCAGCCATTACCAAGGCTTTGTGTAATACTTCCCTTCCTTTACACACTGCCAGTTGCTAATAGCACATGGACCTAGTCTGAGGTGGCCCAGCTTCTGGAGTCTGCAGGCTGAATTAGTTGAAAAGGACTTAAGACACATTGTCCAAATGTGAGGCTTTTTTTAGATGGTAAGTCATCCTTGCAGTTTAAGGCTAGACATGGATCCAGACAAACATCCCTGAACAGGAGAAGAAATATGGATACAAATTTTGAAACTAATATTTTTCTCTACTGGAAAAGAACCCCCTAATTTTCTATTTATCCCGTTCCTCCTTTCCCTAACAAAGCAGTATTTTTCTGATCATGTGAATTTTATTTACTGACTGCCGAGTAATTGCGTGGTGAGTAATTGGATGTCTCTGCAGGCTGGGGATGGAGCGCTGGCTGCCGAAGCCGCCGGTGCGTGTCCCAGCGCCGGCTGTCCCGGCACGGAGCGCCGGCGGCTCCGGGCGCGGGCAGCGGGACGCGCTGGGACCCAGCCCAGCCCAGCCCAGCGTGTGCTCCGCAAGGAGTACTCAGCGCTGCCGGCAGCCCTGGGAAAGGAGCGGGACACCACGGTCCCCTACCAGCCACCCATTGTCCGGCCGGGCTGGATCTGTGTCTGAGAGCACAGAACTGCTTGTAGTAATCGAAATCTCAATTTGTTCATGCTGAGTACCTGCCGAGCTCTGTTATCTTTCACTGACACTACACGAAAATTAAATATTTGATTTAGCTGCGGGACCTTAAGTAACTGCCTGAATCACTGCTGGAAAAGTAAATAAGATTTTAAAAGAAAATTTGTAGCACAGAAACTGCCAGAAGGAAGCAGTACTCAGCACCGCTTTAGTTGAAAGACAGGAACAATTCCTGCCATATCTCAGCAGCGGATCTTTTCTTTCTGATTCAGCAGCAGTTGATTAGTTACCCTGAGCTGTTGTAATCTGCAGCAGGTCCCCTGAAATCCCTGGGTTTTTTGCTTAAGAAGGAATGGTGAAAAAATGCAACCCAGCTGTTACAATATAGAAACCTACAAGAGCAAAAAAAGCCTAGCACAGAGAGAGCCTTTATTCATATGGATAGTTTTTTGTCCTTTTCTTTTCTTTTTTTTAAACAAAACTCCATAGAGTTTCCCTCCTATAGTGGTGGTGGTTTTTTTTTTTTTTTCCCCCAGATCTTCTTCCCATTGTTGCTGGGAGATTTAAAACAAACAGCCAAACAACCAAGAGCATTTAATGAACTCTGAATTGCCTTGCTATTAACTGAGAGAATTTCTAGGTTTCCCACTTCTCCAACTGGCCTAAAATCACAAAAATAACCTCATCTTGTTATAATCCTGTTTCACAACTGTTTAATTCTACTCTAGGCTGGATTTTTCTTTCTCAGCTCTCATTTTTCCCCTATTACACATGCATCCCACTCCTCCTCTGTCACAAACAAGCTTGCTCACACACCCCCACATATCCATGCTCACATTCATCAGAAGTGGTTTACAGCTCAATTCGAAAGATGTTTCTTAACAACAACAAAAAAGCTTTCATTGTTACTGATGTGGAGCAGAACTAACAAAACTAAGGAAACCAGAGTGGGCAGAAAAACTCTCGGGGTGTGCAAGCTCAGTTGTGGGAAATATGGTGTTAATTTTTCTTATTTTAAAACCCACTAATGCCTCTCACAGAACTCAAAGGAACATTTTGTTTACTTAAAAAGTAAAAAAAAATAATCTGATGACTTAGTTATATGGGATTTATTTGGATTCTTTCTTTTTCTTAACTAGGAAAGTTTGTAGGAAAACAGGATATTTGTCTCTGAAGAGGTTGTCTGCTACTTATTTCCTGCATAAACTTCCTGCTGTTGCTACTTCAGAAACTACTGTCTAATCCACTTGTGTCCCAGGCCTTTAACTCTGTCACTGTGCACCTGGTCCCCAGACCATGGACTTCCAAAATTAATTTGTTCTTCCATATGATTCCTGCCCTTAATTTCTTTAGCATCCACTGGCTGGGTCATGTGATGAGTTTTTCCTCACTCTTTCTTTCCTTGAATAACCACCTTGTTCACCTCTCCCTCAAATTTCCCTGTTTCCTCACGTGCCATTCTTCACAGTACTTGAATTTGAACTGTCTGTTGAAGCCTGTGGAATGAAGGTCCTTGTTTTTGTGGATGTTTCAGTGCTGTCTCACTGCACACAGAAAACACCACAGCCTTGCGAATATCCCTAGAAATTTGATTTTTGACTTTGTATCCATTCCTTTCATCCTCTAATTAGTACACTTGTTATAAGCTTACTTTAGTTTAGCTAGTCTCTGTGTAGTGTGGGAGTGTGGTAATACCATGCCAAAACTTTTTGTGTGTGTGATAAAATGCCATTTTCTTCCATCGGAGCAGATTACACAGTCAGCTGTGTATTAAAAGGTCAATGTACAAAAACCTCATAAAAGTATCGACCAGTCTGGAAGCTAGTTGTTATTTTTGTAATGCCCTGGTGACACAATGATTAAACTGATTAAGCCATAAATGATGAGGACATCAACTTCTGTCAGTTCAGCTCCTGGAATAGCCCTCCAGCCCCCAGTCTCCCAGTGTTCTGGAAAAATGTGCTTTGAGTTCGTCGTAAAACGCCAGGTCAATGGACTGCCGTACTCAAACAAAGCAGAATGTCCTGACCACGTGCAGAGCCAGCTCTGCTGCCTGTGCTGCCACAGGTGAAATCAAGGCAAGGAAATGTGAGCAGTTGGCAGACCTACAGCACATGCCATCTCAGTTTGTTTGTGACAAACGTGAGCGGTTCCTCTCCACTGGTGACATGCTTTCCACTTCTGCCTGGCAATCTGCCTGGCTGCTCTTCCCTATTTTCTATCCAGATAGTCTCAGGTCTGATATAATTTGCTCTGGAAAAAGTTTTTATCTAATTGTTTGTAGAACATAATCACAGGGCAACAGCTTCAAAGTGAAACCCTGAATGTTGCCAGCACATTGGCTACTCTAATGGCTCCAGCAAATGAAGATAAACATTGGGAGCATTTGAAGGGTGTGACAAATGTAGATGGTAGTGGTAGTAGCAACTTGTTTATTACACATGTCACGCCAGGAACACTGCACACCAGCTTTCTGCCATCTGAGTGCTGTGCCAGGACTGCCAGGACTTGGGGCCAAAACTTAATCCTAGCTGTTTAAGGCCATGATTACCTGGGGAATGCTTCTTTTTTGCAGTGTCACATACCCCGAGCTGGTGACGAGGGAGCTGAAGTGGGAGTGCGTCAAGACGACGTTTGTGGCAGTGCACTCTGCAGCACAGCCTGTGTTGGCTCACTTGCTAGGCAACCTCTGAATGCTGCCTTTCTCAAGTGTTTGGGAGGAGGTGAGCTGATCTCCTTTTGAGTATGGCTAGAACAGAGCAGCTCTGATTCTGAATCATTATTCTGCCACCGATTAATTAACAATGGGAACAGTTTATTCATTAACTGAACTTGTCTCTCTTCTCTGCTTTAATTTGGAAAAAGCAATTAAGTGCTAGGGTTGATGAACCAAAGTGTAAATACAGAAACAACTAGTCCCAAAGCCTTTCTTTACATAAGGAGAGTGTTAACACCTGCTTACCTGTAAGATAAACTTCCTGCAACTCTCCTATTAGGGCTTGTAGGGATGAGGCTATGGAGAATGAGCAGCGTAAGTGCAGTGTTGGCACCCACACACAACAGAAGCTGGGTTTGGGCCAAGATCAGTGTGCAGATGCAGCTGGTGCATCAGGCCCTGCATGGATTTAGCAGTTGCTATGTGTCTGTGGAACTAGTAATGGTGCACAACAACCTTGAATGGAAGGAATTTCATCAGCATTTTTTTAATCTTTACAAAAGCCCTCTTTGTAAATGCAGCTCCTTGTACTTGCTGCAGAGAGGATTTTTTTTGTTACGTATGTAAGGATCACTAGATGCATCACTGATGTATGCCTGCCTTCTGGATGGGAGGCAACAGCTTCTGTTGCTATTTCTTGTAAACTTTATGGCCTTGTGGTGTCTTGCCTTTCTCCAATTCCTAACACTCAGAAAGGGCAAGAAAAACACTACCAGATGAATGAGCAACTGGTGTAATCCTACTGAGACAGGATACCACTTTCAAGTTGCACGTGATTGAAATTTGTGATGATTTCCACCCCCTCTGGAGATCTGCTGGCCAGCTATAGGCAAAAAATGGTTCTGCACATGAGATATCTTGGCAGCTGGAGGGATAAGCTCTTGAGCGGTCATTAACTGATGCAGACAGACAGAAGCAAAAGGAAAGCAACTCAAGGGGAGTGACACGTGCTTTTCTTTGAATTTATTCTTTAGCTGCTGTTTCTTATCATGGTCCACTGATTCTGTAGTTAATTTTGTAGTAGAGATTTTGTAGTTTCTTTGTAAGCTTGGGTCTCATTTTTTCAGGAGTGAGTTCAAATATTTAGTCTTGGTCTTGAGCTCTTGTATGACAGGCTAGGCATCTGCATTAAAATTATGACCAGACATTTTCTATTCTCAAGGAATTTTCCTGTCTCTTTCTCACTGATGCCTGCGAGAGTTTAGTAACAGCCAAGGGAGTTACAGCTGAGCTGCTTACTTCTTCAGTCCTCGGTGAGATGAGATTGTGAAACTGCAGACTTGTTTCACTGTTACATATTAATGGTTAAGAGTGTGGTAGCACCTAAAGGAGAAGATGAGAATACAAATTAGGTCTCCACCTGACAAATGCCCTCCTACTTTGATGGACAAATGTATGATGAAATGAAAGAAGTAAGGCAGGAGGAGATGGAGGTACAGGAGGAGACAGCAGCAAAGATGAGATGGATGCTGAATAACTGAGTATTCCAGTCTCCTCCATAAGCCTTTTTCTCTTCAGTCTTTTTAGAGAGGATCTTGTTGGCAATCAAATTAGAAATGGAGGTTAAAGACTGAGCATGCAGTGGGAGAAAGTGGCAGTTTGAGACCTGAGACACTTCTCTTCTGTCCTGTGAAGAGGGATTGTCACAGGACAGATGTCAAAAGAGTGGATATGGACTGGTCTCAGAGAACCTGTGCAAAAGGGTAGCAGATGAAGAATCTGAATCTCAGTGATGCTTCTGTGTCTGACACAGCTCAGAGAAAAATGGATTCTTGAATTACAGGAGGGTTTCAATTACACAAATTGCTGGTGCAATGTGTGGTCAAAAGCCTACATGGAATGAATAGGTCTTTCAGATTGCTGAGAACGCTTTCAAGACAAAATGATAAGGATAGATGAAACATGATTCAAAACTGTCCTGTAAAGATGCACTCTGGTCATTTTGCCATGAGGCAGATTAAGTTTGTTAATGGGCAAGGAGTGCATTGACTCTGGTCTCTCTGAGACACTCACTAGAAATTATTTTGACTTGTGACAACCACAAGCTGAAGTAATAAAATAAGCTTAAACCTGACCCTGCATGTTAACCTATTGCTATAGAGGTTATATAAATTGTTAATATGCTATCCTATTAACATCTCTCTTCTGCCAGGCAAAATGCTTTCAGATGTATCTCCTCGGGCAACTGACTGTTGAAAAGCATTTTTTTAAATAGGTGGTGACATACCATTTGCATAGGTAAGATGTTTCTCTTGGATCTCCTCTTCCCATCTGTGTTGTTTATGCAGCAGTCAGCAGCAGTGCTGCATGTTCCCTCCTACCCTGGAAATCCACTGTGTGGAATAAGCAGAGGGAATGAGCAAAGGGAAACTTGAGGTGTAACTGGGCAGTTGGACTTAAGGAAATAAAGAATAAATGCTTGTCATAGAGCCTGCATGTTAATGATCAGCCAGAGTTGAGAAAATATCAAGCTTAACAGTCATCAGGTGTAGACAAACTCCTCTTTAAGAAGGGAATTCAAGGTCTTACTTTGTTAGGATCAGTTCCAGACCAGGATTTAGGCATCATGACTTTCAGTAGAGGAATTCCTTCCCTCCTCCCCAGTTCAAAAGCTTGGTTACAACACATGAATGTACAGGACTGACTTCGGATCATTACGTAATGAATTCAGGTGCCTAAGAAGAGCAGTCACACTGAATGGAAGGGATGAGAGAAAGTCTGATCCAGCCAACTGGCAGTGTGATGAGACCTCTCTCTATATTGCCTGGATTTAGAGAGTGATCTCAGAGGTGGTATTTTGAAATGAGATCCAGCTTCTGAAAATGCATCTGGCAGATAAATGCCTGGCCTACATGCTTCAGGTAAAAGCTGCTATTTTTTCATAAAACTTGTGTAAAGGAGGAACTTTCAAAAATCCTTTTTTCATACCTAGATTACTCATTCAGGAAGTGTTAAAATGAGTATAGACCTTTTGCCTGCAATTATGCCACAAATAACTCTCATATGGGAAAACTTTCCACATTTCTTGAGCCTTGGTCACTGTGCACAGATTCACTGGAAAGCAAAGAAAAATGCATTATAGTTGAGTAGCACAGTGCTTGCACCTTGACATTGTAATTTTCATTTTACTTGTTCCTTTCATTTTGAAGGCAAGAACTATAAATTCATGCAACTTAATGAAAAAATATGAATGAGAAGCTATCAGATGCTAGTTAACAAGTTCAGATTACTTCCTCAATGACAGGATTGCACTTAGAGTGTTAGACTGAAGGATAAGAGTGCTGGTTTTTCAACTAGTATAGCAGTAATGGGACCCCACTAATGTCTCTAGTGGCATAAAATGAGACAGGTTAAGGAACAGATAATATACGACATATAAAATGGTATAAATATGTCAGTTCTTCTGAGCAGGTAATATGACAAGTGAGAATTCAACAGGAGAGCAATAGACTGGCATGCAGCTCAGTTGCCACAATCAAATAGACTGAAAACCATCACACCCTCAAGAGGTGTAATTTTGCTCTTTTTCTGTGCCTTTAAGCAGGGTCTGCAAAGGCATATTAGATTCTTTTCCATGTACTTTCCTCTCTTTACTTTCACCTTAGGGATGACACAGATACTTGATCATTATGATTTCCAATGACTCATGCTCAGCAACACAAAACTAAACTGATTACCAGTCCATCCTCCAGGAAATACTGGTGGGTATCCTCAGGAATCTAGGTTAGGTTCAGGTAAACATCTCTCACACTGGTTCTTCTGATGACTAGAGCAATTTGGTTCTTCCTGCTTTCTGTTTCTAACAACAGAAGTCTTGTTCTCAGTTAAATTAAAAAAAAAAAAGGATATACTTGGTAGGTAAAAAAATCCAAACAAAAAAACCTAAAACAAACAAACAACAAAAAAAACCACCTTCCAACAGAAAATATAATGATATACCAGAAGAACCGTTTATGCATTAAAATCTCTTCTCAATTTTCCAGAAGGCATCCGAAGCTCATTAAACGAGGCTTTATTTCAGTGTGGTTGTGGTTTTCATTTTCTCTCTTCTTGAAACAGCTTCTGTCACAGACAAATCACTTTCTCTGGCATTTTCAAGCACATATTTCCTAGCAGTCATGCTAATACCATCACAGGAGGGAAGCATTTAACTATTGCTGTTTCACCTCTCTCTCAGCAGTGCACAATTCTGACTTGCAGATGCCGTTGAATACAATTATTCTTCAGGGAAATGTGGCCAAAATAGAGACCTTGCCTTAAATAATAAATCAAATGAACTTATGCAATGACTGATTTCTGCACTATGCAAATGGGTTATTTTGCATGGTTGAATTAGTGGAATACAAAGAGGTCTCCAAGTCAAGTAATTGGGATGTACCCAGGAGGCAGCACACAAGTTTGAGGTTTTGTTGCAGGCTTTGATAAGGATCAAATCAGGGGCAAAATTATTCAGTAATGGTATATTTGCACCAAAGTGGTTGATTTTACCTGAAATCTGCTTCTATTGTCTGAGTGCAAATCTGTGGTGGCCTAATCTGCAATATTTACTATGTAATTCAAAAAGTTTTAAAGTCAGTGCAAGGCTTCTCATTACTTTTAACAGTTTTATGTAAGGCTCTGATTTGAACATGCATGGGAAGCCTCAATTACAGCCTTCATCTCCCTGCTTTGAAAATGTGGTCTTAGCCACCCAGCAGGAAGAAGGCTTCCTTGGTGCCAGCAGCTGGATTTTTTTATTGTCGTGTCTCTTACAGGCAATGTCACTCAGTAGAGTCTGATTTAGCAAGGTGCTTCCAACACGTTCTTAATTTTATGTCACCTTACGAGCTTGTGTAGATCAGGAAGTATTGTCTGAGTGCTTAAAATCAGGTAGGTTTTCACCCAAGTCCTTAAAATGCAGAATCAAAATAGCCATACCCACGTCCAGCACTTGTCAGTGATACTACATTACTAACTACTACTGTAGTATTGTGGAATGAAGACAGGACCCTTTGGCCCTGAGGCATTCTGATGAAGGATCTGAAACTTATGAAGCACTTATTTGGCAGAGAAAGACGAGAAAGAGATGCTCTTGAAGGGAATACCTGACAGGAATGGTGTTGAATTAGTGACTGGATCAAATGAGCCCACTGATGGAGAAGAAGTAGTTAAAGAGGACCAGCAGTCCCAGAACTAATACTAGACCAGAAGCCTCTGCCTGAGTGATTGCTATAGATGCAGAAAGTTAATAGGAGGCTAGAGCTAAATCCCTTCCTTCTGTTATGGCATATCTGACCAGTTGTCCATGATGGCTTCAACCTTAGTGCTTTCTTCATGGGTGTCCTGATCTGTGAAGGTGCACCAGCACTCCCAAGAGAGTCAACCTGGTACCTTGACCTTGATGTGCATTTGAAGCACACTAGGGTGAAATTTTCTAGGACACTGAAGCTGGCCTGGTATTTCAATTCTTTTTACAAGAGTTGAGCTTGGTACTTTTTTAGCTTTATTATTAGCTGGTTTAGCAAGTTGAGTTTGCTCACAAGGTAAACAAGAATTAGAATGGGTGCACAGGAAAGTGCAGAAGTAGTCCACAGCTGTGGCAGAGACATGGACTCTCTCTTTCTCTCTCCAGAGAGAGAATTAGACAAATGCAACCACTTCATGCAAAGTTAACATTTTTCATACTTCTTGCCCCAGTAGTTCACCTGTTGTTTCAGAGCTTAAGGATCTACCCTGGTTCATGCCAATCTTCCCTATGTAGGACAGTGCTGCAAGACTGAGACACTGAGGATTATTGTGCAGATAAAGGAAAGCGATAGCTGCAGCACTTGTCATGAAACCTGAATAGATGCTGAGTAACAAGAAGCTCCCCATTTACTCTGCCTTCTTATAGACCCCATGTCAAGTCACCACCTTCACGAGATCCTCTTTTCATCTCTTGACAGGAAAAGAATAGTCCTCTGCCTTCGAAAAGTATTGCAAGGCTAAATTCTTTATTTTCCAGAAAATATAGTAGGTTTCAGCTTCAGCCTTATCAAACATGGTTCTTGTTTGTACACTTATTTTTTCAAAAATGTATGGGGGATGAGAAGGCTGAATGCTAGTGGTCCAAAACAAATTTTAGTGGTTATTACTGTAGCAAATAGTTGGATTAAGTAAACATATGAACAAGAGCTTTTTCTTCTCAGCACTTTTTTTTTCCCCACAGAAGAATGTGAGCCACTCTTTATTAGGTGTAAATTGTGTATTACTGCATCAAGAGGTTGATGTTGATTTACATGGGATCATGGCTTGGCTCACTCGAGCTCTGCTCCACTTTGCTGGACTACTTTGTGACTGCAATGAGGCACCCTACTAATTTCTCCTGCAACCCTATTCCTCACATCTCCCAGGCCATGGTGTTTGTGTTTCCCGATTTTAAAGCACAGTGTCTTAATTATGGTCAGAAAAAAAACATAAGGGAAGGGAACATTCTGATCTGTCTTTTAACTGCAGTTTTCTCTGGTATTTATTTCAAAGTAATTATAGGAATGGAAATTGCTATGAAAAAATGGTCTTTTCCTACTAACAATCTCAGACACTTATGTGTATTTGAGACAAATCTGCAGACCTTTGTTGACACAAGTTTTATTGCAAGCCATATTTATTTTCTAGCCACTACTGCGAAATAGCCTTGCAGCAAGGGCTGTCTTCAAGGAGAGGAGAAGGGTAAAGAACCAGAGGGACTTGCAGTACTAAAGTCACTTTTTCCTCTTACTGTCTTATCACAGGCAGCTTTTGCTGCCGAAACTGTGAACCTCTCCTGCCCCCTCGTGCAGACGTGTGAGCACTGCCAGCAAGTCTCTGTCAAAAGTCTGCTCAGAGAAATGGCAAAATAGAATAACATGCAAAAGAGCTTCGAGATAAAGCAGTTGTGCAGAACAGTGTTTTAGAAGGGATAACCATATGAAGACAGCTGTCTAGTCCTGCATTGGAGTATCTCTTAAGCCATTAACAAAGAGAAGCTGCTTCTTGAAAACTTGCTTTTCCAGGCTGTAGAACACATAATCTTATGAAGATGGTAGAACTCGTAAAAGTCTGCTTATGTGTCACGTTCAGATTTGACAATAACTGTGTCCAAAATTTTAATCTGAAGAACGGTATCTCCAGGAATTTATCGTGGAAACATTAGCTAAGCCTTTCTACTCTACTGCTTCTCTCTTCAGGGCAGGTCTCCCACCTGTGTGAAGCCTTTGCTGGCATGTTGCTGTGTCCTGCTGCCACCTGGTGCTTCTTACACCCTCATGTAGTACCCAGATGTCTCAGGCTAGACATCTGTTCTTCTGGCCTGTGTCTCTCACTACACTGAGTTCTAAAATACTTTTGGGTGCCCTTAACTGAAAAAAAAAAAACCTCAAGATAAACATATTTATCAGATATAGTATCAGTTTGTCAGAAATGGCGTGGTGATCAAAGGGTGAGAGGCGCAGCAACACCTAAGTTTGCATTCATATTTCAATGCACGGTTTTATGTGCCTGCACCAATTCTGGACCATATTTCAAAAACTAGTTTTTTTTTTTTCTCAGTGCTAACTTAGAAAAAAATTCATTGAGGTTAATAGGAGTTCAGCTGATCAGAATACAACTGGAATCAGAACTGTGGTATTTGGATGTTTTGATTTTTTTCTCCTAGTACAGCCAGGATCAGAGTGGGTTGGTCTGTGTTCCAAAAACATCTTAGCAGAAGATATTGAATTACAGCAGCAGCTTCGTCACCTTATTTTTGAGGACCAAATTAGGTTATATAACTAATGTTGTTCAGCAAACACATACTGATACTGTCTCTGGTATTAGACACACTATTTTGGGTGCAGCTTAACTGTTTTAGGAAAAGAAGAGCAATCAGTAATACAGGACTGATCAAGATCAGAGAAGATAAGTGGAATGATCAGGAATACAAGTCCTCTGATTCTTTTTCTAGTATCCCATCCTGTACAGTTTGGATCTTTTTCATCATCTTTCTTTGCATAAATGAACTGCTGACATCTCTCCTTCTCAATTCATAACAAAAATCCCAAACCAAAACCGAAAGCCAAAACCAAAAAAAAAAAAAAAAAGAAAAGGAGAAAACCCACAACAAAAAACCCACCAAACAACAAAGCGAGGAAATTGCTAGTCTCTAAACTGGCTCCTAGTCTCTAAACTGGCTCCTAGTCTCCAAACTGGCTTTGCTTACTGGAAAACACTCTTGTAAGCAGCAGAGCACCACCATGTTGTACAAGAGAGGGGTGATGGTGGGGCACTTGAATAAACAAAATCATAGAAGAAAAATCCACAGTTATTAAATATGAGGATACAACCTCTGTCTCAAGTATTCCCTAAACTGTGGATTGCTGAAGACCATGTCCTTCCCAAGGGAAGTATAACAATAATCTTGCTGTGCTACTTCCCTTCCTAACAACTGATAGCCACTGCCAAAAAAATAGATAGGCCAGTAGCTGATCTTCAATCTGGTCATACCATTCTATTCTTAAGGGGTCTCTTAATCTGAAACCCAATAAGAGCAAATAAATTGTGATTTACAAGGAAAGAACTTGAATACAGAGTAATTCACACACTCTTCCCAGTACCCAGCAGACCTGCTGTAAATGTACAAGTAACTATGAAAACAGAGAACTGAAAGCCATGGAGAGCCATAAATGGATTCATCAGATCCAAATTTTAAATAATTCAGATTAGAAAGATTAAGTGGTGGTGGTGGTGTTATTGCAACTTTTTTAAGGCCTCAATTAATTCTAGAGAAAGAGAGCCAATGCACCTTTAAAACTTTCTGCTTAATCAAGTATAGCGAATGCTCATTTAATGATTGTCTTTTTGTACCAACAAGAAGTAACAACGCTTTTAGCAAAAGAAATGGCATGAGAGAGAAATTGCCTAATCAGCCCTACTCATGCAGTGCTTTGTGAGAGAGATTATTGAATTTTCAGTCTCTGCAGAATTTTAATGAAGCTCTGTCTTGCTGGAAAATCCAGCCCTTTGTCAATAAAGTTCAATAACGCGACCACCCATGTAATAAGATGTACTGCCTGCAATCTTTCACTTGCCAAAGCCAGAGCCCTGCTGGAGTCTCCCTGAAAGTTGGAAGTACTCATTTGTGTTGTGTATTTTCCTACAATCTGCATGCAGTGGAATTTGTATTTCCTGTAGTAAAGGTATTTATAGTGATGTAGACAAAAAAAATCAAAATTGTCTCAATGTGCTAGTTGCTATCCTAGTAGGAATATTGCCCTGCTGAAAGGGAATACAATTAACCTGTCTTTAGGACTGCATCTGTCACAGCAAAACTCTTCATTAAGTAACAAAGTAAGTAACAATGTACTGAGGAAGACAGAACTATGAGAAAAGGAGTGAAAGGTGATTCAGAAATGTCTGAGCTGAGGTGATAAATTCATGGGCAGAGAGATTCAGGAGGTCACTAAACAGGAAAATACCCTTGCACTACTACTGTTGCTTGGTATCAGAAGAAAGATCACTGATCTGCCAAACTAGACAGAGCAAATTTCAAGGGATATTCACAAAACTCTCCAATAACCAAAACCCCAAACCAAACAAAACCTGAACAAATAACAACAAAAAAAACCCCATTAGAAAATACCAAAGAAAAGAAACTAAGTTAACTTGGCCAGATGTGTGTGGAGTGACTGTTATGTATGCACCAGATTTTAATTTTAAAAATAATCAGAAATTGCAGGGATATGAGCAAGCTTTTTTTCTATGGATTAACAGGCCACACTGAGGTCTTCTGTGCTGCTAGTTTCAAACAGAAGTTTTATATTTCTGGATCTACAGGACCTTTTGTTGATAAAAATTTCATTGTGGCACTAACTTATTACAGTGAGAAATTGTGTTTATATTAACTGTGGTTTTTTTGGTAGAAAAAGCTTTTGCTGAAGCAACTTCTATACCAATTGCTCTTGAACTCTGGACTGCATTCCAAGATGAGCAAAAAAGGAATTAAAACTTCTGAGGAGAAATTTGTGTAAAGGAAAATCCATTGGCAGCAGTGGGGAGCTGGGATTTGATAAAACCAGGAGAAGACTCAGTCTCTTCTGATGAGAGGGCACAAAGTTATTGAAGATAAGATTATCAGAAACTAGTGGAGTAATACAGAGAATGGCACAGAAGCAGATTAGGCACAGCAGGAGAAAGCTTAGAACCAACCCCAACATCAAGGTTGTTATGGAAGTGAAGAAACCTGTAGAATGTCATGGACAGCAGCAGGAAGTGTGAAGATTTTCTTGTCCCAGCTGCCCATAAATGTCTTTCAGACAATGGTTTACATTAAATGAAGCTAATGCCACAAAGTTAAATAGACAAAATAGACAGGGAAGTAATTAGAGATACCCAAATAATGAAGAATAGTAATTCAATGGATGGTGTTTGCTTTATAGAGGCAGCATAAGATCAGAAAGGTTTAATGAAGATTCTTATAAGCTATGGAAATCTGTCAATTAAAATAGTGTGAGTAGCTGGAAATGTTGTAGACTGCTTTGGAGAAGAATGTTTGTCTGCTGCCTAATAAACAAACCTTGTGGAAGGGTGCCAAAAATGCATAAGAAGTTTCACAGTGATTGCTCTGGAAGAAAAGGATAAAGACTGGTGAGCCTAGGTTTGGATGGCTTTTAAGCTGGGTAGGTGATGTTCTGGAGTTCTTGCTACCCTGGCCAAAATACTCATCAGGTCATCCAGATTAAGGGAGATGTGAGTAACAAAAGACTCCTTTTCCAAAACTGGGCACAGGTAGCATTATGATCCTCTGGGAATTTTATGACACTCACTGGTGGAAAAGTGAAGAAAAGAGATAGGAAACACGTAAATATGTTAATAAGAAATATTAAGAAACAGTACTAAAGCTGTGGATATTTTAGTCAATGAAAGAGTTAACATGGAAATAGAAGAAAGCAGGCAGAGGGAGGCAAAGGGATGGGTGAGAGTAAGGGAAAGAGGAAATCATTCTGGGAGAAAATGGAGATGATGGCACTGCTGAAGAGCAATTTAACAGAATGGAGCTGTCCATCATATTGAAAACTAATATAAGTAGAAAGAGAGATTATTAAATACTTGCAAAAGAATTGTTTTCACATCCAGCCACAGCTAATTCCAGAGCAGGATAAGAATATGAACTGAATGTTTAAGACAAAGAGACTTCTTTCCTGAGTACTTGCTGGTAAATAGGTTGGAACTGGAGTAGCAGATAACGTATTGGAGAAAGGAAATTTATAAATAAGGTGTGGTAGAGAGTAGGCTTTTGAGCCCTCAGAAACTGACTGTTAAAAAAGTGTGAACAAAACATCTATTTTAAAGGATGTGTATGCCAGGAAAGATCTAGTTGCCTGAAAAGAGAAAAAGAGAGAAAACACCAGAGAAAGAAACACATGAAATTTAATATTTGAGACATATGATGTGTCCTAATAGCAATGAAGAGAGAAGAAAGGATTGCCAGCAAGACTAGAAATGAGAGAGGGTGTGGCAAACAATGAACTTGCATGTACCAGTGTTTGTTTGCTGGAGTCAGATAATTGCCAGAGCATTTGTGGTTTATGTCTTAGAACAAATGTCTGGGATGAGTCCAGGCTTTGTCTTACTGAGTATACAAACCAACTGAGATTAACTGATTACTGATGAACACAAGGTAAGAACATTTTCCTCTGTACTTGCCAAGTGAGACTCTCCAAAGGTAGGTGTAAATTAGCCAAATCTTTTAAGAGTCCTTTATTTTCCACCTCATAATTTATTTAGACAAGGTAAAATGTGCCATTGAATGATACATCCTAGGTTATTGTGAGACACGTTGCTCCGTGCAGGGGTTACTGGGTACAATTCTGGCCCTTATGTCAAAGGGTGTCTGAAAATTCTATCTTAATGTCACTTTTAAGTTTTGCACTTCATTAACACAAATATTACATTTCATCTTCTTCATATGGAGACAGGATTCTTTATAGAATAGTATGTTCAGAGTGAGCAGTATTTAATTACAGGACAGGATTCTTCCTGCATCCCTTTCTACTAGTGTGAATCCATAATTAAAAGGTATTATATGATTAAGCAGGTGCACGATTAAACTCTAGGTGGGACAAAGCAATGGCACCTCAGCAAAATGACTTAGAGGAGGACGTGTGTTGGTGCCCAGACTTCCCTGAAGACCCACGTTATTCATTCCTGAGTGCACATCCTGTATGCAGTTCCATACCATAAAAGAGACAGCAAGTGGAAGCCAGGTGAAATTCATGGGTTTCCATGAGGCATCAATTCCTGCCAACACCCCCAAGACTAGAGCTCAGTTGCAGTCTTGCAGATGACATCTATGTAGGTCATTGTGGCTAATGATATATCTGAGAGCTATTTTCTCTCCTGAAATGGTGTGAATAACTGTGAATAGCTGATACCTGAGTCAAAATGGCATGAGATAGCAAGATTTAACTACATTAAATACAAGTAATTTTAACTTTGTTAAGAGCCCACATGAAAGGTAAGAAACGTGTTTTATTCCTATATTTCCTACAGCATATCCTTCATTATGAGCAATTTTTAAATTTACTCTTGCTGACTAGTATTGTGTTTAAGTATTTTGCATGAAGTGAGGCACCACTGTATGGGTTAAATACCTGTTCTTTCTTCTCCTGTATGTGTCATTTTATGTCTGTAAAATGTGGCTTAAGTCCTTAATATAAGATACCACACAAGCACAAAATTTAGTAATACAGTAGAAAATTATGCTAATGAATATGCAAAAGTCAATCCTGCTCTGAAAATAAGCATATGTGATAAAACATAGCTGACTAAAACCATAAAAAATATATGAAACTGAAACTGATGCAAAACTGCATTTGTACCAGATATAATATACACAGGGAGAGTGTAGCAAGTGTATTTTTATCAAAGACTGGAAAAAGACTATCACTACTGGAAAAATCAACACTGCAAACAAGAGCTCAGGAACACCCTTGCCCATTATGAAAAGGTATTTTTTTCCTTGGGTACATTTTGTTTCATTTCTAAAGTAAAACTTTTTTTAGTTTAATGGAGCTTAAGTATTATAATTAGAAAATACTGATCATCATGTTACTCTTCTTAGTTGTTGCCATTTTAAATTTTGTTAGGCACCATGATTTATTATATATAACATACTTTATGTTTTTGTGAAATAATACTGAGAGATACTGCTCTTATGATATGTGCATAGTCTCCCTGAAAGGAGACATTTTGACATGCTGTCTGCTCTCTCTCTGCATGCAGGACAAAAGCTGAATGGGTCAGGGAGGCTGAAAGGAAGCTCCTTGATCTTGAAGTTGGTAGGAGTGTTTTCAAGCACCAGCTAAGTTTTGGATCATACAATAACTGCTGGCATACATCATCACAGATATTCCATGCCTTTCATTTGCTTTGGTTCTGTGAGTTTCAGCAATTTCAGAGTATACTAAGTGATGTATATGAGCTCCAATATGCTGATAACAGCCCAAATTGCAAACCTTGTTCTTTCTTTCTGAATGCCTGTCCCCACCTTCACCACATTGTGTAAGGATCTTTGCTTTCAAGACACAAAATAAAAGAGTGCTTAAAAAGTTAGATGCTGTAACAATGACAAAAATCCTACTTGTGAATCCTTTAAACTTCTCTCTCGTTTCTCTTTTGTATTAAGCATATCTGTATCTCCAGTGTTGTTTAATGTCTGCCTCTGTGTTTACCCTTCTTGAAGAAAGTGGGAGCGTAGGTTGCCTTGTGAAAGCAGATGGCAAGGAACTCAGGGTAGAACTCTGTTATCTTTTTTTCTGTATTATATCCCAACTTTTCTTGATTAATCCTGCGCTAAAGCTAGAGGAGGATCTTTTATTTGCTTGGCCTGACTTCCTCATCCTAAAAGGCACTTTGATTTGCATGGAAGGAATGGCATTGGAAAGATTACATAGAAAGGGGCTTATATGAAGGAAAGCTGATTGAGAAAGCTTATTTTTAAAAGTCTGGTCCTTTTAGTTTTGTATTATACATTAAATTAGTTCCTTACCCTTTATACCTCTGTGCTCTTAGTAGAAAATAAAAAGTTAAAAAGAAGCATTTTTAATATACTGTAAGTTCTCAGACACATTTTCCCCAAGAACACGGAGCCTTAAAGCTGAGATCCAAGGAAGAGTTAGATGTCCTGTTGAGAGCTGGGGAAAGGTCAGCAAACCTGACCTAATTCCTGCTTCCCTCCTGGGTGTTAGAGCAAAGGACAGCAAGGGGTGGAGTGCATAGAGCAGTTGCTTTCAGGCAGCTTGTTGTGGTTTTAGAGGGGAGGCCTTGATGGGTGGGTCCTGAACCATCCCCAGGGGAGCAACATATATTAGTAGAAGTAGATAGACTCAGTTTTTATAAAAAGCAATGATAGACACTAAGGGTAAAATGAGATAAATCACCCTCAGCTGGAAGCACTAAAGGTCATTTGTGATTTAGTACTCAGAGCAGCTTTGGAAAGGCAATCCCATCCTCTTCATTAATCATTAAAAGTCCTGTATTGAATAGCTTCTTTGTCTGCAAAAATTGCAAGATGCAGAAATTTTTATATTTTCCCTCCTTGATGTTTAATTTTGTATTTTTCATGTGTAACACCCAAAGGCATAGCTTGTCCTTTTACTAATTCTTTCTCCAAAGTCTCTTATTTCTGATGCTACAGTAGAATGCCACTCTTCCCTACTCCAACCTCTCAATGTATAAATGACAAAGAGAAGAGAAAAAGTGATCAAAGGAATAGGAAGCATTTTGTGTCCCAGCTTTGCATAGCTGAAGTTCAGATCTTGTCCTATGTTTTGCAGCAAGTCTTGTCTTGCTAATGAAAAACCTTCTGCCATAGAAGACCTCAGTGGGCCAGTGGCCTTCCTCTAAATTCATTGTTGAAGGACCCTCTTCCAGACTGCCCCTAGCTGGGTAAAGTATATTTTACTCTATGAGCAATGTAGGAAACATATATGTGTGCACATTGATATATTTTCTGTTTCTCTGGGAAAATGTGAAACTCATAATTATCTCACTAATGTTAATTTCTGCTTAACATGGAAACAATAATTAAAAAATATCAGTTTATTGCAGTGAAATGTAAAGAAAATAAATTAGCTACCAGATGTGAGAAATGAAGAGGGGATATGAATTTCACAATTGATATCCGAGACTTAAGCAGAGCTTTAGGTCTTCTCTGTTAAGTTCATTTCGTAGAGAAAAAGATCTAATTTTTACAACTTGTGAAAATAGGGGTCAATTTCTCTCCAGAACTAAACTTTTGTCTAGAGCTCCACCTTTCCTTGGATAACCCTTTTTGTTAGTCATGATTTCCAAAGACTTCTGGAGACTTTTAACTTTGATGAGCAGTTCAATCAACGTACTCAGTTATGACGTGACTTCTAACAGGTTAGAGCTTTTTTTCACATACAATTGGGATGTGTCTCTTCCTATAAACAGGTTAGAGAGAATAAGCATTTCTGAATTGTCACGACAATTTAATCTAAGTCTGTAAGCTGTTATAGCCTACAATTTGAGAACAATTTAATTATGTGAACATTGCAATGGTAATAAGGAAGGCCGCTTATTGCTAGCTCACAGCAGAGATTATACATGATAGGTAATGAGACAAAGCTGGCAGACAGTAGCAAACGTGGTCCTGGCAATTCCCCAGCCTGAACCTGGTAGCTTTGGAGAAGTGTGGGCATATAACTGTTCCATGGCCCTATGGTACTTGTAGGTGGAAGCCATTTTGGGAGGTGCCAAGTGGTGCCATGAAGTCCATGCATACAGAGTATGCTTTGTGCCTCTTTGGGGCAAGACCCAAAGGTGATAAGCCCTCATACATAAACCAGTATTTTTGTAGAGGAATGTTTCACCTGGCCTTTATATCTGTATATATAGTCTCAGAGAAGTGACTCACTTTTAAACAATGAATCAGAAGAAGCACAAAGAGAGGGCAATGGAATTGTATGGGGTTTCAGCAGAAACACATTTGTGTTATTGTGTGCTTTTTTGGCTTATTTCTTTTTTTGCTTATGTAAGGCCTTTCACTATTGTGAGAAATAAATGTCTCAATAATCCTAACCTCCTCCAAGGGGCCAGGATTTTTCTCTTGTTCCACACCCCCTACCCTCCCTCCACCAACAATATGTGAATAAGGATATTGCTGGGAAGATGAAGGAATGCTGGTCTCAGACAACATGTTGCTCTCTGATTTGATCCATTATACACATTTCTGTCATGCAGGATTATAAAGAGACCAACTTTATCTTATGTAAAAAGTGATTGATTCAGCACATGTGTTGCAAGGCTCAATGATGAGCCTTTTATTTGCACTCCTCTGTCCAGCTGCTGGCTCTGTGACCCGGGGTGGACTGTCAGGACACAGACACTTAAATGTGTATTTCATAGCTGTATTTTCAGTGGCTGTGTCTCAAAGCGGCCCTTTTGACTCCGGTGTTATCAAACATCTTTTGAGCTTTGCACTTCTGGAGTGTGACATTGCCAACCCCTTCATAAAGTAGCAGCTGTGCTCCAATGTCTGCTGGCCTCTTGTTCAGTTTCTGTGTCAGTAGATGTCTCTGCTTCAGCAGTGTGTGTGTGAGCTGGGTCTGACTGCTTTTATTTCATTCTGTCTTTGCCTGTTACACTTTGGAAGGTATACAGGGCATGAGACTATGTGGCTAGCATGCCACTGCACCACTAGTTTCCATTTTTGTTCTGCTGGATGTTAGCTCTTCATAAACTGTTTTGGAAAAAAAATACGTGCAGGGAAAGAAGACTTTCTATTTGCAATGTCGTATTGTTGTTTGGAATCCATCTGAGGGCTGTGCCTGTGACAGCTTTCTTGCTAAATGAGAGAGAATTCACCTTTTTCGTATTTTCACAGCATCCATTTTTTTTTTCTCGTATTTTGATGATTTGCAGATTAGGCATATTTTAAGTTGGCAGTGAATTTCACTGTGTCCTGGGGACCACCTTCTAAGGGCAGTTTTAGGCCCTGGCACCCTGACATGGCAGATGCAGGTGGGTACAGCTGCTATGCACACAAATGTTAAGCCTCTTGAGAAACAGCACACAAAGCCAAGAAAGAAGGAAGGCAGCACAACATATTACTCCTGTAAATGCCTGAACTCAACAGAACAGTGGATGTGAAAGTGTGCAGTGTGCTGATTGAATGTGCCTGAATGTGTGTAATTGCACCCATTGCTCATTCAGTCAAAATGATGAAAATTGGTCCATTTTTTTCCTCCTTCCCTCCCTTTCTCTCCTTCTGTAATTTGTGACTTTTTCTGTATCTTTCTCTTTGTGTCCTCTTCTCTAAATGAAAATGCTGCCTGGCATTAACAGTTATACTCTGAAATGACATTGCAGGCTGTAATAACATTCCATGAGAAGTAAGCTGTTATTTTTGAAAAGATGTGTTCTGTACAAGACTAGGTAATACGTCAAAGATCTTTGCCTCCTTGAACGTGGAACTCTGCTTCTCTGTTATCTCCATAATGCTGAAGTAACAATATGTTGCCACTGTTTATCAAATTTTCAGTACATTTTGGATGTTTTGATTTATTATTTACATTTAAAATGCTTCTTCCTCCTGTTTATGTCAAACAAAAATGTCCAGAACTGTAAAATGACTGAACATGTGTTGCTGTTGTTGGGGAGGAGTTTGTTTTTGTCCTCTACATTGCTTCTAGGTTTTACGTTCCTCAATGCCTTCTTACTGAGTTACATTATCTCTCAGTTTTAGGGTTTAATCATTAAGGCTTCTTTAGATAGCTTTCTGGTCAGACACGATCTCCAACAGAAACCACCAGCTGTACTATTTAAATCTTCTTGCCTCAGAAATCTCATCTTTATAACAACTGTATCAAAAAATTTATTAGCCTGATCTATGCCACATTTTACAAAATATGCCAGACAATGGAAATACTATCCAAACAGAGCTTTTGTAAGTACAGTTGGTATGAACTATGTCTCTGGGAACCTTTTCTCACTAAGCAAATTTGTCAGCCATTCTTTCTAATTTTTGTGCTGTTCACAGTGTTATTTGCTGGGATGAGGATTTGTAAACACTTCCCAAACTTCCAGATGGAACCCCAGTCCCTTTCTTCTCTAATTCATATCTGTCAGGGCTGATGCAAGACCCAAGTGAAGCAGGTAACAGGCCTGGGGAGCCAGTGCAGACCCATGGCTTCCTTTTTCTGTGTCAGAGCTCTGTAGAGGAAGATTTGTTGCTGTTGATGCCACTAGGGACTGGCTGTCATCTGTGGCACAGCAGGTATGAATGCTTGTGAGGAGTTCAGTCTCTCCAGGGAGCCCAAATTACCCTTCCTAATGATTTTGTTACTTGGCAGGAGCAGAAAGTTGCTCTTTCAGCAGTGAAGCTGAGCCTCAGGGGCCTTTTACTCTGCCTGCCAAGCAGTGCTTGCCCAGTCCTGTCCCTTCACCATGAGCCACAGAGCTGTGTCAGTCATGCTGCTGACACCATGACATGATCACCACAACACTCTGCACCTCCATAATGACTCACTTTTTGACTGCAGGCAAGTCACATTCCCAGTGCCTCAGTTTCTCTGTGAAACTCACTTCCCTTTCTGGGGAGGTAGTGAAGGCTGGGTAATATTTGATTAAAGCTTCCAGGAACAGGGCTAATTATAGTCTCCATCTACCCCTTCTTTCTTGTGACAGGACCATGAAATGTAATCAGTAATAATCAGTCACCTAGAACTAAATTAAAAACCCTTAAAAGGTAAAATAGAACTATTGCTGATGCTAGAGGCTAAAAGATTTAAGATGTGGAAGTGAGCTAGTTTGAATATTTTTTGATTATGCCAGTAGCAAAATTATTCAACGCGTGCAAATGGTAAATATAAAGTTAAAAATGTAAACTCTAAATCTAAATTTTACCTAGGGTTGTCCCTAGGAGAAACAAGTCAGGGAAAGGGTCTGTAAATGTCTGTCTTCAGCAGTCCTAACAAGATGACAGTATGAGGAGGATGATGTGAGAAGAACACTCTTACTCTCAGAGTCAAGGCTGCTTCTGGTGATGCACATGTGGACACTGTTAGTCAGGGTTGGATGCCCTGTACTTTTAACTTCAAGATGAATCTTTCCTCTGAATGATGATTTGTTTTTCATTTTGGTAAAAACCATCTAAATACATGTAATTAAATCACAATTTAAGAACCCACAAAAGGAATCTCAATTGTTTTGAACCTCTCTTACTGTGTATCCACCTGACCATATGTGAATGCAAACACTGTCCCTTGAAATGAATTTTGTGTCAATAGCATGTGTATGGGAACTCAGCAGATATTTGCTTATACAATGAGGTGGGTGACAAGAAAAAACTTACAATTTGATGGAAAGAATGTAAAAATCATTTGTCAACTACTCAGTAAGGTGAGTGCTGGATATACTTAACAATTTGCTTTGATGGTGGTGTGCATTTTCTAATTTATTGGATGCCTGCTTCCTTCATAAAGTAAATTATGTATCATTAATCTTGCTTGGAAGCTGGTACCTTCAAGATAATTTAGTGATTATTTTCTTAGATAATCTACCAGTTAGGAAAGTATGATGGGATCAATATAGAGAAGTAATCTAGCTATCAGTGATTTATGTGTGTACATGTACAATAGATGCCACACCACACTTGACCTCTCCTCTCAAAGGCATTCACATTTGTTTTGGAGAGTGAAATATTTTATTTCACATCTTTTGGCACTCAATGTTGATAGCAGCTAAGATTTATAATGGCAAAGGGAGTACATTGATTGATTCCTAGGCTCATCTACCTAAACATTTCTAAAATGTGGGAAATTAGCACTGATTCCTGAATAACCTCCATGAAGCCAAAACCATGAATCAGTGTGCACTGCAAGATCTGGGCCGTAATCAGTATTGGGAGGACAAATTGATTCTTGATTCAAGAAAGCAATTAAGCATGTGCTTAACTTTGAGCACATTTTATGCCTATGGCAATCGGCTATCACAAAATCCATGTGTTTTTACAGCACAGCACAGGAGCCTTGGGAGCACAGCAGAGCCCACCCTACTCACCTGGAAATCCAGGAGGTTGCTACAAGAAGGGCTGAAGTGGGTGTAAGGAAGGGAGCAGAGCAGGGACAGCTGGAGCCTGTCTGCCTGCCAGGTAACTGTGTCCCCGTGTGCTCCTGCAGCGTGGGCATGCACTGGAGCTTTACCTGGGCATGCACTGGAGCTTTGCCTGGGGATCCAGGGGTGCTCCAGTGTGACTGTCTGGGGAGCTTGTTCTCCAGCATAGCCTGGAGATCACCCTTGCTAACACTACAGGGCCAGGTATTACGGTCTAAGGATGCAGCAAATATGAAACTCAGTGTTTTCTTGGAGGTAGAGTCCATTGAATCAGACCCTGTTCAGCTGATGCTCAACCACCTTCAGGGGCAAGAAATATTCTTTCCTTCCAGCTTGGCTGCATTTCTAATCTGATATTCCTGTTACAGTAATAAAAAATGGAGACAGGACCTATTTGCTTTTGGTGGAAAATGTAGCTTAATGAAAAAGTCAAGTGGTTTGAAGAAAGTGTGGTTCTGCCTGTATCTTCTCCCCAGCCGCAAGGTTTTGGAAAAAAAACTGGGTAAATAGATATATCTTTGATGAAGTCCACTTCCACTCCCTTCTGTGAATTTGCTGTTTCAAATTAGAGCTGGAAATATAATAATTACTACTTTCCAGTGGCAGATATTTCTATCATGGCTGTAAGCCAAAGGGATGTTTTGGTCAGAGGTCTATTCTCAGGAGGTGTTCTGGCTGATGAGACAAATAAATCAATGGTGTAATGCCACTGAAATTAAAAGGCAAACACCTGTTCATTTATACCATGTAAGTGACAGTGGAGCCTGCTCTGCTTTCTTCTTCCATGGAAGAGTATAGTCCAAGAGGTAAGAGAAATATCTGAACTTTGGGTGGTCCAACTAAAGTTGATTTTTGAACTTTCAAGGTTTACTTATCACTGAAGGTAATGTGTTCCAGAAAAAGCTGTCTCACTTTGCGACCTTCTAATGACTAACTATTCTGCTCTATTTCATTTTTTATTTCACACCTCTCACCTTTGTATTTGGATGCCACTGAGACGAACACCTTGAAAAGTGATTGAATTCAACGGACTCCAAGTTTCTCCCTAACTTTAGTTTTATAGAAACCTATTTTTTGCTCCAGTTAGCTGGCCTCTTGGAGATTACTTTCTGACAGTAACCTGGGAACACTGCAGCCTATTATCCTACAGGATCAAAGGACAAGGTTTTTTTGCAAGGGAGCCTTTTCCAATCTTATATCAACCATAGTAGCAGAGAATCTGCACACGGACAGTTGAACCCATTTGGGCTTTAGGATGTAAAGGGTTATATCATTATTTTTTCACCTTAGAAAATGTAGCTTGAAAGACGGCTCAAGTCATTTCACAAAACATAATGGAATAAAAATGTATACATCACTTTGATATATATAGACAACATAGAATTGTAGAATAACTCAAGTTGGAAAGGACCTGTAAGATCATTCAGTCGAACAATTTACCCAGCACTGCCAAGTCCACCACTAAATAATGGCCCTGAACACCACACCTACACATCTTTTAAAGACCTATGGGGAGAGTGATTCAACCACTTCCCTGGGCAGCCTGTTTCAATGCTTGAAAACCCTTTCTGAGAAGAATATTTTCCTAATAACCCATCTAAACCTCTCCTAGCATAATCTGACGTAATTTCTTCTTGTCCTATTGCTTGTTTCTTGGGAAAAGAGACCAACACCTACTTTTCAGATAGTTGTGAGGAGAGATGAGATCTGCCGGAGTCTCCTTTTGTCCAGGCTAAACAACCCCAGTCCTTCAGCCATTCTTTTTAAGAGGTGTGCTCCAGACCCTTCCTCATCTTTGTTGCCAGCAGGCAGATTTCCAGCCTCTGTGTCCCCAGCCTGGAGCACAGCATAGGGTTGCTGTGACCAAAATGCAGGACCCAGCACTTGGTCTTGTTGACCCTCCTGGGGCTGGTGTCGAGTATATAACAGATGTTATCTGTTACATAAGAGACATTGTATGGCCACCTGCTGCCCATTGCAAAGAGCATGGGACAAAACCTTTCATTCAAAAAATGCCAGATTTGCCTAGATGAATACAGGATTATCTGGTCTTTGCTTATATCCAAAACTACCCAGATCCTCCCAATTTCTATTCACTTGCTTTATCGTGCTTAAACTTTCCTTAATGAAGTTTTCTAGAAAGCAATATCTCCTGTTAGTCATGCCTAGAAATGCGTTGAGTGGAGGTCAGTGGTGCTGAGATCTGGAGTGTAGCTGTTACTTCACCTGTCTGCTCCTTCTCGGCTAGTGGAAGACATTTTTGGAATGCAGCAAACACATGGATCCCTGCACCGAGGTGAATGTTTTACCCTACATCCTTTTATTCAGTGACTGAGTCATAAGAGCTGTCACTTCAGAGACAGGAGACTGAGATTAATTTTCTCTCTGCCTGAGAAGGTTTGAAGCTGCATCTCCCACACTAATGGTCTGAATATCAGTCAATTAAATATCATGGGGTGAATAATCTCTTTTTTCCCTTGAAACTGTACCAGTTCATATAGAAAAAATAAGCGACAGAAAATCTGGATAGGGAAAATACAAGGACACTACTGCACTACTGCTGCTTCAGAATTACAAAGCTACAGGGGAAATGGAAAAATATTTGGCTTCAGTAAACCTTACGGGTATATTCACTGAAATTATACAGACACTGGAACTCAGGTCTCCCCTTTGCCAGATGGGTGGTGCAACCATCTGTGTTTCTGTGGATTTCAGAGGACAAAAAAGGTCCTAAAATGTGGATGTTGTACAATGCTTGATTCTGGTTGCAAGGGCCAACTACCTTTGAGAATCTAGCACTGACTTTTTGCAATAGCTGGGGTGTTTTATAGTTAGTAATTATGGAAATTATCTATTATAATTTGCATTTTTATATACTTCATTCACTTAGCTGAATAATTATAGCTTAGGATTTAATTATCCCAAACACATATCCTTCTTACCTCTAATTTTAGTCTGTTCTACTACACCTGTCTCTCATCTGCTGTGCTCATCTCAGACACAATATGATTGGAATGTATTTCATGGAATCATAGAATGGATTGGGTGGGAAGGGACCTTAAAGATCACCTAGTTCCAACCCCCTTCCACTAGACCAGGTTGTTCAGAGCTCCATTCAGCCTGGCCTTGAACACCCCCAGGAGGCACAGCTTCTCTAGGCAACCACACCACACTTACAGTAAAGATTTTTTACCAAGCACCCGATCTTAACCTGCCCTCTTTTAATTTGAAGCCATTCCCCTTGTCCTGTTACTACATGCCCTAGTAAAAAGGCCCTTTCCATCCTTCTCACAGGCTCCCTTCAGGTAATGGAAGGTATTTGTCTTCTACACCTTTCTGTTACTAAGATATCTGATCTCTGTGTCAATGACTCTTATGTTCTCTGAACTGTTTCAGTTCATATACCATTCTCAAAATCTTCTTAGAAGTTAATTTTTTCCCTTTTTGGTGCTGTTTCCCCCTTATTTAATATGCTTTAAAAAAAAAACAAACCCGATTGTAGATCTACTAATTTTAAGCAATATTTCTTCTCTCTTGAGATCATTGTTTTTAAAAATCTTTTTAGAATATAAAGTGAAATATAAATATAAATATTTTTAGCACAGAAAGTGAAAACCTCACTCCAAAGGAGAAACTGCTAACAATGCAGAACAGAAATCTTGAACTTCTTTACTTGCAACTCAGTCAAATCTGTGGCTGAAAAAGGAGTGCTGAAAAATCTTCTGATGGCAAGCTATGCCATTAAACTTCCTGACGACTTCATTTCTTATCACTGTGGCAGTCCAACAAAGACAGTGTTTTGAGTCTCTCCATTTTGGTTTTCTTGTGCTTGGCTTAACAGTGCTGACTGATACACAACTTATGAAATTTTTATTTTAAGAAGAGACATTCTCCTCTCAAAATAGCTAAATATTTTGAGCTCTCCAAAATATATTGAATTTTGCTATGTTGTCAGTTCTTGCTGAATGCCAATAGAATAATCTGCCTCTGGCACAGTTACAGTGGTGAAAGTAATGGTCTTGAGATCTGAAGGTAAACAAAAACTGCTTGCAACTGTTGAGCTGCAGCTCTTGGAGAGTGGAACAAAGAAGACAGCAACAAGAGACGTATTATTTATTTCCCTTATATTCCTTTGTGGAACCAGAATACACATAGAAAGGCATGGGGATTTTTTTTTGTGGGGTTGTATTTTTGGTGTGGTGGAGTGTGTGTTTGTTTGTTTGTTTGTTTTTTAGGTGATGTCCATTGCAGCTATCAAAGTATAAAATTATGGAGCTAAACCTCTTCTGAAATGATATCCAAGGCTAATTCATCTGTCACATGGCATCCTACATCTTGACACACAAAAACTATTTATGGGGGAGTCCCCCACGGGTAGGATCACTGGAAGTGATTGGCATGTGGAGAAAATTCCAACATCCTGAAGTTAGGGAATACAGTCTCTGTGTAGAATTTATTGCTGGGAGGCATATATCTCATTCTAACTTGCTGGGCTATACACTGTTAAATCTGGAAAAGAACAGGAGTGTGATTATGAAAATGAGGCTAGATACCTGCAAACAAGCAAGCAGCAATTTCCCTGGGATGTGACACTCTAAGTGCAGAGCACTCAATGCCAGCCAGGTGGAAGGTTGTAGTGGCTGTTTAAAATCAACTGAGTTTAATCAGTCAAGCAGCACATTTTTGGGAAATGTGATTTTGTTTTCAAACTAGGTTGGACAGCAGGTTCCTCTGTAATGTATTCCACAGCACTGCCAGCCTCCAGCCATTAGCTGTGGATGGATTTACCCTGAATTACCATGGTGAGCCCGAGGTTCAGATTTCAGCCTTATGTATTTATTGTGAATAATACTGTGAATAAGACTTCAGAGTTTGGGAAAATTTGGAGCTGGGTGTACTGACACTGGTAATTTGAGTCACTGTATGAGCCCAAGCATGTCTGCATAGAGGACAAGGAGTGGAAGGAATAAAAAAAGCTCTGAGGTGATGCTGTATCACTGGGATCTTCCTCTCTGTCTTTGCCTTTGTAAGCTGTTGATTATCAGTTGTTGATACGGGCATCACACTGCTGATACAGACACAACAACCTGTCTCCTCAACAACACTACTGGGAGCAGTATGCTGCTACTAGCACAGGGGAGTTCCTACCCTACATTAGAGTCCCATAAAACACCAACACCTTCACTGTCCCAGTTTTTGATTTCAAGGTGCTCACTGATCTGAGCCTGATAACTAGAGTCACCTAAAACTTCAGGACCAGAGAGCTCAAAGAGTGCTCTGCTAGAGATAAGTTATATACAGCAAGAGTGAAACTTGCATGTGTTGGAAGTAGAACAGTTGCTGCATCAGACTGTGATCATGATGGACCTCAAAACTATCTTAAACATCACTAAAATTTATGATGGTCTGCTGTTTAACTACCTTTGGTAATTGGAAGCTGAAATACAGAAAATGTTCAATAAGTTACTGAACAATAGATCAACATGAGAACTTCATCTTCTCTGAGTAGTAAAGAATCAGAGAATCCACTTTGAGAAGTGTCAGTGATGTGTAAGTGCTAGTAAGGTGCTTCTAAAATGTGTAATGATGCTATGGTAGAAGAGTGAACAGAACAACCTGAGCATTATAACGTCTCATTTCTCATCTATTTTTCTATTCTGTTTGTAGAATTAATTTCAAGGGATGTTCTGGTTGAAAACTTTTTGAGCAAGACCACTTACTCCCTTTCCTAAAATAAAGTATTTTTTTCTAGGATTAGTCACTCAACTTTTATTCCATCTCCAGTAGCATCCAGACAGTTGGCTGTGCTGGTGGCTGGTAGCAGGTCATTGTAGGAAATAACAGAATAAGCACTTCATGACTCCCAGTTCAGAAAATCCTGTTTTCTAAAATAGAAATGGTGCAGGGGAAAAAAAATAAATCTTCCAGAAAGCATAATTCCAGATTCTGAGAGTTCAAGATATTTGCATTCAAAGAATGCAGAAGCATCCCTTCACACAGCCTTAGACTTGGAAACAGAGTCAGTGTGGTCCTACACGTGACTATGACACATCAAGAGACTAAGCTGCTGTGCAACAGATAGAATTGCATATGCAGAGACTAAGAAATCCTGAAGAACGTGCTGACTCTCATAATGGCATCCCAGGATATAAGAATGAACCCATGCTAGATTCTTTCCAGCTTGTAATAGAGATATGTACTCAATTATTTTCAGAATATCTCAAAATCTATAAGATCAGGGCTGGGTTAGACAGGATCCAAGTGCAAAAGAGACTGAATTAAAAGGCAATTGAAAAAAGCAGCTGAAGAATACAAAGCTGAAGCCCAAGCCCCTGCAGAAACCACTTTTGTTCTCATAGCTGGGGGCAGAGTCAGTGATCTTTCCTGACAATAAAAAATAAACACAATAAAATGGGACAAGATATTCCTCTTGACAGATTTTTTAAATTTTAATACATCCTGCTGATGTTTAAAGCCTAGGAGACTTTTTAATATTTCAGCCACCAAATCAATGTGAATTCTTGAGCATACATCTTTTCAATTTTCAGTTTCCCAATTGTAAGATGATGACAGTAGAATTATCATTTTACACTGTTTTTCTCAGCAGCTGAAGGTAAGTGAAGGTTTCTGTGGATCTTGTGAAATGGAGCAAATTGAATGTAAATGCTTTCCATGTTCTTAGATATTTACATTGCAGGTCAGTGGAGACACACAACTATTGTGTCACTTTGCTCTGGTACAAGAACTGAGAAAAACCACTTCTCAGTCACCTCCAAACTGTCTCCAAGTGCTTGTGACACAGGAGAGAATTGGACTCAGGTTCTCTATCTATCTAATTTTAATGTAATAAACAATTTTCATCCAAACAGAAGTCTGTCTAAGAGACATGAACATTGAGCTGAGTTTCAAGAATAGCAAGCAGGGGGAAAGGTGCAAAATCAGACATCAATATATTCTATGTTTAGTTACTCACACAGCTGTAGAGAAGAAACCCACGTCTCTGCATTCTCCTCACTCTGCCCCTCAGGCTGCATAAGATTTCTCCAATTTTTCTGTCTCCCTCAGCAGAGCTAGTGTTGTTCATTTTAGACTGAGCTCACAGACAAGCTTCCAAGATTTCAAAATAATACTTGCATCAAGTGCAAAAATGCAGTAATAGCAAGTGTTTCTGTAGTTATATTAAATTTTTGGTGTCCTGTATTAACTTCAGAACAACAACACCGTCAGTCATTCTAGGATATTTTCTTTGTAAATCATAAATCAACTATAAACTAATATGTCCTGATAGTTACACAACTTCCCTAAAAAATCTTAGAGAGCTTTATCTCCATGAAAAATGAGATATTACATCCCAGTCATTAGACATGTTGCTTTGCTTTCCTGAGTTCTAACATAGCTGATGTGTGACTCAGAAAACAGATACATGATTTGGTTTTGCTGCCATCAATTTCTCTAGCACATGAACAATAGGATTTCAGCCCACTCCTACACTGCTAAGAAAATTTCTGCCAATTCGGGCAAGTAGTGTGATATGAATCTACTTTCCCCTATACTTTTTCAGAGCTGCAGGTGCTTGTTTTACTTTGCCATTGGCAAGTTTCACTTCAGAAACTGTAGATATCCACTCAGATTCTATTAGCAATACATGAGCCCGGCTGGCACAAGAGGTGCTTAGACCCATTGTGTAGTAAGACTTGAGATTCTTGGGCTGATGTGACCTCAGAGAAGCAAGACAGATAGATCTGAACCTTTTGCACCACAGCAGTTCATTCCTCACACCACAAGCTGCATAGTCAGCATGATGCCACAGGCAACATTTCCTTTCCAGCAGAATCCCAGTATTTGTCTTGTGCTGTATCCTCTCAGACACAGCTGTTGCATTTCACTTTACTTGTCTCCCTGGCACTGTTCTTCCAAGAGAAAATTCAGATTCCTTCTGATCTTACTGACAGATGGGGTGTTCCATTTTCTATCATTATCAAGCATATAATCTCAGTGGCAAAATTTTCATTGATTTAAATATGACTAATTCTTCTGTTGGAATGTGTGAATGATTTTCAGAATTCCAGGTGTCCAGTTACAGATGGGAAATTCTCCTCAAAAGATTTTTTAACTGCTCATGAAAATGATAAGCTAAAATTTGAAATTCTGGAGTAAATCCTATCAAAGTGGAAAAAATCCCCAAAGTGCCAACACACACAAGGCTCTAGATCTGACCTATTAAAACAGACAAGCCAGATATGTCTTTTCAGTGATGAAATGAAATTTACTATTTATATTTGAGCTCAGAAATTTCAGCTGGGGTAAACAAAGGTCTCCCATCAGATCTTCATAGTTCATATTCTCAGTTTTGAAGGACCCATTCGGATTTGCAACAAAATAACTTAGATTCTTCTGCATGAAGACTGATTGAAAATGCATGTGTATAAAAATACCAAAAGAAACAATACAATCAGAAGAATTGCATGAATTGTTAACCAAGAAACAGTTGTTTTTAACTGAAGTCTGAAAAGTGTGTATATGCACCAGGAGAAGAGAGCTGTGGCTCTGATACGGTCACAGCAGAGAATGACTTCTCAGCAGAAAGCTTGTGCTCTAAAAGCAGGAGAAAGGCAACAAGCTACAACACTCTCTGTGCCATTTCTTTCCCTGCCTTTTATCCCAAGAAGAACTTGGTCTAAGATGTGTGGAGAATGAAGAAAAAACATACCTTGAGGTAAAAAGGCCATGATACCTAGTGTTGCTCCAGCTGTGTCTGAAATAACCCTAGGTGATGATGTTTCTAGACTTATTCTTTGGGGAAAAAATCAGTATTTAATAAGCCTGTCTTTATAAGTAAGTTTTCCTTCCTATTAGCTTATAGTCCTCTGAAATCAAATAGAGTGTCCACACCATCATATTTAAAAATCTTACTGATTTTTGAATATGATGGTGGGAAAAAGCCCCATAGAAACCCTTTACATTCAGAATAGTAAAATCATGTCCAGATCAAAATTAATTCTCATAATTATTATGAGAACATCTCATGGTTGTATATGGATCTGAAGTTGGGACCAGAATTATGTTTTTACTGAGGGTTCTTTAGATTTGTTTGCTCTCTTTATCTCTGGATGACTGAACATGACTGCCAATACAGTCACCATAGGTCAGAGGGTGACCTGCAGGGAAGATGTTTCCTGGGCATTTTGAACAGAAAAAGTGTTCAATTTTCTCTTCCAAAAATGAGGTGATGACTGTCTGCAAGACAGAAACTTGTTTTCACCAAAGATTTCTTTAAGGAATAAGTAGCCATTCAGTGGAATGTCTTTTAATGCTGTTAATCCAGTTAAGTGCTTCTGCAAAGGAGCCTGACAATAATGGCTAACCCATCTGAAAGCCACCCACAATTGTCAGCATCTGGCAAAGGGCTGCCTCAAACACACTGGCTCATGCCCTGCAGCTGACATGTCTTCTTCCCTTAAAGCTCCCTTTCTGCACATCTTTCTGACTTGGTTTATTTTGTCATTTCAAGTAATGTCATAGCTGTGACAATCTTGTTTCCAAAGTCTTTAGCACGCATTCCTGACCCGTTTATCTCAGAAAACCTCTTTTCTTCCCTTTCAATCATTTATTAACTAGCTGTTGCCTTCAAAAGCTGTTTTTTCACAGTGTTTAAGTTTTGAATGATGTTTTTATGGCCATAAGCTACAAGACAAGGATCATGTAGTGGGAATGATTTTCTGACATGAAAATCAGTTTTTGCATGATTCGAATGTTCTGAAGGAAAAGATGAGTAAAAAAATTTTGTTCTGGCTTTGTCCATCACCAAACATATTAGTTACTGTAATGTAAAAGTGAATGAAGTAATTATTGTAATGTTTAAATGTATAATATATTGTGAAATAATTGAACTTTATTTGGAGGAACTAAATTGAATCATTTCAGTACAACTTTGAACTGCACTTTTTATTGCCTTTTGACTGTTGTGTCTTTCATTGGACCCATTACTGCTGGAACACATACACACTGAATAAATGTATACATGGACCCTTTAAATAAACTTGTTTATTTAACACACCTGGTTGCAGTTGAGTAACAGGCAACAAACTGCAATTCACATCCTGCTCCTCTGGTTTGGTGAGGCCAATGTACCTGTCAAAGAGACAGTGCTGGTCAAGGTAAGGCTGTGTAACAAGCCTCTGGAGAGAAGTTTTCTGAGCCATGTTTTTGGATGTCAGTAGATAACATCTACCCAAGCTTCATGCTGCAGCACTGGAGACTTGGCAACCACTTCTATGTTGCAGATTTGCAGCCTAGCTGCCTGAAATGTTGTATTGTGTTGCTTGCTATTGGTATTTTTGCATGGGTATGTAAAATGTAGACAGCTGCATATTAAAAAGGCCCTGTTATGAGCTAGTTGGAATGGATTGCTGTTTTACAGAAGTGCATGCTTGCTGTGCAAAACTGAAATAGAAACTGGACGTTGAAAAAAGGAGACTTGCTGGACTTCTCAGCTCTTATGATTGCTGGATAATGCACCCAAATCAAAATATCCTGCATCAGGAACAAGGGATTTTACTTATAAATTCAAATATCTTCCATACCTGAGCTAGTCACATAAACTTTTATAAATGTGTGATCTAACCTGAATGTGGAGTTCAGAATTAAGTATTAAACTGAAGGCTGTTGGCAAACTATTTGATCAGATCAGTCACAGTGTAGATGGACAAAATTTCACACTAATTGCATACTAATGAGTATAGATGGATAAGATTTCCAGTGATCATGGAGTGGTTCCAGACAACACACAGAGATGTCAACATGTGTTCAACATATACCTAAGTTCCTTTGCTTCTTGCAAATAAATGTTGCCTATTCTAGATCATAAAATTCAGTGTTGAATAGATCCTTCAAAATTTTCTGGAAGGTCACTGCTTATATTCATCAGAGGATTTCAAAGAAATTTGCAGGCACATACTCTGACTAAAAGTATTACCAATGCCATATGACTGAGAATAGTGGTGGTAAAATCCTCAACAGGGTTAACATTATAAGTATTTACACTGATACAGTTATTGAAACTGCACACATAAACAGAAAAACAAAAGACTTAAACTAGCCCAGATAACTGCGTGTAAGTCAGAGTCTGTGGCTGGCACATAGCCTGTCCTTGGCAGCTGTAATGAGACCTTGTAGGGGCACCACAAGGCTGAACATTTCTGGGGTCAAATTCAATCCAGCCTCCTTCAGGCAATCCTTCCCACAGTTCCTTCTTGGTTCTGTGGGTTTTGGTGCAGATGTGCAGTTTGTTGTAGCCTTGCCTCCAGGCAATAGATGCATCTTGCAGTTGGTCTTTCTTGTGCAAGAATTTGTTTTTATTTGTCATTTCCATGTTACACTGTATCAACTTATCTTCTCTTGGTTTGCACTATGCAAAAAATCCTCAGCTCTAACAGATCAGAGAAGGTAAACAATTTCCTCAAAGGTACAAAAGTAAGTGGTTACAAAACTGGAATAAGGAACTGAATATCCAGGTTCTCTGATCCCTTTGCAATAGCTTTTTGATAGTATTCTTTTCAGAAAGTGCTCCAATGCCACAGCTTTTAGGAGAGGAGCTGTATGCCAGACTGAAAGAAGTTCAATTGAGAAATAAAGACAATCAGCTTTTTATGATTTCTTGCAGGAAAGCTTAATGACATATCTCAAATTTTCACATTTGTGAAGCTGAAACTGGTTAATTTTTCTCCATATAAAACAAGATATCAAGAGCTTGACAGTAATGAAACATTCATTTTCTTTATCTTTTTACAAGACAGACAATTAGTAATTTTACGGTTGAAAAAGCTCGTTTTTAAACCTTGCATGAGGATGTTATTGCTAGACCTATTCTGATGTCAACTTTGTTGAAAAATAATGAGTGTGACTTAGTCTGAATCTGCTCCCTTCTGAAGGGGGAAAAAAATCTTTCATTACAAACAAACTGAGAAAGTGTTTCCAAAAGGTTTTCAAGTCTTGTACACTTTCTCCTTTGACTTGTCAAGACAGCTACAATGTGCATTTTCACACTAAATTTATGCTTCATAACTGGCCTTTCTCTGGCTTGTTGTTACGTGTTTTCCTCATTGAGTGGAAAAGCTGCTTTCTGAACATTTCTTCCAAGAGCTGGCTCTTCCAGTGCCCTGCTGCACTGGAAATTCATCAGCTCTGGTTTGAGCAGACTTGTTGGCAATTGATAGCCAGGTATTACACAAAAATATAGAAATGGCTGTTCAGCTGAAGACCCTTTTTTCCTTAAATGCTATTCATGATTTTTGAGGCCTTGTTTGACATCAAGAAAAGTGCTAGATTCAATCTCTAAGAGTATCTTCTTCAAAGGCTTAAGCAATTTTTAGTTGGGACCCTCTCTCCTGAAGTTCTCTTCCAAAAAAGTGAGAAACTATGTCCTCCAGGACTTCATAATAAGCCTTAATATTTTCCCCGTCTGTTTCTATGCCAAGGAAATAAGTCCAAAGGGATGCAACATAAAATTTTATCAGAGGAAAAGAAAATGAATAAGAGTAAATAATCATGATAGGAAAATATGAATGATAAGATTAAATTCCTGCTAGGGCATCCTAAACTGCAGAGTCAGTGAGGTGTCTGGCTATTACTTTTCTGGCCTTGTAAGTGAGGTTTCAGGGTTGATTGCTTCAGTTTGGGGAACATCAACCTCTGTGCAAATCTTAACCTGTAAATGATATCTGGGGACCCAGTGCCTTTTGATATTTGAACAGTGAGCTGCTCTGGGGGAGCTCAGGCTGCTTCAAAGCTGCTTGTTTGTCTCCCAGCAGATGGTTGTGTCCTCCTTCCGAAGCTAAACAAGCTCTCTAGGATCTTTGAAAAGACAAATATTTATTGAAATTATATTTGCAAACTGAATGTAATTTAGTAGCTTTGCAGATTTTGTTGACCTGTGCTGTGCACTCCCTCTTGCCATGGAAAGAAAGGTTTACCAGAGTGTGTATTCTCTGAATGGCTGTCAGTGCTGCCTGTGTTTGAAGTGGGGGCTCAGTCACATCCAGAGTTTTCCTATATAAGTTAAGGCAAATTTTGCTTCTGATGTTAAACCAGAAAGCTCTTTAATCTCAAAGAAGCAGCTGAATGCTTAAACTGAAGGAGATTGTCCCTTAACTCCTTGCAGACAGTAATTTCAAAGCTAAATTTTTGTCTTAGTTATACCTGTGCACCTACAGTCTTTTAGCAGAATTACCACATGGAAAAAATCTTTTCCTTGTTCTTCATTTTGACAGGATGCCTGGCCCTGAGCTCACTGCCTGAAGACGTTTGAGGAATGTGCTTTTCTGTTTGTGTTCCTGTGCTCTGCATGCTCACAGCCCCAGCCTGACAGAGGCTGCAGCAGGCTGGAAAGAGCAAGCAGCACTAAGATGGGTAGTTGCCTTACTGCCATAAAGGTTCTGAACTACCCACTGTTGATAATTTAGCTTTGAGGGTGTGCTTGGTACTTTGTGGGTTTCATGGGGATATAATACCAACACTGTGAACCCCAAAATGAGGGCCAAGGATTTAAAGCCTTTTTCTGGCCAGCAAACCCTCATGCAGTCGTCAGCTCTATCATAAGCCACAGCACACCGTGCTTACTCAGACAGTTTCAAGTTCACAAAGATAATTTCTGTGATGACCTCCATTAAAGTGATTTGTGAATGTTTCATTTTTTCACAGCTGGGACATATCTTATAAATTTCAGGAGTCAGGGCCTGTTATATCATCATAATGACTTTCCTGCAGAGGGAGGTTTGAAACAAATCTCTTCAGTGAAATGGGGATCCTTTTATGATCACAAGCATCAGCATGTAGTAGGGTCCTTAAAATATCATTATGACTTCCATGATTTTTCCTTTGTTGTTGCCTTTTAGTATTTCCCAGGACTTGCTTGGCCAACTCCAAACTGCTGTGTTTTACAAGGGTCTCATGCTGCCCCCTGCAAGAGATGAAATATAGTGCTCCTCCTGTATATGCTACTAACAATACTCCCTACAATTATTTGAGTTGGTCCAAAATGGCTATGAACCTTTTTACTGTTTTGGACTTTTTTTTGGTTGTTGTTGTTGTTGCTTTTTGTTGCTGTTGTTTTGGGGTTTTTTTGTTTGTTTGTTTGTTTGTTTTTTAATTTAGAAGCTGTATCATGAGGCAAAAATATAACCATGGTAAGAACTACCAAGACCTGACAGCACTGGCATTTGCAAACCATTGTTTCTATACTGTCTGGATGAGGATTTCAGTTATACGTTTAATGCAATATACATGCCCAAATAGAGCATATAGAACTTTGTAATGGTCTGAAATAAGATATGCACTTTAAACAAAGCTGTCCATTATATACAATAAGATATCCATTTTAAACCATTTCCAGGACACAAAATGTCATCAAAAGTTTAATCACTGGCAGCGTAACTGCTCATATGGGAAAAATGACTAAAGTAGTCAGCTAAAACTGACTACAAGTTTGGGATGCTGACTAAGCAATATTCATTGTAACAGTAAGGAATTAAAAATATAAAGGGATAAGAAATAGAAATTAGATAAGAAAATTTCCTTATTACCTTTCATGTTCACCGTCATCCACCATGACTTTCAGGTGCTATATCAATAGTGTGACAGATATGAGAGATGGTCATTTCAGCTAAGAACAGTATTTTTAGATGTCTGAAGCCATTTTTTGTTTGCCACTGATGTACCTCTGGAACAGCCATACTGATTTTTCTGGATTTACTTCAAATCCATACCTGCATTTCACTAGGAACAGGTGTAAATGCTTCTTCTGGTGATAGCAGCAGTGAAGTCCAGGCTCTGGCTACGCCCTGTGCAAAGCGGCTCTCATGAGCAAGCCCGTAAATGAGAATGCTGAGTGTTTGTTGCACAGCCTGGTGCAGGAGCTCCCTGCTCCCACAATCACAGGCTGCCACGTGGCTGCCAGTGCCAGGGATCGTGATGGGTCTGTGGAGTGCAAACTTATTATCACCAACAATCGTGTCTGCTTATTTCTCGCATGGATGGGTAACATCTTCAGCGGAGCTGGTCACATATCACCACTCAGGTTTAAGGGCTGTTGATTGGACAGAGGATGGTTTGTGGCTATTCATAAAGAGGAAGACTGAAAATATGGCCAGTTTCACATTTTATAACTGCATTTGCTGTTCTGGGGTAATTACCTACTAAATACACTCCAGCATCTCTTCTTCTAGAGGCAGCAGGTGAAAAGTGCAAAATGTGGAGGATGCAGAATAAAGAAATGCCTTGATGCTTACAGACATTTTAGACACATCTTCCCATAATTAAAGCAGCTCTCTGTCAGCTACTGTAAAGGGCTACCCATACAAAATGCTGAGTAACTCCTACAGTTAAATTTTCACCCTCCATTTCCAGACTGTTCATAGGGTCCAGTTCTACAAGGTGCTGTGCTTTCTTGGGACAAGCTGATTCCACATGGACTCGAAGGAACCTTCTAGAATTGAGCAATGAGCATGGCCCAGATCACCAGGTGTAGGTAGGCACACACTGAGGGTAGGAGCAAGGGTAGGAACTGAAACAGTGCTTTTTTCCCATTTAAAAGGGAAGATTTGATCTAGGACTAGGTAGGAATCAGTGACTAAAAGCAAAGGCAGCTGGTGTCTGTAATGTACAGGGGATTCCTAAAGACAAGAAAGAGGGATATTTCAGTGGTTTTCTGTGTAGTAAGAAAGGATAACTCTGCAGGAAACCTGGGAGCTAAGGGAACTTGCAAATATATATTCACTTACATTTTTCAGCTTACTGAGGCCCTGCCGTTGGAGTGATGGCTAAAGCTGAGATACAGAGTGACTGAAGTGAAGAAATGACTGGTCTTAATGAGCTATCACAGATAAAATGCCAAACAAAGCAGAAAGATGGCAGATTTTCCTACCACATATAAACTCCTGCTGAGAAAATATGAAAAAATTATTTTACTTTTGATGTTCTTTTAAAATTTATACACCTAAGAGCTATTTCATAGCTTCTCCAGGATGCATTACCACAGTTGCTGTCCTTGAGATCAAGATTGTGCCCAGAAGACTGGTGATAGTAGTAATTAATGTGAGTACCAGGTTACTTTGGAAAAAGGGGGAAAGGAAAAGAAAAGCTTCTGCCATTGCTGACTACATTTTATAAGAGTAAAGCACTTCAGTGAGCATTTCAACACTGTGAGAAAACTCCCTGTTTCAAACACTTCTCTCATTTCTCCCTCCCATCTGTGTTTTTGCATGATAGCTCCCAAGAGTACTGTCACTGGACTAAATCATGTGAAGGGCATTTCTCAAGGTGTCCTGCTTTCATTGTAAAGTCATTCCTCCCTCGAGCTGCTGCTCTTCTGAAAGAAGAAGTCAAGTTTTTTGAACTAAGAACTCATGACTGTGCTGGAACCCAGGCTCCCCTGTGGAAATGCTGTTGAACTAGAGAAACATCAGGATGTTGGATTTTGCTTGTCCTGACTGCCAGCTGATTTGGAGACCACTGTTCTCTTTATGCATTTTGCTCTCTCCCTCTTTGCTCGCATGTCTGGAATTGGATTCAGATGCTTTCTGAGTAGCTGCTTTTTTTTTTCCTTGCACAGGTCCCTGTTGATGATTCAGAGAGTGGCACTGATGGACACTGCTGCCTGCTCACCTAATTGGAGGACCCTCAGTGATGACACACCATGAGGGAAGGGGACATAGAAAGCCCTGAAGGTTTTGAGGTCAGTGAAAAAAACCCAGAAACCATAGAGGAAAACCATTAAGAATTTTCTCTCTCCTGCACAACAAGCTGCTTATCTGAATACTACTATTTTCCTGGACCCTTCCTGCCACCTCTGAAAATTCTCTGTCTGGTTCAGGTTCATAGCCAGTGATTTATCTGTATCTGAACCTACCCTTTAGGTCAGATTTTGGGACATGGAAGAAAGGCTATGCAGAGAGGCTTTTCCCTGGAGGAGCTCTTGAGAATTTCTGGTAATCGGATGCATTTTGGTATGTGGCCTTGTGCAGGGACTGGCCCTCTTTCTTCCCACCTCTTCCACTCATGTCTTTAATGGTGCCTCTCCTTGGAGCTGGTGGCTGATGGCAATGCAATAAATGGGCTCTGTGCAGTCAGTGCATGATCCTATCTACTGGACAAGGGGTTTGGCTACCAAAATGTTGTTATTCAAATATTACAGCAACCTTGCCTCTTGAGGCAGGCAATCAAAGCCAAGGCAGTGCAAAAACCAGGGCACTAGAAGAATTTCATCTGAAAATAATATGACTGCTTTGAAATTCTCTCTGTGTGAGAACTCACGTAGAGCAAAGCTGTAGAATGCCTAGAATAATGCCAAATTGTGAGTTGAACTGAAAGAAATACAAAGATGACGCTAAATGGTTAGTACAATTTATACATACACAATATATATAGTTCAAACATATAGTTCAAATATATTTTAAATATGCAATAAATACACAATATAAGTGCATAAATATATAAAAGGGGGACCAAGCTGCCTCTTTCAGAACATTACAGGTGACAGCAGTGACAGCCAGTGTTATTAGTGATGTAGGAATTCTCTATGCTAACATCTACAGCTCTCTCAAAGGCTGTATTGTTTTAATGACCAAATGCTCCTTATTTGTGAAGAAGTGCAATTTTCAGGCTTAGTGATGCCAAAAAGGTATAGTCATTTTAGGAACTCAAGATTTCTTATTTTTCATCAGGAAAGGAATTAATTGTTGGACAGTGTCAAAGAAATAATCTGGGTTGAGGGTGGCAGTTCAAATCCTTGACATTGTACTGAGTGATTGCTAGGGAAATATACATTTTATTAGAGAATATAATCTATTGAATGTGAAAATTTCCAAATTGGAATTTTATTTCTCTCTCCCTCTCTCTCCCAAAGTCTTCCCAGGTGACTTGGGAGAAACCAGTCACTATGCTTCAACTACTCTGTTTATATGGCAAGAAAAATAGTACACAACTAGAATTTCAAGACAAGAAATAATCTTGACTCTGATCTCTCATTTAAACTTCTAATTTCCTACTGAAAATCCTACTGAAGTCTGCAGCATCTCAATAAGTCTCATATTCAGAACAAGCTGTCCTCCTGTCTTCTAACTTCTTAGCGTTTCTTTTAAAGTTACTTGAAGCTGGTTATTTAACTGCACTAATTCTGAAACTTGTGATCTCTATTTTCATTGTACAAAATGACAAACTGAAGCAGTAGCTTGCTGGCTTATCTAAGGTCACACACAAAGTAAACATCAGTCAGAAGTCTGACTTTGAGTCCCTGTTTGAAAACACAAGATAAAAATACTTATCTTGGGCATGATTTAAGAATGGCTTGGAAAAAGAACTCTCCTAGAGAAAAAAACAGAGAACTCCAGGTATGGCTCATGCACTTGAGATCCCAGGTCCTCTAAATACCTTACTGAAGGAGGAGACAAGGGTGAAATGTGAAGGATATTTATGTAGCTTGCTAAAGGTACAGCAAAAGGGAAAAAGAAGAGAGTCAAAAAGATTGATCAGGTAAGTCAGTGAGCTGGACATAAAGGTTAGGACTTGTGGCATGGATTAAAGATTATCTTAGAGACTTATAGGACACAGGGGTGTCAGTGAAAGATAAGAGTTAGAAAAAGTCAGCAAGATGAGGACCACACTTATCTTTACCTTGGGAATAAGAGATCCAAAGGAACATGTCCCTTCATGCTGAAGTTTGTAGATGATGCCAAGAATGAGGACAAACTTGGGAAACACAAGAGAGAATGCAGGCTCAGATTTCTAATTCTTCTGACTATTTGGATTGACTGTCACACAGACACAAGTTTAGAGGCACTTGGGATATGTAACTGTGTTCAAAGGTGTTTTGAAATAAAGAACACAGATATAATAATCAAGTGTTGGTAGTAGTTCTGTAATGTTGAAATCAGTTCTGTATTTTTATAACAGCTCTCATATAAATAGATAAAAAATGTTTCCTGAGTTTTTACTAATCTCTGTTACTTCCCTCCAGGGTGAGGTAGAGTAACTGTCTGTAACAGGGAGCAGGAAGCATTTAGAATGATTGTCTGTGTCTGAGCAGAAATGAGAATCTAGGTTTATAACTGCACCCACTGGAAATGTGACACTAGAAATTACACATTTTATGGAAAACTGCTCAAGGCAACTAGTGATTAAGCCATCAAGCAATCTGAAATCAAGGGATGCTCCTTCTCAGAAACACAGTTAAAATCAGGTAATTGTTGAGGGCTGTATCCAGACCACACTGCCTAGGATGGGGGGGCTCGTGGTCTCTAGAATTAAACAAAGAAACTGGGCTAGGGTGAGATGAAAGGGGAGAACACTGCTACCAAATTTTTTGTGGTTCCTTTCAACAGTGTACCCAGCCCAATGGGGCTGCCCTTCTGCCCTTTGCTGAAAGCACAGAATGACAGTGCAGCTCTGTCCAAGTTCATGATGTAATTTTGTAAGTGCTCTCTTGTGTGTGTGTTTGTTCTCAGCAGGGTAGCTCTTTCATCCAGTGCCACCACTGTCTTGGTATTCTGAGCACATTCAGAATCCAGTCCAATTTAAATGTACCCCTGTTGTGATACCTTTATTTCTCAAACTCATCTTGAGTGGGTGGGAAGGAATCATTGAGGCCTTTGTTTTCAATGGAGTCTGATATCTGTCAAGATCTCTGCTCCGGGCCTTCCATTAAGAGCATTTACTTTACTAATCACTTCTTTTGAGCTACAGGCATTAACCATTTATGCAATCAACCATAATACCTGGATAGGATCTTTTACATGTTAGATTGCTGTTGTTTGCTAAGCTAAGAGTGAAAAAATTGCTCTTTAAGTGGATGCCTGATGAGAGGATAAATTGCTGGCAAAGGAAGAAAAAACAGCCATGCTACATATCCACAGCCCATTTAGACTTTGACAACAGCTGGATCTGAATGCTTCATCAAAAAGTGTAACATTTCCCCAGCATAAACAATTGTATCTCTTTTTTCCAGAAAATTTTTTCGTTATTCAAACTGATGCTTATTTTATGCCAGAAAGTTTGAATACTAATAACCTTAATGTTCCTTGCTGTAATATTAATTAGGCTAACATTTTCCATCTATAAAATAAAACCAACACAGTGCAGAACTTTACAATTTTAATAAGAAAATCAAACAGCTACTGGGACACCAAGTCTCACCCCAGTGCAAAACCCAACTGGCAGGATTTTTCTGCTTCATACACATCCAGATCCCAAAGAGCTGTTTTGACTCATTTAGGTGGTAGAGTAACAACTTCTGCAGAAATGCTGGAGGTGCTCCTTTGTCCAGCCAGCTTGTGGCTACCATGGGTGCTTGAACTTTGCTGAACACATCATTTTCCTGTTGAACCCACTTGTGTGTCCCTGTATGAGCTGTTGCCCTCCGAATCTTGGCTGTAGACATCCCCAAAGGGCTGTTCATGGAAACAGCCTGCTTCCAGCAGCAGTCTCTTCCAGTGCTAGTTTTGCTGGGTCCAGTTGCCTCAGTGTGATGTTTCTGAGACATTTCTGTGGACTCCTCCACCTTCACAGAGAGTCTGGGAATACTTAAGAATCTCTGGAATAATTCACAGATGTCTGGCAGATGTTATACCTGAGATCTGACATCCAACTCCATTTCAGACACCACTGTGTGTAGGGCCAGTGCTGAGGCACATGTCTGCCTGCACTCATGCCTCATTAAGGTGAAATCTGTAGTTTCTGTATTGTGCCCTGGGATAAATCCTCTAGAACTGGAATTTTCCTATTTCCCAGAAAATGGAGAAGCACAGAACCAAAAGGAGTACTTCACAGGTAGGGAAAAGAGCAGAAGTTACCTGTAATTCTTCAGATGTTCTCTTTAGACATGCTGCCTATCTCTAGAGGTCCTGGGGTCCCTCTGTGTTGTATTTCAGTCTTCTGCAGTGTCTTCTGAGAGAGACAGTGAACTGCTCAGTACTCCTCAGCCATTGATTTCCCTACATCTTGCAGTGCCTCCATTTTAAACACAATTTACTCAGAGTACTTAAGAAAATATCAGAATAGCGGTCTTATATCAGTAATCAGGTTTACAAGAGACTGGTGAAAGTTTTCAGCAGGGACAAATAGACTCTTGTCTCCTGTGTAAGCTTCACTGGAGCCTGGAGAGTGAGAAACATCTAAACAAAGATTTGATGCCTTAAGGTATTTTCTGAAGTCTGAAACATCATATAAAGAGTATCCACTGTTAATTTAGTACACACCCACACACCACTAGGGGCAAAATCTTTTGAAAATCAGAAACAGGATGACAAAATTACAATGCACCACAACTTATAGAGGAATCTGATGTCTAGGATCCAGGGTAAAAAGTCCCAAGATTAGAATTTTAGCATGTAGCAAACTTTTAACGTGTAATTAATTATAATTAAGGAATGGAATGCAACATGTTATACTCTCAGAGGGTGATTTGCTGGCCTAGGGCCTAATTCTTAGAGATTCTAGATATCTAACTGCTGAGTGCAAGATCAGTAAAAGCTGTAGAAACCTGGTATCTCTAAGTATGTAACTAAAATGAGATTAATTTAATCTAACATCCCCCTCCTTTGAAATTAGTAACAAAACTTCTATTATCATCAAGAACTGATAATCAAGAGATAAATGTGTTTTATTACTTGGTAACTGAGACTCAGAGATTAAAAGCAAGATTTTCTAAGTGATGAGATCTCTCCCAACTGTTGTCCTTATGAGATGTCTGAGAATTTTACTGCTGTGTTTTTCAGTGCCAAAATATTTTTGAAACCTCCCTGCATTGCCTTAAACACAGTAGGTGCAGAGCACCACAAAGTATTGTGTTTGTGTCCTCTGTTTGACCTGAGCATGATTTCTGTCTCTCAGAGAACACACTTCCTTGGGTCATACAATGTGGAATACGTTCCAAAGGGTACAGACAAAGCAGTCTCTTCCACGTGGATTAAACCCTTTTGCTTCCCGCTTCCACCCCCTTCAACATCTTAAACTGGGAAAGAGCAATCACAAAGGAACCAAACCCACTTTAAGGGAGATTCTTTTAGTGTGTAAAAAATAGGGTGAAATAGATACTGATGTGATTTTGAGTAAAGGTCATTTAAAAATAGTGGCAGCAAACTGAGAAATTAAACAAAAAATATGAGAGGAAAGGATTTTTAATACAGCACATATGTGCTGATGCTGTGCTTTATCTAGTAGAAATTAATGGATCATATGAAAAGATAGCTACTCATTGCAGATGAATATATATTTCAACAATTAAAAAAATATTATTGTTTACCTACAGCAGTAGTAAGGAACAAAGGCTGTGGAACCCAGTCCGTGTGGGGGTGTCTGTGAGTGCATCAAAATCAAACTCATGGATACATGTGCTCTGCAAAAGGAAGGACACTGTTTTCCTGTGAAATACAGCTGTTGCTGGCACTGCTTCAGATCTGCATTTCTTCACATGTTCCCAGCCAAACAAGGCAAGACTTCATAAATGCATAGATGATCTGGATGCACCAGAAAAGAGGGAGCAAACAGAGTGCATTATGTCTCTACCCATCTGAGGACTGGTGGAGCAGGGAGCAGAGGTACAGCAAGGCAGATTTCAAATCTTTAGTAGTCTTGGGTTCCTGCCTAGGTTTTGGCTAAGATATAAAAGATTTGTACAGAAGAACATCCAAGCAAAAATAGTGAGCCCATCCCCTCCCTGTGATCACCTGAATCCCAAACTATGTAAGAAGCACTGCAGAGAGCAGTAGTGGCTCAGCCAAGTCAGAATGAGTCCTTGCCTTGGCCATTTGGCAGAGTGTATTGAAATTTTTGCATTTAGCACCAGGACCAAACCCTGACAACACAGAATTCAGACAGGAAGAAGACTGGGAGTCACTGCAGAGCCGGAAGGTGAGAGATTACTCCTGCTAGACTACTGGGAGGGTTTAATCTCACAGCACATTATTGAAAGCAAACCTATTAATGCTTTCTGACTTAATTCTGTACTATGTCAGTGAAACATTGAACACCTCACTGTCCTAGCAATAACAAAAAGGGAAACAAAGGAACATGATTCTATGTTTTTGTTGTTCTTACCTCCAAATTACTGAATTTGCAGCTATAATATCTTACCTAAGAAAACTTTAAACCAGACAATGGATTTTAATTTCAATTTGTCACATTCTTTTAGAAGATTTTATTCAATTATTTTTTCCATCAATTAAGAAGATTTATGAATATGTTTTCCCTTATGTGACGTTTGTCAAGTAAATTATTCATTAGTTTTCTCTCAGCCAGCAAATTATTTGTGAACCATCATTTCCCGTTTTGTTGTTCAACCTGCTTAGATTTCTGAGATGGTGACAGAGTTTGTGTTTGATTAATGTGGTTTGTTTTCTTCATAATTTTTACATAACCAAATACACTTTTTATAGGCATTCAGACTCACAGTTAACTAGTGGAACAGTTGCACTTAGTAAAGAACACATGTGAGTCCTCAGCTTTAGTCTAGGTTTTTAGTCCATACTCTGTTCTGCAAAGGTAAAGTGTGTTAGGTGGCATCTTACTGCTCACTTGTCTAACCTTAAAGATTTGAAACACCACTGAAGAAGCAGTGCACCTTAACTCTCAACTTGCATAACACTCACCCTAACACCAGGCTACAATTTTCATTTCATGACTCCAAGAGCTTTGAATAACAGAGGTTGAAGGTGCAGTATTGCACCTCCACCTGCAATACTGTGGTAGTTAAGGTGATCTTGAATTTTCAATGTCCTTATTTGTTGCTGCCCCAGACAGGTGGTGGAGGATCTTGTACAAGTTACAGCTACAAGATTGTACCACTGGATTGTTGGTAGCAATGCACCAAAATGTCCATCCCTAGGATGCCTTTAATGCAATTGCTGACCTACTTTATAGAACTCAGCAATGCAAGGTAAGAGTGGCAATAATTTTGTCAATAATACAGCCAAGGTTTGAGTTTGGCACAGAGGAACTGAGATGAATGGGTGTTGTTATTTATCTGCATCATCCATGTGACATCAGGTATTGTCCTCCTGTCCAGGTCCTAGGGGACAAGCACTTGACTAGAACAAGGTATGGGTCACACTGAATCAGCACTGGACTGCTGGCAGACTACATGGAGGAGCCATATGGGCTGATGGTGGCAAGTCCATTTTGCCCTTTGCATTGCTGTAAACCATTCTGGGTCCCCAGGCAGGGTAAGGTGCTGCCCAGCAGCAACAGGGGGAAGAAGTGGCCTGGTACAAGTGAGTCAGAAGTGAAGAAAAATGAAATGGCTGGAATCATTCGTGCCTGTCTACATTTGATTGATTCTCAAAGCGTGTCCCATTCCAAATATTTTTTCAATAATTTACTGTTTCTATTGTTCTTGCTACAGCTATTGTTTTTCTGTTCCTTCTTGCTGCAATGGATCAAGTCTGTTTTTAACTTCTACTGCTGTGGAGTTTATCTCCAGTGCTCATATGAGAACATTAAAAGAGCATGACATGGGTGTGCATGTGGAAATGATCAGTAATCTTTAGCCTGCAATAGCAGAATTCTCTTATCTCACAACGAGGGAGGAGGGAATGAAATTGGATTTCCTGCTCCTCATGACAGTTTCTTTAGCTGTACTCTGGTAACCCCTTCGGGTACGATGCTGCACAGCTCCCCTAAGCTGCTTTTCTCATTGGGAGCAGCTGCCAGTTTCTCTTCAAAACTGTGGGATGTGAAACCTATGGATAGAATTTTCCCTCTTGATTTATAATTTTCTGACTCATCTTATGTAAAGTTTTCTCAACATTTGTGCCTCACAAGAACACACCTGAAGTAATTAAGAGAAAAGCCCCAGTTCTTTATAAGAACAATGAAAAAAGCATTATTGCAATTGTGACCTTAGCTTTTGTCTGGAGAGATAAACCAAGAGCAGATGTTCTGTTTGACAATAACTGACAGGGAATTAGCCATGTACAGTGTGTCTTGAAAGTGCTGTGATGCAAAACAGGCACTGTGCTCACCCCAACCCTCAGCCACGTGCTCAGTGCATTGGCATAAGAGGAGCAACCAGGTATTTGTAGTGGTGGAACATGAGACAGGGAAGCTGCAGCTTGCAAATCTATTTGTTGGAGGCAGCTCCCAGCCAGGTGCAATCCATGGGATTGTTCTCCTTTCTGTTTTTTGAGGCAGTGTTTTTTGGGGCCTGGAAATGGGAGGCATGAAGAAAGTTCAATCTAGATTATGTCCTAAACTAATCTATTCCTTCACTTCTTGCCTTCTACTCAAATCCTCACCGTCACTTGTGTGAGGTGAGAGTGAATCCTTTGGCTTATCCTTTCTGTGTCATGTTTTTTATCAAGAGTGAGGGCCTTCCACCCTTTTTACTGCTCTTTGTGTTGCTATGGCAATGGTGAGGTGAGGCCCATGCTTCTTGTCTGGTTAAATGTAATTTTAATTGCTTCAATAAATGTACTTTAAAAATATACAGTGAAGGCTAATGTTAATGTTATAGCTATGTTACATCACATGTAATAAAGATAAAAATAAATGTTAATATAAACTTATCTTTAACTGGTTTTGAAGCTGGTGATTTAGCTTTCAGCACTCTGCCTTTCAGGCTGTGGCAGGGCTGATTGCTTTGGATAAACACTTGTCTTCAGCTGAAGCCATGGGTAAATAGGATTGGAAAGATGTGCCTGGGCCATTGAATTCAGTTCCTTGGGATTGCAGGTGACTGTAAAATAGGTATTTAGCCTAGAGTGATGAACAGAGCATCTGGATCATGTGATATTCCAGAAAAACCCTTGGAGTATACTTCAAAATCCTGTAACAGAGTTAAAAACTTTGTCTGCAGAGTGCTGTTAGGAAGAGGGCAAGAGATAGGGCTATTGCTGATGTTCTATATTTCCATGATTATCCTACCCTACCGAGCACCAGGAAATCCTATGCCATGGCAATAGAATGCATTTTAAAGGCCTTTGGGAGAATATTTTAGTGGCAATTGCTTTTGTTCTTTTCACACGTGAAAAGTGAACTATGAGTTGAAACAGGCTTTGGTAGTGTCACCTTCTGACAAGATGCTGAAGTCTGGCAGTGGCCCTGTACACTCCATCTCTATTTCCCATATTTTTTCCTAATAGAGTTGCGGGAAAGGATAGAAAGAACTGCAAAATTGGTTTGGAAGTAGAAGAAAATATCCTGCAGCAAAAAAGCTACAAAATTGGTATGTTTGAATTATTAAAAAGCTTTAGAGGAAGCTTGGACAGAGTGAATAAATATCTTCCTAAAGAGAAAATACCATATTCCAAAAGGGCCTTTTATTTAGCAGAGAGAGGACTTAAGACCAGGCGTATCCAAACTGGATATAAACCAGATTAAGCTTGAAGACAGACTAATCAGACACAAAGCAAGTCTTCAAATGAGCACTGGCAACTTTCCAGAGAAATTATTCCCATTTTACACTAGCTGGTGGGCAGCAAGGGGCAGCAGAGGGGGAAATTCTGTGAGATTTTATATACAGATATACCTACATTGCTTATATGCTCACATAAGCACACACACATATAGGGCAGAAGTGATGACTTATGAGGCTTTTCTGGCTCTAGACTCCAAGGCAGTGATCTGTGTGGCAGTACTGAACTTGCTGTTTATAAACTTCTTACAGAAGTCTTCTTAAAATAAGAAGGGTAGAAAGCAATTATAAGTTTTGTTGAAACCAATTATAATTTTTGTTGCTAAAGCTCTGTTAGATTCTGAAGCAATTATAAGAGAATTTGAATTATAATGCAAGTGTACAGTGGTTAGCTTTGATATGTGAAGGAAACATGGTTTCTAGTAATGGAACAATGTTGGCAATTAAACCTTGCAGTGCACAAAATGTTTGTAAACGAGATAAAGGATGTGTGTTGGTTGCAAGGGTCTTTATACGCCATTAGTGAAGTCTCCTTGAGTTTTGAAAAGATTGACATAACCACTTTTTTGTGGAGGATATATAAAATACATTTTTAAAGGTCTAGATTAAAGCATATAATGTAGATATTTATGTACTATTTGTGGATACAGTGTACAAATGTGTATGTAAGTCTCATATTCTAGAGAAAAAAAACTTAGAAAAATGGTTTTTAATCAGAAGAATTTTTACTAATACTTTTGCTAATATCAATATTTAGAAGTATAAACATGATGCAAAGTTTGGTTTTGTAAGAAGTTTAATTTGACTTATTATTTACTATAAATATATTGATATATAATATATAATTATTTTGTATGTATAAATTATATATTTATAATAAATTATAACCTAATTTTTGCAAAGTGTTATTTCTTTGTCTTGGTCATGCCCAGGTTTGTAACTGAAAATGTTAAACTTATGTTATTCTGCAGATCTGCACTGTTTCCTAATTTGATCATTTTTTGTGTTTTCCAAGGCTTTAGAAGTGTTAATGTTGAATAGTTCTTAGGGTCTGGTGACAGTATAATGTAAAAACAAAGTTAACCAATTTAAAAAGTTTTAATGGAGAAGCATACATCATCTGCTATAATTTAATATTTTTTAAATTAGCAGTTAGAAGAAGAGACCTAATTAACGAGCCATTTTAGGTGGTTTGCCAGCACAGAGCCTGATTGTGCTTTCCCCTGGTGCTGGCTGCCACCTCACTGCAGTGCAGGAGGTGGTGTGTGGCATCCTCTGCTCCCGTGGGAAGCAGGAATACCCTGGGAGTGCAGGGCTCCCAGGTAAGGGCTGGGACTGCCAGAAAGAGCCATTTGTGACCCCCTCCCTCAGCCCCTTCCTGAATGCCCAGCACAAAAGTGATCTGTGGAGATGCAGAGTGTACCTGTCTGTTAAAATGAGCTATCATGATGGTTTCAGGAAGTTAATGTTGCATTGAGCAGCACTAATTTGATGAGTATGACATGAACTTTTCAATTTGCATTGAGTCATTGCCTTGCAGCTCCATCCTAACCCCTAAAAACTATGGGTGTCTAATAAATCACAGGAGCCAAAGTGGCAGGTTTAGAATTTGCAGTATCTCCTAATCCTAGTAAAACAGTTCTGAAGTAGGCTGAATAACTAATGGTGAATGATTTTGAGATGTATTTTATCTGTCTTTTAGTTCATAAATAGCCTATGAAAACCTTGGGAGCCTTTTAAACTTTTTTTTTTATTTTTAATAATTTATTAATATTTTTTTATTATTTTTTATTAATTATTTCCTGACCCCTTTCTCTCAGTAATTTTTGATCTGTCTTATAGATGAGGTTGCAGATCCTGTGATGATCAATTCAGAAGTAATAAAAGTATATATGTATTAAAGTAAAGTATACCTTTAATTATGAACAGTTCTTCCTGGTTAAATCTCTGCCTTCCTCTGAATTAGGTTAATCAACTTATTAATTTTGGAATAACAGCATCTGCTTATTACAAGTAAATAAGAAATGAATATGACATATTTATCTAGGAGTAAAGCATATGGACAAAATCTGTGGATCACAGATTTGGGTCTAGACTGGCTTCTGATGTTATCTAACTGCAAGAATGCACAAAGCCCATTTTTTTAATGTCACTGCTTCCTCATATGTGAGATGAAAAACTCACGATTCTGCCATCTTTTCTCAAACACTTTGAGATTTTAAAGTGGATTACATCCATTGTGATTTCTATCTGTAGATGATGATCCACATCCTAACCTTTGGGATTCAACTTTATGAATTTGATTTTTTTTTTTTATGTCAGACCTTCATTGCTACTCATATATTTTCTTGCCATAATTTCCTGGTGCAGTGTAAACTGAAATTTGAAGCTTGATATCAAGCTTATCAGTTCAAAAAGATTTCTCTTTTGTGAGGTTTGAGATGCCTACCTCAAAAGCAGAAAACAAAATTTGAACATCTGTGTCCAGTTTCTGCTAAAGACACTAGAAAAGACTGCTCTTTCTGTGGGGTTGGGAAGTGTAATCAGATCAGACAATGTGATGTGTAGTTGCTTGGATACTTGCAGAATACTTTTACAGAGCTGTTACATTACAGAAGGATATTTATTCATCAAAATATTCTTTAATAGAAGACTTTGACAAAGTCAGAGCTAAGCCAAGAGCACTGAGAAAGTCTTCATATGCTTTTAACTACTTGGGAGGTGTGCCCTAGTGAATCTCAGCTCAGTTGCAGTGCGTAGTGCTCGGTGTCACAAACATATCACCTGCAGGATGGCACTCTGTATGGTCCCAGTTTACTCTCTGTGATGTTCAAGAGACACATATGATTTAAATTAGGTGAATATTAATAACCTGGTTATTATTATTTTAAGGCTGAGAAACCCTGAAACAACACTTGATCACAAAAAAATCTGTCCCAGGTGACTTGACGCGCCTCATCCCTTCAGCAGTCTGGGGAGATGTGGTGTTAGTGTCATGTGTTGATTCCAGCTGCAGTCTGCAGTACGTGTGAGAGAAAACAAAAGGAGTGAACCCCTCCCCCTCCCCCCAAACAGCTCTCTATTACATCGTTAAAGTTCACTGTCTTTGCCTGAGACTTGAGACCCAGACAAAAACATCTATTAACATTCTGAAGGCACATTTGTGAACGGCAGAACTATTTCACTCGGTGCCTTGACTAAATTATCTTTGCACAAATTACATTTTTTCCCTAATCACCTCGGGTACTTCACTTGGAAGGCTTCCTACTTTTCTGCATCCAACTGTCAGGTATTACTTAGAAAAGCTTCACACCAAACTCGGTTTGGGTGATGTCTGGAGTAAAAGGCCACTAATTCAGCCTGCTGCTCTGAGCCCACCTCTGGGCCTTTAGCTGTCAGGAACCTTGCTTGTTTCTCAGCTCATATTTGATATGATGGAAAACTTGTGGACTAGCTTGTGCTTTTCCAGCACCTGAAGCACATTCACGCTGGATTTAGTCATTATCCTGAACCCTTGCCTATATCTTCCACGGAGATGTAAATAAACACCCATGCCAGCATTCACAGGGCTGTTATGTCAAACAGGTGCTGAGGTCCTGGGTGGGGTGTACCAGGGCAGATCAGTTTACATGGCTTACAGTATGCATCATTACCCTCTTGCTTGGACACCATGGCTCCAGGCAGGCACACACTTGTTCTTGGCTTCAGGCAGGAATGAGGTGTTTTCTTTGTGCCTGTGCTTATTGACTTATGCCAACTTAAGATTCATGAGTTATTAAGTTAATTTCAACACGAGTCTCCTGATTTCTAGATAAAATACTCAAGCACCAAGGCAAACCCCGCAGAGATTAACTTATGATTTAGCAGAATGCTGAAGCCTCTCTTGCTTGAGGGATACGTGGAAACCCAGAATCCCAGAAACCCAGACTCGAATCACTGTACTGCTGACTATGCAAGTGGAGCTTTGTTTTGTAAAAAATGAAAAATATGGAACAAAACCGGGAAAAAAAAATCTGAGGCTACTAAAATATCTGTGAGAGGACCTAATCTCCAATTCCTGACCCACAGAAGTCTCTACCATCATACAGTTTCTGGATAAAATGCAGAACAAACCAGGGAATAAAGACCAGACAGCAGAGCAGCAGGTCATCAATAAAACCATGTGAACAGCTTCCTAAAGATGGGAACCATGAGGCACCATGAATGGCATTCCCACATTTAAGGCAGCTAAAGGACTGGCTTTGAAGCTACGGGCTCGATAAGCAGACAGTGATGTGGGTTGAACACTTGGCTTAACAGCTGTACCTAGAGGGTGTGACCAGTGCTGTGACGTCTCCTTAGAGGCCAGGGGCCAGTGGGGGGAATCCTGGGGGTCAGTGCTGGGTCTAGCCCTCAATGCTTATGTCATTGCTCTAGTCCTTATGTTATCAATGCATAAATACAAAAGGGAGGGTGTAAAGGGGATGGAGCTGGGCTCTTTTCACTGACAGGACAGGACAAAACAGTGACAGTTCATCTGAATTCAGGCCACACTTACCAGTCTGGGCTCTGTAAGGTATCTGGTTGTGGGGGATGCCTGGCTCTGCACATCAGGCTTAGGAAGAACATAGAAATTGCTGAAGCCAGGTGAGATAGCAGGACCTTAGCTCTGTTTTAAAGGGAAATTTATCTGTTGACAACAATATGTTGGCTTGTATTTTCTCCCCATCCTTTTGTTAAAAGACACCTATTTTATACACCAGACAAATTAAACGGTCTCAAAGTCTTATACATCTAAAAGGACAGTTGACATATCTGCAGAAAAGTATGTTCCAGACTCAAGATTTCCTTCCCTCCCAACCCTCAGCTACTTTAACCATGAGATGTTTCAGCCTCTAACCCATTCATTGCCTAAAAAACATATAGCAGAAGTTTTGTGTTAATCACTGTCAGCAAGTGCTGAGATCTGAGTGCTGACAAGGTTTTTTAAGGCATAGCCTACCTACATAGGCCTATCAAGATGTCTTTGGAGATTTATCTTGGGTATGGAAAATAGGATAGTCTAGGAATATGGGCTGGCCCATTTAGGGAATGAAAATAATTTGTGATTGAGAGATGCACATACAGGGATATAAGTGTAGATCTGTATTTTAATGTGAACGAATAAACAGTCAGCACTATAATAATCTGTAAGGTATTTGATCCCAATAAACCATCTTAATCCTTAGGGCTATTCTGGCAGTAAGAGATAACTGCACAGAAATAGAAATGTTCTTAGCATAAAGCTCACATATCCATGTTTACTATGTGGTTTAGACAGTTTCAGACTTTTTTCCCCTCTTTCCCAAAACTGATGAGCACTTCATTTGTACAGTCTGCTAGTTCCCTGCTTCACTAGCCTTTCAATTTGGATTTGTTTTATTTCCACAAAGGGCCAAGACAAAAGGAAAATCAAGTCATAAAGAAATGCTTAGGACTAATGCTACCCCACTGGCATGCCCTCTGCTTCAATAAAGTTTCACTGCAATTTTGGTTTTTATAGCTGTGCATGTGGTCCTGCGCTGTGTGGGAGGATGCATTTCCACATCTCTGCTCTTGACAAGCCTCTGAGCTCAATGTTTTTGTGGCTGGCTCCTGGCTGCTGCATTGTCTTCATTGTTGCCTGCATTGCAGACAAAGGGCTACAGCTTAGAAATGCAGAGACAGTGAATCCTAGGCAGTGAAGTGCTAAAACTTATTTAATTTGTTGTCGTTACTAAAGACTGAATGATGCTTATGAAAGGGTAGGAGCAAGAGCACACTGTACCTCCAAAAATGGGTAGTGCCACTGCAGGTTATGTGACCATAAATTTTTTATAATCTTCAAGTCAGCACTTGTTCCTCTACTTTTGGTGTCCTGGCATCTAAAGACACTTGAGGTCTGTCTGGTATTTCATGAACACACAGACCTGTGTCAGCAGGTGCCTGCTGCTACTGGTCTAGTACTAGTGCTCTGCTGGCCTAACTGTGTGGCAGACATGAAAAGAGGACTATTACTTGTAGCTCAGAAATCCCCTGAATAAAGGTGGAAATTGTTCTGTAAGATTTTTTTTTTATTGATCAATTAATTTGCAAAATCTTTCTAGGTTAGATGGATGAATGGTCATTAGGTGCCAGGTTTTGACTCAGCTCAAGGTTGTTTTCTAGGTAAGCTGAAGCCAATTTTTTCTACCCCCACAAATAACAAGCTTGGTTAAGAGTTCAGCACAAATGTTGCCATGTAATGGCATTAAAATAATGCACATGTATTTGGGTTGTGGAGTATTCAAGGTCTGGAAATGGAATTTGAGTTCCCTCTGTTATGCAAATACCAGCAAAAACATTAACCTAGCTGGGAACTACTCTAATTGGAGTAAAACAACCATTTTGCATCCATATTTCACATCTAGAGGTAGCTTTGAATTGCTTTTGTAAACAAGAATTTCTAGTTCTACTTCATATTGTTTGATAAGGATGTGTGACAATTTTAGCTTCACAAAGCTGGTGCCACTGCAAGGAATGACCCTTAGTATATGGGACACATTAGGTCACACTACTGATTGAGAATTTGAGGAAATTTGAGGAGGGAAGTATATATCCTTTAATTTATGTATGGAAATCAGGAACTGGCTTCAGATTTGCACACACTTTCCCTTTATCGGTTTTGTTGATCAGTGACAAAGCATTTTAGTATTCAGTAATAAGTGTTTAAGCTGCAATATATCTTAAGGCTAAACAGTATTGTCTGATGTTCACCGTGGATGTGCATGTTAACTGCAAGAGTCCATGCTTTTGCTACGTGCAACAGTCCTGTTGATGGATTTGCCTTACATTTTCCCAGATGTACTGTATAGGCAGCTTATTTTCTCCCATTTTTCTAAGCAAATTAGTCAACAAGAAACCAATGCTATGAAGTGCAATCAGCTATGAAAAACGAATTGTAAATCTTTTTATAGGTAAAATAAGAATTGTAAATTTATTTGCAGGTCTCTTTCTGTAGAAGAAATCTTGATATTATGAACACTTGAAATGAATTTTGTTTTTGTAGGCCCAGAAACATCAGGAGAACAGAGGAACCTTTGAGGTACTTGAGAATTTCTATACTCTCAATCCTTGTGTTAAAAAGGCTTTGAGGGAGCAGAAACAGTCCTTCAGAAAGTTTCCCTGCTACAAAGTAAGTCTTTATGGTGCATACCATAATTGTTATTCTTTTGGATCATAATGTGGCTAATATTTAAAAAAATAAATCAGTGAACACCATGAGGTAAGGTAAAAAAGGAAAAATCCAAACAGTTTTTACAGCAAAACTTGCAGAGATTCAGACATTTATAGAAAAGGAGCACTCTGTTTACTGTCAGGAAGCTTTGCCATTAGCTTCAAAGGAAGTTTCAGTAGGTTCTGAATGTCTGTAAGAGTTATGACTCAATTTATCCAGATAACAATATCTTTGTTATCTAAAATCTTGGCAACATTATGTATTTCAGTGCAGACTGTGAGAGATAACAATCAACTTCAACTCTCACTGACCCAGGAGGGCTGTGGTATGATATTTAGTCTTACTTCCTGTAATTACATGTAATAAAATTGTGTTGTCATTGGTGTCATTGTAATTGGTGTAAAAAGTTGTTCATAGCAAAATATTACAGATGCAGGCAGTGATTTTCTGCAGGAGCTCACAGATGGTGAAGCCAGACTCTGGTAGATTAGGACTGCCAGAGCAGAGTACTTGCACAGCTCAAGTAAACTCTAGTTCATAATGCACACGGGAGAAAAGGGCTTGATTAACAGACTAGAAGCTGATTTGGATGTTCAAATCCATGCATGTGCCTGTGTATTTACCAGTATGTATAAACCCAGGACATTTAAAATAAACAGTTAGAAACGTAAACATTTCCATTTTTAAAATGGTTCGTTCTTAGTTAAAAGTGTTTTATTCTCTTTTTAGAAGCTCCTGGATTTACACCATTTGTTCTAAGTTTTCTTAGCCAAATCAAATCAAGCCAGCTCTTGACTTGGAGAAACTAGTGTTAATGGGAGGACTGCATGTGTTATACCTCTGGCAGGGCCACAGTGTACTTTGGAGGCATGGGTAAAGTGGGAGAGTCTGGAAGCTTCGAGGGCTAATCTTTTTACAACCATGGATTTTCTATATAACCACAGGCAAGTCTATTTGTCTTAATTTCCATCCTTGCACAGAGGAGATACTAGTATCAGCTCAAGAGGGAATCATGGATGTAAATTAATGTTTTTGACTCAGAGAATAAGCAGAAATGAATAATCATATGATGTAGAAGAAGTGGTAGAGATCAAATACTTAGAGAATTCAAGTAGACCTCCTGGAAGGGTCCCGCATAGTACATGTAAATTCCAGGGCAGGATGCATGTGGACAAATTGATTCAAATTTCCATAAAGAGTTTTAGCCCTGGCACAGCTCAGTTAAGTATTCTTGGTTTTGGAAATCAGCATCCTGTTCCTCACCTGCTGCTTTACTAGGTGCATGGCTGGCCACTGCATGCAGGCTCTGTTTCTCCGTCTTCATCTGTTCCTGCAAAAAGCTCTTGGAAGCTGTTCCTCAGAAGGGAGACCCCATAACCTTGTGAGTGAATCTCTCTTTTATCTCTTTCCCCACATAACTAAGTACTTGCTGTTACCATCACTTGATCGTAGTAGCAACTTTAAATTACTGGTCCAGGCTGTAAGACTGAAAACTGTGAGAACCATGTGCATCAAGGAGGTCATGCAGATCCAATTACAAATGGTTTACAGAGCATTCACATTTCCACTTTTGTTTCTGTGGTGTGATTCAGTCCTGTGTCGTTGTTCTGTATTTTAACACTTTATGTAAGTATTCTTGAAATCCAAATGCTGAGTGAATTTTTTCATAGTGTTTCAAAGGCTTTGGCAGCATTATTAAATGTATATATATAATTCTTTTCCAGTGAGTTTAATTTTCCATGTGCACCAGCCAAAGCTGTTAGGCATAGTGCCCAGCTTAAGAGCCATTGAAGAAAAGCATGCCTTAAGTTTTTCCAGCTGCTTGTTCAGGATTTTTCTGACGCATGTGGACATTGTCCTTTTGTTATATTCAGTAAACAGGCAGACAAAAGGGATTCATGGAGTGGTAGATGAAAACTCTTGCTGAGTGACTTTAGACAGTACCTGGTGGCAGAAGTAAAGGTTTGGGCTTCTGTTGGGTTTTTACAAGGTACGTAAATAACCAAAGTTGTTTTTTCTTTTTTTTTGGTCTGCTTCAATGGAATTTAAGGAAACAGCACGCTCATGCAGCTTCATCCTAGTGTGCTGAAATGGATTTGTCTCCAGGCAATTTACAACATATCTAAACCATCTCTCATTTTTACTCCCACTCAGAAAGCAGGTGAGTTATGTAAGCCTTGTGAGAAAATGCAGAACCTTGTCCACCGCTTGCCTACACCATTTGGTACTGCAAAAGCCCAAGCAATTAACACTAGCTAATTAACTTTATCTGACTACTACACTGAAATGGCCTCAATTTTTAAAGGTGTTTATGTAGTTGATTTCCCCTGTTTTCAATAAGAATTAGCCAGCTTAATACCTTTCAAAATTAAGCCTTTCTTCAGCTATATGCAGTCCAACATAATCTCTTGAGTGTGTTCTTTTCCCTTGCTCATGCAATCCATGTGCCCAAAATTATAAACATCAAATCCCTGCAGACCAACATGTACTGAAAACCGTCTTTGAATGGCACTGTATTTGCTGATGTGTGAAAGACAACACGAACAGGCACTCCAGAGAAATGGGGTTATTGGGAACTGTTTGGGGGCAGACAGGAGATACAGCACAGTGCAATGTGTATTGTCTGAAGAGAAAACAGAGTGTGATAGCTTACTATACAGTGCTTCACCACATTAAATAAGAGATTATAATTTTTCTTTTCTTAAATAACCAACAGATGTTGCTATGGTGAGAAAACTTTCACCAACAAAGAGTAAGTATCAGCCAAGACCTTGCACCCCAACCTCCTTCACTTACCACAACATCCCTGGTTGCAATACCACCTAGGCAAATGTGCTCTCAGAGCTCAGCCGGAGAGCTGAACAGCAGGCAGCAGTCTTTCTTCTCATGCTAATATCTCTGCCAACCCAGGAAGATGCGGCGAGGTTGACAGCTGGAAGGGAAGTCTTGTTGCTGTTCCATTTCTTTGTTATCACTTCCATGTGGGAAGGGAAAGGCAGTGATTTGTTCTACCAAATGAGAAACATCTTCAAGGCAGCCAGTGCCAGCCTTGGCAGCCATGGAGGGTGTATGATAAAATGGCAACAGCTGCATGTGACTTTATGTTCTCACAGGGCCCTTGACAGAACTTTGTTATCTTGCAAATGCCTTACAGACTGATAGCATTAAAAACTGCATCTCCATAGAAATAACATGCTTAACTTTGGCTCTAAGTGTCAAATCACATTCGTTAATTATAATTCATGTGTATTTGCCTTCCTTGGGATACATCACCATCCTATGAATGAAGATACTTTCACTATGGAATTGACAGGAAGGATATTTGTCTTTTAATCATTATTACCAAACTGTCTGATGACTATGTTCTCACGTCTTGTGGAAGAAAAACAGCCTGGCATGGCAACTGCAGAGGAGATCAGCATTCCCACCCTCCCTCCCAGACAAGAAGCACAGAGAGAAATGTCTGGAAAAGGACCAGCACTGACATTGCTCCTCACCTGTCCTTTTCTGCAACACCAGGGCTGGAAAAGCTAAAGCACATTTGTGCTCAGATCTTCATGACTTGTCTCAATGAAGAACCTCTGCAACTGTGCACTAAACAGACATGCTGAACAGTTCTGGAAATACAGAACTAGGCATCTAAGAGAAGGATCTTCACAAAGTGACACAGAAGGTGGGATTTTGTTTACCAGTAGAAGATGGCAGGAAGAAGAGCAGCTGTCCTTGAAAAGAGCTACATACCTAGCTCAGTGACAGTGATAAGGCAATTGTGTCTGCTCCAGATACTGGAGTGAGTCCGATAGAGACATGAGGATGAATAATGATTGCAGCGTATGTTCTACAAGAAGAGGCTAAGGGAGCTGGGACAGCTCAGCCTGAAGAAGCAAAGGCTTATGGGGAATCCTACTAATATGTATGAACACCTGAAGGGAGGTTGTACAGAACAGAGAGTCAGGATCTTTTCAGTGGTATCCAGAAAAAGGGCAAAAAGAAATAAGAACAAATGAATGAAATGTCATGGAAACACAACAAAAATGTTAACAATGAGTGTGCTTATACAGAGTAGATTGTCTAGAGAGACCGTGGCATTTACATGTGGAGATATAAAAAAATTAGACATAGTCTTGGGCGAGTTGCTGCAGTTGACTCTGCTTTGGGGTGGTAGTGCTTGGACTGCATGATCTCCAGGAGGTCCCTTTCCATCTCAACAATTCTGTGGTTCTGTGATGAGCCAAAGACATAGAATAATTCCAAGCCTTTTAGGCAACAATGAAATCTCCTTTCTGACAATTTCATTTAGTCTAAATAATAAAATGGTCATTAGGTGACAGAAAAAATGAGAAAAACCATGACTATAGCCAGAGGGTTAGGGTAAGTCAGGTTGAAATTTCTTGTTTCACGTATTTCATAATGATATGAAGTATAACAGGTTTTGAGAGAAATACTGAGGAAAAAAATATTTTTTCAGAACACCAACTGCTTGGTGATAAGGAAATTTTCTGCAATATTAGATGAGATATTTAATTTCAGGTCTATATCTCCCACATGCCAACTGATTGCTCCAGTACTGGAAATATTAGGTACCAGCCATCACTCAGAATTTAATGATTTTGGGGGGGAAATGATGTGAAGGGAAGATTATACCAGAACCTGTGGGTTTGATAAACGTGGGAATGTGTAAATTGTCAGAATATGATTCACAAAAGAATTGAAAACAGTAAAAGAACCTCACGTGTATGCACACATACATATTCTCACCTATGCAAATGTGAGCAAAAACAATGCAGAAAATCACAGGAAATATCTGAACAATCATTTTATCCTAAGTCAAATTTGGTTGTAAATGAAACCTGTGGAAAACACTGCTCAAAAGACCTATGGATTCCACCTATGGGAAAAAAAGGTGAAGTCATCCCCGGCTGAAAATGAAAGGGCTGTCAAACACTCATTTGGCTGACCTCCAGAAGGCTGTAAAAAGTAAAACACCTGGCAGATAGCTTGGGAAGTTTGAATCTGTCAAACCCCCACACTACTACTGTGAACTGAAGTTCTGCACAACTTGCTGAACAAGACAGGATATTGGCAATTTTCCATGATGGCCAGAATCAAACCATAATGCCCAGTAGGACAAGGAACACTCAGTACTGTAGTTGGGGTTACCTGGAAAGAAGTGAACGCTCAGACCATCTACCAAGTCTGATCCATTAGCATCTAGCACCCAAAATATATAAACTGTGTTCCTTAGGTAGTACATGGAAGGTGATAGATAAATTCAGAGGACCTAAGCTAGATTCTCATACAAAATGATGTGAACATTTTTCTGCATCAGATTAGCTAACTAAACCACCTAAAGAATTCACCTGCTGCAGCACATCAAACACAGACTCCTGGCCAAAGATGAATCCAGAATCCCATAAACATCATTGAAAGAGCCACACACTTCAAAGGGGGCACATAAGAAAGGCCGTACTAAGTCTGTGTTCTAGGTATGCTTTTATCTGAGATAACTGAAACCCATATTAAAGAGAACTATGCAACTGAGGTGGTGGAAGTGGTATGAGATAGAGTCCAGGCTCAAATTTATATCCCTGCAAAGGAAAGAAAAAATGTTCATTGCACTAACAGAAGAATGCAAACATGAACACGATTCTGTAATTTGGAGGCTAGACACTCCTGTGGGATGGAGGATATTTACATCACAGAATATTTTCACCTTTAAAGGTCTGGAATTTCCCTGAAGTCTTTTAGAAATAAAAACGCAGCAACATCCAGGGCTTTGGGAAGAACATTTTATTGCTAAGCATATCTTTAAACAAAATGCAACTAAGAAAAGAAAAAGAATCAAAAAGAAGAAGAAAAAGAAAGGAAAAAAAAGCAATAACATCACGTTAACTCAAATAAAAATTCTTCAGGTTGTCCATAAAGCAACAGGGATATGGTAGTAGCCCACATACAGAAATGCACATGTTCCCAAAAACTGTCCAATAGAAACTTACACAAAAAAGGAAAGTGTAAATACTTTCCCTTTAACTTAAAAAAGGAAAGCAAAAAGTAAAGGAAGAAAGAAAGCAGGAAATCATTTCACAAGACTCCAAGACTCCAAGAACAGCAATCTTTTACAGACATCAAGATATAATCAACTTTTATATAGTTTCGGCCAGTTAAGTCATCTAAAATCGTGCTTTCATACCTTTTTAAAACCTGTCTTTTTTTTTTCTTTTTAGTATAAAAAATAAAAAAGAAAAAAGCTCAACCTCACACACGCGCACACGCACCACACACACGCACACATACACGCACTGAAAATATTTGTTAACATGAAAGCGCCTTCTCTGAAGGTTTGAGAAGACTGCTTTTTGAATTTAAGTTCCCATGTGCGTGTGTGTATCTGATGAAACTTCTTCAAAGTCAAATATTCATGCGACTTATAAACACCAGCAAGAGTAGATTTCTAAACCTAAACAGCTGATTAGTTTTCATCCGCATACAGCAAAAGTTTTCAGTTCTGATATCCCAGGGTTCTCAACCTGTCTTGATTTTTGTTGTTTCCCTCTCTGTCTCTCTCTCCCTCGTCTCCTTTTTTGCACATGGTAGGCATGGCCGTCAAACCACCTCACCATTGTTCTGTACAGTAAGATAATCCTTTTCACAATAACTGGGAAAATGTAGAAACCAAACAACCAAATTAAATAAGTTAAATAAAAGACATTCCCAATTTAACCATAAAACAGTATATACACCATCAGGGTATCCATATAGAAATTATACTAGCAAAAAAATAGTAGTAAAATATGTAAACAAAATTTCAGATTTTTTTTTGACACAGGTAACTGTGACAAAGCTAAAACACACGCTCCCTTCACATTTTAAGGTTTGCTTTTGTTGTCTGTTTCTTTTTACTCTGTTCTTCAAGAACATTCTCATTCTTCATTAAGACCATAACAGAACTTCTGTTCCAGCCGTCCCATCAAACATACCATGATAAATATATCTGTGTGTGTATATATATTATATTATTAAATTAATTTTTCTTTATTATTTTTTGTGTGTCACAGCAGCTTATTTTCTTTTATATAAAAGAGAATGAAAAGGGAGAATAGGGCAAATGGAAAGACAGAGATGTCAAACTACAAAATTAAATTATTGTCTGAAATGTCAAACTACAAAATTAAAATATTATGTATGAAAACAGTTATATGTCAAAAAAACTACATAATTTGCATTCTTTTACAAGTGTTTAGCTTTTCTGACATTTATTGGTCTTGTCACAAGTTGAACTCCAGTGGTGTCCTTCTGATCTCTTTATTAAATGGATTTTTTATTATTTTTTGCATGCATTTCAATGTCACAGAACCAGAACCCAGAGGAAGGCTCCTTTATTTTTGCACAGTATATTCAGCTCAGAATGGTTAATAACTTTTAAGCATTCTTTTCTGAATCTCTGAATCCCATTAACCGTACTTTGGTTGTCTAATGCATAACTGAGTGCTATACTCAAATAAAGCCAATGACTGATAAGAACAGACTCAAACCCATCTGCTCTTCAGTTCAATTGCAAATACTGGAGCCAGATCCAAGAACCAGCTTTCCATGACAACTTTCCTAGCACCACTCATCAGACACTTTCACTGCATTGTTAGCAAACAACTTACTACAAGATGATGGATTCTAGAGACAATACAACCAGATATGCAGAGTAAACACCATGGGTAGCTTTTGAGTTCATATACGGTAATAGTCTCTCTTTATTTATTATGGATTTTTTTTTCCGAGATTTCTTCTCGAGTCATGTCCTGGGTCACCCCCCACACCATTCCACTCCACTCTTCCCTCCCTCACCCAAAAGTAACCGAAGAAACCAAACAAAAAACAACCCAAGAAACAAACCAAAACCAAACCAAAAAAACAACAATCTCCAAAATCATTTATTCCCCTCCTCCAATCTCGAAAAATTATGTGTATGCTGGACACAGCCAGATCAGTTTGTTCAATATTTCTTTGTTGTTTAATAATGTTTGTATTTTTTTTCTTTTTT
>VXBR01005798.1:340661-378687 GCA_013400215.1 Cisticola juncidis
CTGAAAAATTATTGATACAGTCAAGGATCACGAACATTGTTAAAGACTCACTTGGAGATATGAAACAAGTAAGCCATGAAGTCTTCTACCTTTGCAGAAAGTTCAGCGGAGGAGGAGATTTGGAGATGTCCAAGTTCACTAACAGAGCAGAGCTGTGCGCGCCATCTCCAGAACGCTAAGTGTGCTTTATAATACATTAGGGCAAAGTTTGCTGACTCCAAGTGATGACTTAGACATAAACAGTCACTGCTGAAATTTTTTCCCAATACTTTTTTCCCACAATCGATATCTCCCAATCATCTCATTCGCTGCAATGGTTCTGATATCTCAGTTAAATCTCATTAAGTATTTATATATTTATATATAAATAATTATTCTTTTTTACACATAATACTCTTTGTCCTTGTTTTTCTGCTTCTTGTGGCCGCTCTTTGAGCTCTGCTGCTTCTCCTTCATGAGCGTGCCGTTGCTCTGGGCCGAGTTGCTGATGTAGTTCCGCGTCTCGTCCACCTGATAGGACCCCTCGTCCCTGTTCCTGTATTTGTACATGGCGTACAGGAGGATGAGGATGCAGAGGGCGGCAGCAGCCACAATGCCGACGACCATCCCCGTTGTGCTGCTCGACTCACGGACCACCTCTGAGGCCCCCGGAACCCGTCTGATTCCCGGCTCCGTGGGGTTTGCTGTGGGCACATTACGGAACATGGGGGAAGTGATTAGCGGGCTCTTCAGCTTTGTGCTGTCTAGCTCATAGGCAGTGGGCAACGGAAGCAAGACTATGTCAGGCTGGGGTTTGAGCTCACGGTTATTCATTTTGCCGGCTGGCAATTTGGGAACCATCACAGTCGAGGACGAAGCTGTGGAGCGGATCAGCTCAGGGGACAAAGACGTGGTAGTAGTCCTACCAGTTTCGGAGACTTTGTTAGGTCTAAAGTCCTTGGATTCCCACTTGGGTGCGTGTGCTTTGTAGCCACCTTCGAAGATTGAAGTGGAAAGACTCTTATCTGTTACCAAGGAGAAGGTGGTGTAAAAATCTTCATCATCAGTAGGGGGTAGGTTAGAGTCAAAGGTTTCCCCTGAGCCATACCCAGATATCACCAAGCCATCATCATCACAACCATCGCTGCCTTGGTCCGACAAGCAAGGTAACCCCGCCTCAGAGGTCATGGACAGGGAATCTTTGGTGGTCTCAATAATGGTGAGGAGGGGGCGAAAGGTAGGGGGAAGTGTAATGAAAGGTGCACGAGTAGCAATAGGAGGGATATCTAAAGGGTCTTCTACAAGTAGAGGGATAACTAATTCACCTCCTGGGATGGAAAAGAGAAAAAAAAAGAAGATTAGTACATTTTAATGGCACAATGCACTGTTTTCAGTTTCCTTAAGGGTGAGAGAGGATCTGGGCATTATGAAAAGCTGTCAGGGATCAGCTTTCTCTCTCTAGCTACACTGCCAACATACTCTCCTGGGGCTGCCTCTCATCGTTCCCTCCCACCCTGCTCGGACACTGGTAAAGCGCATGTTCCATTTCCTACCTATGCTAGGTATGTACAGTGAGATACCCTGAGTTCTTGCAGACCCAAATTTTTGTTTTTTGGAGATACTCTCAAGTGACTCTGTGGTCATCTATTTTTGGTATTGATCTTTTTCAAGCATTTGGTTTGAAGACAATTTAAATTAATTATTTAAACTGCCATAGAGCAGTGTTCTCCCAGATATATTTTCCACCACTCATCTTGCCCGTTTTTTCTCTTCTGATTATTTCCATTTAAAATAACAGTGCCATTGTTCTCTGCCATTCTAATATGCTCACCCTCTGTAGCAGTGTGTAAGTCCTTTTCCCTAAGGCGTCTTCCATTCATCCATTTCTTCTTGATCATTGTCTGGCTTTTAAATTGTGGGAAGGTTCATGGAAGTGAGGGATGGAATAAGAACCAAGTACTTACTGGGTCCATGAAGGTACAGAGCTCTAGCCAATGTGGATCTCTTTTTAATCTTTCTTTAGCATTCTGTTTGACACTAGGAATGTCCCTTTCCTTGCATCTCTTGGGGCTACTAGTGCCATGCTATCTTCATCTTCCATTCTTCTTCATATTCATTTACTATAGTTTGATTTAAAATTAAGATAGATTTTATTGTGATTGACAAAAAAAAAAGCAACTAAATAAGGATTTTGATGAACCAATTTAGCACTTGAGCCCAGGAATGCACTGCAGAAGTTGTCTTCACACCTGCTGTTGCTTCTTGTCAGGCAGACAGCTGCAGTCAGTGCTACTGATTTCTAACAGTTTGGTTACCTGCCTGCTGAGGCCTGAAAACAAGGTGGATTTATGGGCTCCTCTTCAAGCAGAACAAGAAAGCTATAGATGTGACACTTTTACCTTACAACAATATAAGCTGCAAGTGAAACAAGGAAATCAGTGCAACATTTTTATGATTTGGATCCTGAGCAGCAATACTGCTACTTTTAGGATAATAGCCTGGTGTCTCTGTGTTATAATGAGACTGTACCTCTACTTTTGAGTCTATGGTAGTTAATAGTTCATTGTTTTATATTGTGGTTTAAAAAAAATAACTGTGGAATATTATTAATTTAGTTCTGATTATATAGTCATCTGCTGACATACAGGTCATCAATAATTTTTTTAGAGTGAACTATATTGCTTTTGAAAGTTTATAAAAGTGTATAAATTTTCCTTTGGGTAACTTTGATTTATACTCACCATTGCTCAAGGAGAATGTACAAAAGGAATTATACTTTATAAAGAAATAATTCTGGGGTTTAGTTTTGTATTAATGACTGTTGAATGAATGAACAGTTAAGCATTGTTACAATGCTGAATACATGAGGGTTAAAAATTCTACTCTCTCAAATCTACCCTATAGATTACATGCACTTGTTTCCCATTGAATTCTGCCACTAATGTCCACAGAACGCCTATAAGGAATATGATCTAAAATGAAAATACCTTCTAAATGTATTTGGAGAGCAGTATATTTGAACAAATTAAACTTTGAAGATAGAAATATACTGAAAAAGGCATTCAACAGTATGATATCTAGATAGCTGGAACAGCAATATGGCTTATTCTTTTCCTGAATGGGAAACTAAGTGGTGACACAGTTTAATCACATGAAACAGCTGGAATTCTCTCAGAGGTACCATGGTAGAAATGATGCCAAAATAAGGAATGCGGTACTTTGCATACCTTCATGCAAAACTAGTTTTAAGTTAAGATACAAAGCATTTGTATCTTAACATTTGTATCTTAACATATTCTTTAGTTTTCTGAGCTTCCTCAGTATGTTAATATATCTCTTTTGTTACTGCAGAGAGAACGAAGAAATAAGTATCAATGTCTCCAAACTACGTGCTTTCAAAAAAATTATGTAAAAAAGCCTAAAGTGTAGTCTGCCGAATGGCTACACTGCATTTTGTGCTCATGCATCTGAGCTGTTTTCTGAGCAATGTAGAAACTAGAGCATGTAATATGATTTATATATGTCCAGAAGGCCTACCCATGGCTTGAGTACAGCATCTATAATCTATGCAAACAGGTGGTCTCAGGATGAATTCGGAGTATGCCTTGCGGGTCAAGATTGTCTGTGAGCTTGGTAAAAAAATGAATAAAAATAACAGTATTTAAGTGAGGATTGCATCAAATTGTGTGAGTCTGGAATTCAAGTTGCAGAAAGTCAGAGATAGATAGTGTTCCCTTGAACAGTTTTTTAAGATCAGTGTTTTGCTGTTCAGTTGCAATACTCGTCTGTGATTTTCACTCATTATCTGTGACACTCAACTGGAAAAAGGGTTTGTCAGCTTTTAATTACTCATCTGGAACACTTAAATGCCTTTATTCTTAAAAGCTATCATACTGCCCTACAGCATCAGTATGTAGTTAATCTGCCACTCATTGGAGCAATATTTTGGGTAGTTTTTGTCCAAAGAGAAGTTATTTTGGTCCTGTTAATGATTAATTTTCTGGAAGGAATCAGACATACTTTACATTTAATATGAAGACCTTCCTTTTGCCTTAGTAACTTTGCATTTAAAACCAGGTCATGGTTATTTAGTTTTTGTTACTATTGAGAAATTGAGATACTGATCAAGACTACTGGAACCATAAAAATGATCACAGCTGTCTTGAAATACTAAGTAAAGTTAATAGACTTGCTATGATAAGTGGGGTTTTACGTAAATGATGGAGAAAATAATGGAGCTTTTCAATGCCAGCAAGTCTGTTGGATGGAAGGCAATAAAACAGAATCAGGACTAAATTTTACAAAGCTTTTATATCTCAATGTGTATGAGGAGAGAAATAACTTTCATACCAGGAGCACTAGATTAATTGTGATACAATTATTTAATCTTGTCACTAGTTCTTATTCCAAATTGTCCAGTGATCCACACTATGGTTACCTGTGTACTCAAGAAATAAAGAGACTATTTAAGGTCCTTAATTAGGAATAACTTCTCCATCAAGAAGTTAATTTGTTACATTTACTTTTGTGGGGTATCAGGTAGATGCAAGGGTGGTAATAATGTTTTGATTTTTAATTTTTTTTATTGGCTGTAACAGAAGAAACTGAGACCAAAAAAGCTGTCAGACAGTAAGTCAGAAAAAGCACTCTAGGTATAAAATCTGGCTTCTCTTTTATTGCATTGTTAGGCATCTATGCAAAACTCACAGCAAACTTGAAGCTGTAGGTCTAACAGTATGCAAGCACAATGAATACTTCCTGGGGTATGTGATTTATAGAGGAATAAAAACATTCTTAAAAATGGCATGATAAAAATGCCACTCAGTCTAAGGGAAATGTGTTATTTAAGGATAACAGGGAACGTAAATCCTGAAAAGTTCCCAGGAAAGTGTGAGAAATATGATCACCAATATCTATGGAGCAAAGGCAAACTTTCATATCATACCTGCAAACAAGTCTGTACGTGGTATACATTTCCACATGTAAGAGACACTGGAGGGAGTCTGACAACCAACGGATTATGAATGTGTGTAGGGGGAACCACCTTCCACAGAAAAAGGGCTGAGGGTGCAGGATGCTGCCTGGAGCCAGGATGCTTTGATGGTGCAGCAGTGGTGCCTGGAAGGAGCCCTGAGAGAACTGAAGTCTGTGGGGTGGGAAACCTCACACCAAATAGCCCAGTCGTTTGCTTGGCCTTCTCATTCCAGAAAGTGTGCATATATTAATTAAAAATTAGCCTTTTAATCTAATACATATACTACTTTCATGGAGCTGTGCTTTTCTTTAAACTACCAAGAGCACTGGGGATATAAATGGTCTATTTAAGCCTTGGAGCTGCCCTGATTTTTGCTTTATAAGCGTATTTATAGATATATAATTCATACCTTTGGAGCTGAGCTCCAGTCAGAGTCCTCTGCCACTGGAAAAGACAGAGTGTTTAAAATTTAATAGAAGCCTTATGAACTGTGAGGATGGTGTGGGCAAGCCAGGAATGCAGAGGGCACCAAAAAATATGATAAATAAAAGACCATGAAAAACTAGCAGCAGCTGGTTTTCTTCTTTGGAGCCACAACTACCTCAGTGGAGTTTCAGGCATTAAACTGATACAGGACAAAAGGCACACAAAAAGGAAGCCTGAAAGATTCATCTTCTCTTGGTGATGATAAGGAACACATCTCACAGTCTCTCTTTTCCAACTGCAACTGAGGAGCTTTAAAACGTCATCCATAAAGGCTGCACGATTCATCCACTCCTGCATGTACTTGAAATTCTGCATCCAAAGTTTGCAATTTTCATTCTATTCTTTTGATGCTTCTCTGAAGTCTGACTCCATTTTTAATATGAAATATTTGCCAGAGAAATAATTCCTTACCTTTTCCACCTCTCTATCAACACAATAATTCCTTATTAAAAGACTGAGTTCATAAATTTCAGTCTAATGGTATTTAGTTAATTCTGCTTTGAGTCCTCTGAGGATAAAAAGAGGAAATTATTCAGAATATAGTCTATGATTCAAAGGAAAGATGATGCTAACACAAAACCTAGTTTACGAACATTCTCAATATTTTCTAGTCTTGCAGTCTGAATTAATTGCAACTGACAGAGATTAGTAGAGAGAAAAACATGATTTCCATGATGGAATACTGCAACTCTTTATCTCAGATATCCTCTTTTCATTTCAGAGACTGTGTAGTCCTCAAAGTATGTATTTATGGTGGAGCTGGTTGAAAAGCATTTCCTCAGCCCCTCCTCTAACTATATTAAAAGACATCAGTAAATGCAGCGTTTCCCCACAGAAGGTACAGAGTTTGAGAGGACATGAATCCCAGGTTGATGCTGGGCTGTCTGATACTGATGTAAATTGTTGGTCACCTCTGCAGAGTTTCAGAACCTTCCAGAGAGGTCCTGACATCATGTCTAGAGGCAAAATTCTAGAGCAAACCCAAGTCTTTTGGTGCCCAGACACCGAACTTCTCTGAACCAATTGAGGCATGCCCTCTTCTATCTCCCACCATTATGATAAAATTTTCTGATTATCTAGTGATAGCTTCCTATTCAGTATAATTATTTGTTGTGTTTTCAGTATCAGTTGTCCCATGGACTTGATGGTTGAACCGAATATACCTGCTGAGCACAGCATTAATATGTAGCAATGGTGAAAACATAGGTACTTATAAAGAGGTACAGCTTTCTCTTACTTTTAGTCACTGCTTTTTGAAGAAACTAATGCAAGCCTCTTTTGTAGTAAGAGAATTTTAGAGGTTCAGGATCTGTCTGCATCATTTCTGGAGGATGCTGTCAAGTCTGATACCAATACGGTGGGTGCACTAACCTGGTAAGAGTACACTTGAGAGTATCATTTAGACTGGACATCAGGCACATTATCAGCAATGAAAAAAATTGATAGAAATAGAGCAGCTTCACGGGAATTAAGTATGAGTGGTGTAGAACTGCAGTAGGAAAACCCGGGGAGCTACCAAACTACTAAGGAATTCCCATAAATTTTGACTTGACCTGAAGGCTACAGCACCAGGTTAAATACAATCTAAGTAGCATGAAAAGAAGTAACATTACTGGTGGTTTGAGTGGGGAAAGGGAAAGAAAGCTTCTAGAGGGGGACTGAGAATGAATAGAACCAAACTGCCTCAGAGTCCTTCACCCCATCCTATGCACAGTACAATATGAAAATCGACAATATACAAAGAGCACATAACATAAAGGCAAATACAAACTGATTAAAAATAAATAAACTTATATATAGTTTCCTAAAACAAAACCGTACACTAGAAAAAAAAGAAAGCCACAGCAACAAGGTCAGAGAAAGGAAAAAACAGAAAAAGTAATTCACTTTATCAGCAAAAGAAAGATCAAAACCTATGAGAACTGAAAAAAATTATGAAAATCAAAAACATTATTTCCTTTAAAAAAGGTAACCAAAAATACATAAAAATATTTAGAAAGCATACCACATTGATTTCAGAACAGTCAACTTACATCAACAAATTGCCCGCATGTTTTTTGGCATGAAAGGAAAAATTTACAAAAGAAAGTTGTGTAAGAATGCTCTTGGACAAATAGCATTGCCACATTCTTGTAACTTGCGTTTTTTTGCGTTGTTTCTTAAAAACTTTTTTAGCAAAATGTTTATTATTTCTTTTTAAATATATTTGTTTTACAACAAAGGGCGATACAGGGAGGCAACAACACATACATCCACACCACATAACATGAAAAGAAAAAAATCTTGCACCTTAACAAATTTGAATTTTTTTTTCTGCTGTTTTTGGTTGTATTTTTTTATCTTATGTAAAGTTGTTAGCATATTGCAGTTGAAAAATCCTGTACAATTTATTGAATTTACTTTTGCTTGTTTGCATATCTACACATGTAATGTTTTTTTAAAAGCAAAGTTTGTTGCTTTTTTGCCTTTTTGGTCAATTTGATATATATTTTTTTAAACATTTTCTTTTTTTCTATAATTTTCGCGTGTGTGTGTTTTAAGGAATGGATGACTGCACATAAATTTTTAACAATGCTAAAGAAAGGGGTGGTGAAGGGGAACTTATAGGAAGAAAAAAATGCTTAGGGTGGATGGAGTGGGAGTGTAAAAATCTATGAGTGTACTACACAGGAGATGAGGATGATGGGAGTGAATGTGTAAGTCAGTTGCCATGTCCATGTAAGGGCGGTACGGAGTGATCTAGCAGCATTAGAGCTTCTGGCTGTAAGGAAGGGATGGGCAATATACAAAAACAAATGAGCATATTCATGCCCATCAACAAAAAGAAAGAACAGAACTCTAACATTGACAATCTCACAAACCCTAAGCTGCAACTTCTTCAACATGCAAGTTACAAAAAGTTAATAATTATAGTATTAATATTTACACTTTCATTAAAGGTTCTCAAATTATAAAAACAGTTAAGACTTTTCCCTATTAAAAATAGCAGTAAAAATACATAAACTAATAATAATAATAATAATAGTAATAATAACCAGAGAGCAAAACAAAAAAAACAAGGAAACTAGTTTTATGCATTGGTATTAGAACAACTTCATCTGTAGCTACCCACAGCCTTCTTGTTCTAAGAATCACCTTTTCTGAAGTCCATCAAATTGACATCAGAATTCTCAATAATTTGAGACAACTATTTCTTGAGTACATCAAATGTACTCTTTCAAATGTAAAGATTGTGTTTGCACACCCCACCCCCACTGTCAAATTAGACTGCTTTTATATTCAGATTCCCTAGAGAATCTCAAAAATACAGCTGTAGGATTCTGCCAGTGAAGTAGTTCCTCATTTAAAGACAGAAATAGAGGGAAAAAATTGCAGAAAACAATTCATAACTCTTTTGTTTTGTTTGTTTTTTTTCATTATTAGATTGGAACAAACCAAATCTAAGATAGAAATTCAACCATTGAAAAGAAATACATCAAAATATAACAATGTCGAGATATACTAAAAAAAAAAGCAAAAATGAAAAAGAGAACTTTGTTCCCAGGAATCAGGGAGATAAGAACAATTGCTGGATTCTGAAATTTTATTTTTAAAGAAAATATTATTCCACACACTTTCAAAGATGGACAAACCAGATGCACACATCGAAAGGAACAGACAAAGCAGTCTAGGGACACTTTCATAATTTGAATATTTTTTAAGTAATTGGATTTTCTTTCCTTCCGTCCCCCTCCCATTCAAATGTTTCCAAATGTTGGCCAAAACCCCCACCATCCTTGAGTGTTGCTTTTTTTTTTAATACATCTTTTTTTCATCACTTATTTTTTAAAATAAACATGGAGAGGAGAAAAAAAAAAGAGACGTGCAGTCTGGATGTACATCATAAATAGACATAGAAAAAGATAGAAGAAATTGGCTGAGATCGACAAATGGGTTATATAATAGCTTAATTTTACTGTAGGATGTTAATAATAATGCATGCTTAAAGTAAGTTGCATTTAGGGAAAGTAGAAAAACAGAAGAGCAAGCAAGGATTTCGGGGGTGGGCAGGCAGAAGGGGAGGGCGGACAAGGGATGTACCATCCATGCCTCTCCAGAAAGGGCAAAGCACATTCCAGCAGGATCTCTGCATTTCTGGGGGAGGTCAGAAGGGAAAAAGGGTGAGGAGAAATTATAAGATATGCTAGGATAAACTTTTCACCCTGACTATGACCTATTTGAATCCACTCAGAACACCAGGATCCATCCTTTGTTCTGACTAACTCTCCAAGGCACACCTGAAATCAGTGGCATTTATTTTTCTGCCTAGTGGTAGAAAATTCTGCCACTGCTAGGATTAAGACAGTGACTACTTTCTCCTATGCAGCAGAAGTATTAGAAGTTCAAGGAGCTAATACTAATTGGTTCTTTCCAAAAACTGTATCCTAGATACTGTCTGTCCTAAAGGGGTCCTCAGCTTCCTCTGAATTCCTTAATGACACATATGATATCTGCATTTTTCTTGTATACAGACCATCACTTAGATACCAGAGTCCTTCCAAGAAAGAACTCAAGACCGCAGACAAACAAACTGTTTTGTTTGGTGTTTTAAAAGACAACAAGATTATATATAAAGCTCTGGACCCTGCCTAAGATGAATCTTTCCAGGAAGTGGAAAAATCAGGCTGTAAGCACTGCACACCTCAGCTTTCCATCAGGAATGCCAGCAAGACCATTCATATGGTCATGCTACCACAAATCAGCTGAAGTGGGAGCTATCTTGAGATTGAATTTCTGGGAATAATGGGGATATCCTCCCTGTGGAGGTGGCCAGGGGTACTTTTGTGCAGGTATGATAACAAACAGGTAGGATATTTTGGCAGTTATTAACACGAGGAGCAATAGCACCTCTAAAGCCACTGATAGATCAATGTTAGATCTGGGGAATATTAGGTAAATACAAACCCCACAAGAATGAAATAGCCTGGGTTGATTTTATATGTTTTACTGAAAAGTGTCCAGTTCTGAGAAGAGTTATATAAGAGCTCTACTTCAGAAGTGATGAGGTTGCACTGACTAACAGCACAGTGCAGCTGTAGCTGGAATGTGCCATGCCTATGCTGGGAGGCTACACTGGACCTATCTTCTACATCCCTTGGTAAATATGTTAGGAAGGGAAGAGCTCAAACCACAGAAGAGGAAACCTGGTCAGGGTTATCTCAGGGACAAAACATGCAGGTTATAGGAAGAAAAATGTTGGTCTACATAGGAAAATTTGGGGAATCGTTTGTGAATTGGAAAAAAAATGGTTAGGAATAGGAAAAAAATTAGAGAAGTGAGGCCTTTTCAGACCTCGGTGGAGATTTTTGTTTGGCAAGATTACAAGGCTAGTGTCCCTGGACCTCACTCCCCACCAGGATTCTGAGCCTCTGGTTTAATTGTACTTTGGGAGTTTCACAAAGAGGCATTTAAGCTTTGAATTTTAATCAGTATTTGTCATGACTTTCAGCTGGATTTTCAGAGCAGAGAAATATCCCCCTTCAGCACATTAGAACTGAGTGCCTTCTCTTTGATGCAAAACAGACTGCAAGGCATGAGTCTGGTTGCCAACTGTGCAGCCTGTGTCAGGCCTCTCCAGAAAATGCTTGTGCCCTATTTGACGATAAACGCCCAACGCGCTGCATGAGGGTCTGGAAAAGCCTTTTACTGCCTGAAAGATCAAAAGAGAGAACCCCAACTGGAGACAGAGGCACTGAAAGATGACAAGATTTTGTAAAGGAAATCTTGATGTTAGCCTTTACAAGAGGATTTGAAGGGAGTGCTAAGCAATATTTTATTTGGTCAATACAGAGGTGCTTGAATAGAAGTAGAGTTCTTCAGAAATCTGGGTCCAGCAATTTCTGTTGAGGCTGGGAAAAACTTCTTCAATCTTAAAAAAAAATTCTGGCTGTTAATAGTCAAAACTAGCTGTCCTAATTTGAAAATTGGATCCTAAATGCTTCCACGTGAAGCTACAAGATGTTATTTTATTACTGAACACCTAGCAAATTACTCCTCAGAAAAACAAAGACTAAAAAGCATAACTAGTGCAGCTTTTTTTTTTATTTTCAAAAACTTAAAGTAGATCAAAGGACTGGGAGTATAAACATCTGTATTATCAAAGCTTACAAGTTTCTTGCTTGAAGGATTGAGCTGATAGCCAGTGTTCTCAAATGGAAAAAAAAAAAAATCCATATATCAACAGGGAAACAATTATACTAAAAGCCCCTTGTTACGTGACTTGATGATAAAGTTTTATTATACTATTTTTTGTTTTCAAGTCGCATTTTAAAGGGAAATGAAAAAAGTGAAGATAATGCACATTTCTCTCTGTGCGTGTGTGTGTGTTAAAGAGCAATATGAAAGATGGATGATAAATTAGGGTCTAGGGCTGCACTACTGTACCCAGGTTCATGCTGACCTCTGGAACTTCTATGTGTTTTACTGCTCTAGTCACAGAATCACAGAATATGCAGGGTTGAAAGGGATCCACTAAGATTATCAAAGTCCAACTTGTGGCCCTGCACAGCACCACCCCCAAGACCAGTCCCATATGCACCCCAAGAGAATTGTACAAACACTTGAACTCTGTCAGGCTTGGTGCTGTGACCACTTCCCTGGGGAGCCTGCTCCAGTGCCCAACCACCCTTTGGGTGAAGAACCTTCCTCTCATACGCAACCTAAACCCCTCTGACACAACTTCATGTCCTTGTGCTCCATTAAAAGTAACAGTTTCTCTCTTCCCTAACATGCTGAATCCCACATTATTTGAGTTCTGTCCACTGCAACACAACTCTGGTTCTTCCTGCTTGTACTAGCTCCCAGAACAACCTTTTGCTTTCAACCTTTTATAGTGTTTTTCAGACATCCAGCCAAACAAATGCTTAGCATTATGACAAATAGCAAGTAGATTATAGATAAATAGGACTAAATACTAAGTTTCAAAGCAAATCGTCTTCCCTACACTCAACTCAGAATAAAAATTTGCTCCTGTGATTCCCATCAGCTATCTGCACTAATTTAAACTGCAAGAGAAGTGTAATGAATTAGCTGGTCCACTACAAAACGCAGAGATAGGAAAAGCATAAGAATATAAATTAGTTATATCACTTCCCTTGCACCAGGTGCTTGTACCGGTAGAAAGCTCTCTCATTCTTAAGCCCACAGGCACATCTGAAGCTCAGAAATAAAAAAGCAATCCATAGTAAGAATATCTATATGAGAGTGACTGGCAGAGTCCCACATGCTGTTCTGTTTGGATTTGTGTGCAAGAGTTAATTAGCGGGGCTTCTTTATAGCAATGAGCTAAAAAACTATCATCAGAAATGAAAGCACATTTATAGCTCTGAGAGCTAAGGAAATCATAGGGCTAAACTGCCACAGCAGTAAAGAATTTTTCAGGTGTTTGCCATAAGCTTATTATCTTTTCACAGTCCTCCAAATCAAAGAGTATTTGATGCTTCCAGTGCTAAGCGGCCCAACCAATATCACTGGCCTGAAAGCATTCTTCCCATGCATCTCTAAACTGTCTCTTTCTCCAGGGAGAAAGATCTGATTTGGGTTTTTCCTAAAGACTGAAGATTGATATTTGTAGTCAGCCCAGCTAAGGCTTTTTTATTTTTTTTCATGTAAAGACAAACTTATTTAATCCTAGAAGTCAGTTAAATGGAAAGAAGTCTTTCTGAAGGGATTTTGCAACCAAAACTCAGACTCTCACACTGACAAACTCAGCAGCAGACTGCCACCCAATAATTTGAGTGGGAGGCTGAATAGTTTACTGCTTTTGGTCTAAACACATGTAGCAAAAGTTTTCTGCATATTTATAGAATACTAAAATATTCATAATTTTCTGCTAATCCACAAATATAGAGCAGCAAGGCTGTATCAGTGTCTCCTCCTTTCTTCAGTATACAGCTATGAAGCAGACAGGTACAAATACATGTCATCAGGTTATCCAAATGCTAGCAAATACTTCATGGATTCTGCGTATCTTCTCAGTAGCAGTGTCCTAAGAAGTCATATGCTGTTGGACAGGTTGATCAGTGGGCTGAGATAAACTGTAAGAGGTTCAACCATGGGCTGGGTTCTGCACCTGGGGCACAACAACCCCAGGCAGTGCTACAGGATAGAAGGTGGCTGGAAAGCTGCCTGCCAGAAAGGGGCCTGGGGGTGCTGGTCCACAGCTGCTAAACATGAGCCAGGGTGTGCCCAGGTGGGCAAGGCCAGTGGCATCCTGGGCTGTGTCAGAAATGGTGTGGCCAGCAGGACCAGGGCAGTGGTTGTCTCCCTGTGCTGGTGAGGCCACACCTCGAGTTCTGTGCTCAGTTTTGGGCCCCTCACTGCAAGAAAGACACTGAGGTGCTGGGACATGTCCTGAGAGGAACAACAGAGCTGGTGAAGGGACTGCAAAGTCCTACAAGGAGTGGCTGAGGGAGCTCAGATTGTTAAGCCTGGAGAAAAGGAGGCTAAGGTGAGAGCTTATAACTCTATAACTATGTGAAAGGGGGTTGTGCACTTCAGAAGCAGGCAGAACCCTTGTTCAGTGCAATATTTTTAATCACTTGCATACTAGGCTACATTTGCCATTTCTGTTGAAAGTTCCTACAAAGTAATTGAATTAATCCCTAAAACAGCATAAACACATTACATTTTCAAGGTCTGCAGCTAATCCAACCGCAAGTAATTCAGTGGATGGAACTTCCCTTGCTTTGTAAGAGGAGAACCCAAAGCACAGTAGAATCACTGGTAAAGGTTTCTCTTGCAATGAACTTAAACTTATTTTCTGAAGGGAAAGCAGTGATTCTAGTTCTGCCCCCAATAACTTCTTTTAGTATTTCCTGTTCCTGTTACAGACACAAATCAGTGCTGGGAAGAACCTGCGTTTGCAGCTTGTATCCAGAGATAGAGATTGTGCTTTTTATATTGGAATTGTAAACAAAATAAAGCAAAGAAAAACCACACAAAGAAAAGTATTTGCTACTTCTTGGATGGCTAATAATCCAGGAACATCACAGAAATTAACAATGTCTCTGGAAGACATTCAAGATCTAAAGCTTTCTACTTTGGAAGTCTCCACTGACGCAGTTACACCTTATTCTTGGGAATCAGTATAACTATAGACCTTTAACAGTGTACACACAGTACCAAGGAAAGTGTTGGACAAGCTCTAGAGAAGGAGTGTTAATGTGCAAGTTAGACTACAGAAACATGGTGGTGAACTCCAACTAACAACCATACACAATTTCCTAGGTAATTATATCAAGCTACATAGTGCAATTAGTGAGAAGAAATAATGAACCATGTCTTCGGCATTGTGAAAATCAGTTCTTTGTAAAATGTAAGGTGAAGAGAATTTACAGTGTGATGGTTGGGAAGAGGCTTATTCCAGTAGGCTTTGAACAAGATTAATTTACCTGTGCCTTCACACCTAAACTTATTTATTTTATTAATCACAGGGCATGATATGGATTTTTATAGGCATGTTGCATTCCACTAAGTTTGATCAATTTTAAGTTCCTTCCTGGAGTAACTGGAGTGTAAGAGTTAAGAATTGAAATGACCTACTCAAGCACATGTTAAAAAACAGCACTAAATCACAGGTTAATAAGCTCATCTTCCAAATGATGGAAGCAGTACTGCTCATAATGTTATTTCCCTCATGTTACAAGAAGCCTTTGGAAGTCCAGAACAGGGTCCTAGGACTATGGGACTTCAGTCTCCTGGTCAGACAAAAACAAGGCAAAATAGTCCTCAGAATTCATACAAGGCCAGGCATCCTAAAGGCTAGGCCAAATTCTCCGTCAGTAAAAGGAGCTGAAGTTGCATACACTGAAGGTTTAATCCCCAGTAACCTGTAAAGAAAAAATGCTACATAAGAGACTGTTACTGATAAGAAGTTCAATGCCAAGTAGACTGCTCACAGGTTCTACAAAATTACTGCTGGAAAGTGGTAGAAAATGCTAGGTAGAAACCCTGATAATCTGTATACATAGATAAACAGAACCCTAACTCTTCCTCCGGAAAGAAAAAATGGAGTGCCAAGCTTTTGAGCAGTATGTTAGGTGTTCTCTCACACCACTTCAGACAATGTGAGATGCTCTTTCCTTTTGATTTTAATAATGTTTAAAAGCACTAGAATCCCCTTGATATCTCAAGCAGAGGTGTTTGGAGACAGGATGGCAAACGCCTATTAATCCATGCTTTGACGTCAGTTCTCCTACTAGGCAGCGCTTGTAACTGCATCAGACACACAATAGAGCAACTAAACACTAATAGAGCTAGCTCGTGCTGAAGCACTGCAGGGGAATGCTTTGTACAGGAGCCTTCAGCATCTGAGCTAGTTCTGTCTATCACTTAGAAAAGACAAGAGGGGATGGTGCTGTGACTCAGGCATTTGGGGATGGATTTTTGGCAGGACTTCTTGTTTGTTTGTTTTTACAGGCAAGCTTAATACTAGCCATGCAGTTCAGAAGCATAAAGAGAGGGTGCTGTTTTTGCAAATTTTGTTTTGAAAGTTCAGGATTACAGCAATAGAAGGCTGCTGCAGGCAAGTTTGAATCCTCTTTTTCAACAACGTGAATGACTGGAATAAATTCTACTGTGATTCAGAAGCCAACGCTTTAAGCTGTTTATCAGAGGCTGCATTACAGCAAGAAAGTGGCTGGGAAGGGTATTTGCTCTGTTTTTATAAAAGATTGGATTATAAGAGAAACAGATCTCATTCCAAAAGTTAACTTACTTTAGTATTGATGATATTAGTATCTGGGGCCTCAACATAAGAAGGACCTGATGAAGCAAGTCCAGAGGATGGTCATGGAGATGAGGGCTGGAGCTTGCTTCCTATGAAGACAGGCTGAGCGAGCTGGCGCTGTTCAGCCTGGAGAAGAGAAGGCTCCAGGGACATCTTACAGCACCTTTTTCCATAACCTAAAGGAGGACTACAAGAAAGCTGGAGAGGGATTTTTTATAAGGGTATGTAGTGATAGGATAACAACCTCAAAATGAAACAAGGTATAAATTAGATATTAGGAAGAGGTTCCTTACTGTGGCAGTGAGGCACTGGAACAGGTTTCTCAGAGAAGCCCCATTCCTGGAAATGTTCAAGGCCAAGTTGTATGGATGAGCAACCTGGTTTAGTGGAAGGCATGCTTGCCCATGGTGAAGAGGTTGGAAGTAGATATTTGAGGTCCCTCCCAACTCAAACAATTCTATGATTCTATACTATGATAATTGTATCTATTTCAGAACCACAAGTAAAGCCAATATATCCATGAATAAAGCTGAGGAAATGGACACCCAAATTCTTCAGGTCCATAAAGACTTTTTAAACAAAAAATTCAGGATGACTGAATTTTTTTTTGCTATTGATTAATTGTGCTTACCTCATTTGTAAGCTTGGAGGCCTTGGCATTCCTTCTCCCTAATCTTCACACCATGATAAGATAATGTATATCCCAGTATCTCAATAGTTTGTTTTCTAGAGAAGTTGAAGCACTACCTTTCAAAATGGATGGAGAAGGGGGGTGGGGGGATGTGAGGGTATGCTGTGTATTTTTTGTTTGTTTGTTTTAACCAATAGTTAATATTCATAGACCAGGGTAAGTCAGATTGCTATGGAATCAGTAATTAAAAGGGTATATAGTCATACATTTGAATATGTTTTCCATATGATTGCTTACTGTATTACCTGAAGTATTTACATTTAACTTTCAGGGTAATTGTTAGAAAATCAACTGAGAAATGACTGCATAGCTATTAACCATCATGTCTGAACTTCATGGTTTAGTAATCGTCAGGAGCATAAAAATCATGAATACCTGTGAAATGAAAGTTAACTGGAGATCAAGTCTAATAGGATGGAAAGTTAATTAAAAGAAGTTAAAAAAATCTTATCATATTAGGCTTTCCTCTGCTATGGAGTAAGACATTGTATAGTTAGATTTTAATAGGAAAGTCTATTACTTTCTCATGGACTCTAATTTCCTTTATCTGTATGAGCCACAAAATTTTCTCATGCAGAATTATTTTTCTGATGAATTCATTATTTCTATTCATATTCTTAGTCTAATTGATGGTCCTAAGCACAATCAAAAAAGAGATGGAGCTGGAAACATTATGTTAACAGAAAAAAACACTTTATTTGAGCAATTCTGCTATTGGCAAACTTGCAGCTTTGAACTTTGTGAATGAAACAAAAAGGTGTTCAAATTCTAACCTTATTGCCCTGTGCTTTACTGCCTTATTAGGGTATTAATGAACAACACTGTTTTGAAGTTAGAAGAAACATTTCACCTTCAAAAGGCTCATTATAGACACTTGAAATTGTTGTTTGCCTTCTGCAAAGGACCTTAAATGAGAACAGACATATGGACCAACATTATAGTGAAGGAGAACTGGAAGATTTGCTGGTTATTTCCAGTGCCTAAACAATTCTTGCTAGTCTTTCATGGTAAATTTAAGTGTTTAATGCAAAGTGGCTTCTTTTCACAACCTTCCAAGGCATTGAATTATTCATCAAAATGGAAGCATGCCAGAAGCCAAATTATAAGTTGCTATTGCTGTCTTATCACTCCATCACAATTCTTTATTATTGTGCTATTGTGTAATTTAGTAGTGGTAACCTCGGCTGAAAAATACCGAGAAAGGGAAGCAAGTGGCAAACACACAACTAAAAAGAGCAGAATTCAGCTCAGTAGCACCAAGCTTTGAGATAAGGTGACAGCTGTATGTGCTCTGCCTTCATAGGTAGGGAGGCATAGCATGGAGTTAACTGGAAAAAACACTTCATTTTGGTCTTTCCTCAGCTTTACCTTTCCCTTAAACACATTCCACTTCAAAACTCTGCCATGGTGCTTCCTGCTTATTACGTTTCAGTGGATGATTTTCCAACCTGAAAAATATCTACTTCCAACTCTAAAGATATTCTTCATGCCAGCTTGCTGCCAACCCAAGTCAGGGATCGGAGAGATGAGTTCAGGTTTCTATCATTACCACTCAAAAGCAAAGACTGCAGGGTAAGGTCTGTACTCAGCAACCTGTAGCTACCCTATTGCCTTCAGTGATCATGCAGAAATATGACTGAACTTTTAAAATGAACATAGGTAAATGACTCCACAGGAAAAGTGAGGGACAGATTGGTACCCATTCCCTAACCCTAGAGCTGCATGGACTTTACAGGAACCATCAGGATACAAAACCTTAAAAGTCAGTGGACTGTTCTCTAAAACCAAACACACAGATCAGTGAAGGGAAGGAAACACTTTCTGTTTGCTCATCTATGGCATTCAGGTATAGCTATTATATCTGAAATTATTCCTTTTGCTTAAACAAATATGGCTTTTCATAATGAAAAAAACAATTTTATTTAGAAATATTTCCTCTCCTTTATTAATGCAATTCTTCTTTTAAAATCAGCAGTAGTTTATCATCCTTCCACCTCTGTAATTGTTGCAAACCCCACAAATAGTTTTCTCCCTGCCTTGCTCCATGTTTCTCTCAACTGAAGCTTGTTAGTGAGATACCCAAGGAAGCATCTTTTTAACATCTCTACTTATGAAAAGCAGACAATAGCATTCATCACTCTGCCTAAAGGCCTGAAAGGTTTCTCACTTTTGCAAATGCAAAACACATTTCAAATCTGAGACAAACGATGCCACTGAAGTAGTAACAGTGCATTTCTGGTCAAATACCTTACCTGACATACAGGGCTGAGTGCTATGTTAGATAAGATTAAGAAGATCTATAACACCATCAAGTGAAGAAATACAAATGGAAGTAGCAACAGCTTACTTTAAGGACAGAAAAAAGCAGAAGGAGGGTTTATACCTGCTCCCTTCAAGAATATTAATGTGCAGAATACAGATTCACCAGCTGGGCTCAAAAAATAAGTGAAAGTCAGAAGCTGCCTGATCTCAGAAAACCAACAGGCATTCCTTATGTATTCAAACATTGTAGAATAAAGCAGAGCATTGTAGTGAAATACAGTAAAAAATGTAGATGATACGCACCTTATGAAAACAAGCTCTTGTATTTGACAGCTGAGCTTTGAAATGCTCCAGCTAAAGTCTCTCCTCTCTGTTAAATAATCTGGGACCTTTTTTTACAGTCTGTGATTTAAGGTCTAGCTAACTCTATGTAGTGATTTTTTTTCCACAAACAACTATACAAATTTAGCCCTAATACTATAAACTGCCTAAATACTTTCTTCTTTCATTAATCCCAAGTCACTCAACATCTCATCGGGCTGCCAGTTATTTCCAGCCATGTAGCTAATGTAATTAGCAAATATGTATGCACATGCAATCAATTTTTTTTACTATCAAAGTATTTAATTTGCATCCAAATTCCAAACTGCAATAGAGATCCAACTGCTGACTCGTTCCTTTCCCAAAAGAAAAATCAATATCCTGTTCACAAATGCCGTGGACAAAAGCTTTGGAAGAGATTATAAAACAAGTGAGGAATGCAGCAGAAACTTTCTGCTTTTGGTAATTTAAACCTACTACCAAATGTAGTCCCCTAGGAATTCTTTGTACATACAATTGGGGTTTTTTCTATATATGCTATCAGTCACCTAATCCACTCTTTCTGATCTAATGTTCAGTTCTAGAAAACAATCATCCTTTTGAAATTAAAGAGTATGACTTGCTACTCACCTGCAGCAGTTTTACACTGAAAATGCTTATATGCATTATTGCTTACTTACATGAGCAGTAAATGAGAGGTCCAGCACGTGCAGCATTACCTACAGTGGAATCAGAGAAACCTAAAATCTGACATGTAGTCTATTTCCTGGAGACAGGATATTACCAGCACTCTGTTTTCACATCTACAATATTTGCTAGAACTATCTGTAATCATATTACATAACTGAACAATACTTACAGGTTTTTCATTTATATTTATTATATATTATATATGTATAAATGTGTTTATACACCCATAATTTTTTTTTTCTTTTTCTTTTCTTTCTATTTCTAGCACCTTTCCCAGTGCTTCAGTCAGAGATGTAAAGCTCACATTTATTGGATTTTATAAAAGGAAACTGCATTTGCCATCCCTTAATCCTTTCTTGCAAAGAATCTCCTTCCTCTGCCCCAGCTCCCTATGCTTATTAAGCTTCCCAACTACACTCAGAACTCAGGGGCTGTATAAGCAGAGGCATCACTGTTATGGAGCAGAGAGATAACAGTGCCTCTGCTCAGCTTTGCCAGTACCACCCCTGAAATTACGCGTTCAGTTCTGTGCAGTTCATGAGCAGAGCAGAACAGCACTAGACAATACAGGAGGAAACCGATGAAGAACTGCTGTTCAACAAGGAACAACAATCATTGCTCTAAAATCTTTGCCTTCACTGTAGACAGGTTCATCATCTTGGCTTGCACTTGCTGAAATCTCCCTTGACTTAGAAAACTGATGTAATATGACACGCACAGTAAAAGCTGTCATTGCTCTAACATCCCCAGAAAAATGACCTCCTGGGGTGTGTACCTGTCTGAAGATTTAAGAAATCTGCAGGATCAAAATACAACTTTTGTTTAAAACTGGAGGAGGGATTAACTAAGGTTGGAAACTAAGGCTGGAAAGTATTAAGACTGTAAGGTCCTATCTCAAGTTCTGCTGTTCAGATAAACCTTAAGGGCTCAGTCTAGGAAAGGATTAATTATCTCTTGTCAGTGTATAAATCCAAAATTTAGGTCTTAGAAGCAAATGCTCAACCACTCTAATATCCACGAAGCCGCCCTTAGCTGCTAGAAAAATTATGGCAATATAGCTTTAAAATGTTGTTGTGGCTATTGGACACTCATATATGTGGCCAACCCTAGGATATAATTACTAAAATTCATTTAAATTAAGCATCTTAAATGTGCAGCTGGCATCAGAGATTAAATGCCAATAAAATACAATAAACAATATAGTTTGTATAGGGATTTTAAAGCAAAAGCCATAGGTATCATCAGTAATCGACATTCTGAAGGTAATCAAAATATTGGATCTTCACAAAATGTCTGCTATGAAACCAGTCTAAATGGCCTTGACCTGACTTGCCGCTTAGACTCCTAATTAATTAGCTTTAATGAAATGTAAGCAAATTTGATTTCAAAAAGAAACAAAACTGTTCAAGTTCCTCAGGATGCTTTAAACATTTCATGTGAATATAGTGTTCTTACATGAGGCATGCCAAGCCTGGCAGGTCTTAAGAATTTCTTAAACTATCTCAATTGGCAGCTTGTGTTTGGACACTCGCCACCTACGAAACAGGCCAACAGAAAACTTGCAGCTTGTTATCAGGAAGGAAAGGTCATCTGAGAGGCAAAAGAAAAAAGTCACCAGGAGAATAAAAAATCTACTGGTTCAATAGTAAACGAGGTGTAGATGACTGGGATTCATTTCTTCTATACTATCATGTCTTTGTGTTTGCTGTAGACAGCACTACCAGAACACTCCTTCAGCAGAGAACTGTGTAAATCCTTTTCAGAGGAGGCAAGATGGGGAAAAACTGCTGTACCAGGATTCCCTGCTATTCTTGCATGGAGGAAGAATTACTTACAGAGTGAGTTAGACACACAAATGGCTGCTTTTATCTTTCAACAATCCCGTTATTAGAATAGAGCTGCTGCAGGCACAACATCTGCAGTTTGTTTTACCATCTGTTTCTAAAAATATCATCCCAGTGAAGGAGACTTTTATTCTGTCTCTCAAAATCATTTTTGTTTGTTTTTTCTTTCCAAGGGAAAAGTGATGGATTTGGAAAAGAGCATATGTGGGAAAGATCACTCAGCTTCAGGGGTGGACTTTACCACTGCTATTCAAAATACAGTGAAAAGCTGTGAACAAAACAACTGAAAAAAATGGAAATATACTGGCTCAACTCCTTTGATAAATGTAATCAAAGGGTTTAGTCTTCTAACATAACTCGAACAGAGCTAGTGACAGATGTTTCCTATGGAGGAAAGTATGGTTTAATGATCTGGGGAACCTAATGGGGGAGAAAGAAATTGAAGAACTGAAAAGAACTCTAAGAATCTCCAAAGTTATTTACAGGTGAAGTTTAGTAGTCATATTTTCAGAAATCAAAAAAAGGAGACAAATGAATTGGGGGGACAAAATAAGTACCCATAAAATACTTCAAAACTTAAGTTTACTTTGTTTCATAATAAGGGATTTTGTTAGAATGCAATTCTCACTTTCTTTAAAGCACCAATTTCAAAATGTAAAAAAAGTAATCAAACCCCGCATTTTAGGGGTCAAGGAAACTTTTCTTGTTTTGGATATGACACAGACAGCTCAGAAGAGACTAGATAGAGGCCCTACAGCATTTTGACAGCACCAAATCTTCATTTTTTACTAAAAAAGAACTAAGGCATGAATATCTTCAACTGCTTTTTAGTCTCTGAATTCCTTTTGGGCTTATTTGGCATGTTTAAGCAGGTGATGTAAAGGGTGTGAGAGACTGAAACAATTGGCCATTTGCAAAAGCAGCAGGTGTTTGCTGAGGCCAGGTTTGCACCCCCACACCGAAGAGGCAGAGGAGAATTTGGGGTGTGTGGTGGCAAGACCTCTGATCTGTCTTAGAACAGCCCCAGTGCCACGGAGGGGCTTCCACCTACACAAGATCCCCAATGTTCCAGGGAACGCCACCCATCGACCACGGGAATAAGGGCAGATCGGGTAGGACGGCCGGTTTATTGAACAAAAGAACACTTTCTTTTATTTCAGATACATACATACTTCCACTGCACTGACTTTCTCTCCAGCTGACAAGCCGTTTTAATCCTCTCCACAGGTCTCGAGAGTGCCCAGAACCCCGGCAGAGGTAAATGATTCAGAGCCTCACCAAAGACCTCCCCTGCTGCGTCCCCTGCGTTCAGAAGCGTGACAGGGATCCTCTGTTTCCGACTGTGCCCACATCTCAAACCTGAGTCACACCTGCCCTCGCTCACAAAACACCTCCTCCAAAATGATGGGATGTACCAGCAGCTCTCTGAGCTACACAAAAGCCAAAGACTTCAACTAACAGAACACAGCAGGGATATGAGAAAGAGAATATGGCAAGATTCAATCTATTTGTTCCACATTTGCTCACAAAGCTCCTAAAGAAGTTTATTCTACTATTTCAGTTCCTCAAAATGCTTCTTTTAGCCAGAACATAAACATGGCATTAACAGATGTATAAATAAACATACATGTACAGAGAGACGATAGTGTGCGTGCACATTTTGCAAGATATTTATCATCCCTGTCTTAGAACTAAAAGAAATTAGCATACAGGAGAACCATGAATTCTATAGGTCTCCAGGCACTCCACGGTAGATTTGTTACTGAATGGAGAGAAGTCAGAATAAGAGAATAAGAGAATAAAATTATATTTTGATACATTAGAAAATAACCTGAACTATTTACAGGTCTATTCTTGCTCTTTTCATCAGACAAATACAAAATTTATTAACTCCCCAAGATTTCAGCAGTGAAATCAGTAGTTGTTAAAACTAGTATCTAAAATCAGTCATACTGGTGTCAGTACTAGGGGAAAATCCTGAATTATGGACATATATTAAAAAAAAGAAGCTCAAAATCGCTAAAACTACTTTGCATTTCTGTTGTCCCTCGAAGACAGAGCAACCTTTCCCCCTTTTTTAATGCCTCTGACACTTATTTTTCTGACACTGAGTTGGAATGAAGCCAATGGAGATAAAACTGGGGGCTTTTTCTTGTTGCTCTAAAAGAAGCTAATTTTGAGATTTTGTAACTTTGTAAAATAGTTGTAGTTCCTCTTGAATGTCAAAAGAGGAGCTGATGATCCTTATAACACCACTCCATGGGACCAAAGAATTTAGTTTTTATGAGACTCAGCAGAATTAAAAAAAGAAGGTCCTTGGTGGTGGCTTTTTTGCAAGGTTTTAAGAAAGTATTTGTTAGTGCAAGGATCAAATGGGTTCTCAAATTAGTAGACATCTGAGATTTCAATCAAGCCAGTCTGATTTGTTTTTGTTTTGTTTTTTGCTTCTGTATCTCATTTCCCAACTGGTATGGCCTTTGTCTTGCGCTCCTTACAGAGCATGTAAGCAAAGTAGTATTAAAGAAATATTACACTTCACATTCCCTAGGAATTGGGATCACCCACTTCTTACACTTGGGAGAATGCACTGATTGCTACAGCTTGTAAATAAAAATCTGGAACTGAAGCAGAGAGGCAGAATAAAGGCAAGGTAATAACCCCTCTGATGTAACTATAAACTTTGGTTTCTCATTATTCACTTGGGTTGAAAATAGAACAGGTTTTCCTGCTCTACTGAGGTATTACTCTAGGCGTTACAGCTCATGTGAACATCAACACCTTTGAACTTCTAGTACACAAAGCATCCTTAGGTCTAGATGTGATGACCAAAAGAAATTCATAAGAAAAATCTGTAGCAGCAAAAGCCTATTTCTGTTCCTTGTATCTGTAAATGCTCAACATGATTTCTCTCTAACAGACATTACTTTCAGAAATCAGATACTTTTTTCTTTAAAGGTAACTAACCAGTTGCTATAAATTGTATTTAAAAGTTCTAATGAACAAACATTTGCTTTTGATGCAAAATCTGTTTCTAAGTCATGTGCTAGCTCTTCTCTTCCACTGAATGTGTCATTGGCTATTTTTATTTTCTTTCCCATATATTTTATGAAGCTGAAAATCAAAGCTAACAGGGACAAAAAGCAAGTCGCAGCAGGTTGAAAATATCATATCTTAGTATTTTAGACATGTGTCAGCTTGATAACAGAGGCACAGCACTAGAGGGACTGCCAGAATGTGACAGTGCACATGGCTTTGAGTTTAGAGAACACGCTTTAAAAAAAGACTGGAAGGCAGCAAGGGCAAGGTAGCCAGACTGTGGGGCTGATTCTGATCTTTCGTGATCTTAAATGCAAAACCAGGGAAACTTACACCAGCTAAGTCAGGCTGGAGAAGCTGTTAAATTTTTAAAGGAAAATTCAACAAGGATGCAAATCCAAGTGATGGAAGTGCTGATATTTAAGATCTGTATATTGCTGTCCACTTATGACATTAATTTATGTAGCTTGAGCATGGTTCATTCAACGCATGTGCTAATTCTAGAGGGAAAAGTGATATTCAGTGAAAATAATGTCACACCAATGACCCCTGACATTAAAATACTTGACTTAAATCCCTCACTTTATTCTCTCTGCATTAGCATATTGGGAATTGTACCTATTTTAGAAAAACATGTGATAATATGACTTCTCACAGCAAGTGAGGATAGCATATACTACTGAAACCTTAACAATAACACAGGTTATTTGCACATTTCTGGTAGGCAGCAGTACAGAATCATTTTGGGGAGCTCAACAGCAATTTACACCTGAATATTAAAGTCCATTAAAACAGTAATTAAATTTACTTTCCATTCATCTTTACCTCATTTAGCTACAGGCATTTAATTTACCCTGCCTTACAGGTAGGCAAATGAGCAATATACATACACAGTCACAAAAGAAATCAACAGTAGAACTGCGAGTGCCACACCAGAGTTCAGGCTTTTTATTCTTGGCTTCAACAACTGAACTTTCAGCTCTTCCTCTTGCTCAGTGACAAATGTCACAAAAACTGAAGCCAGCAGCCTGCCCTGAGACAGAAAATGAAAATAAGAACTAACTATGTCTAGTGCCAGATATCCATGCACAACCTTACTGGGATAAAACAGGGCACGATGGGGCCTTTCTCAGCATCCCTTGCACTTGAGTGAGCCCCCTGCCCCTGCAGAAAGCTGGTCACAGCATAGCAGAGGCTACCTAAGGCAGACAGAATTCACCATTCAGCAGGACACAGCAGCTCTGTCACAGCCTGGAGGTCACTGTCCTGATGCCTGGGCACTTGATCGTTGCGTTACTCCAGTCCGAAGGTTCTCCTGACCTTCATGATGCAGGGGGCTGAAACTCCAATTGTTCTGCTCCAATAACCTGCCACTTGTTCTAAAAAATTGGTTTCTTTTGCTGTTTTCTTTTGCTGCCTCGTAACAGGACTGCTCTGGTCTCTCTGCCAGAGGGCAGTATTACACAAAACTACAAGCTTGTTGATTACAGTATAATTTTATAAGCAGTTGCTTTACTTAAGCAATTGCCAAGAAAAAGCTTTAGATTCAGTAGGAATTACTAGTTATGAAAAACACATGAAATCTAAAATCAAAACCAAGCCAGCTTTAAAAATTGATTAATTTTCTGTTGTAATAAGTACATTCAGTAATTTTTCTCAGATTACGTAAGAATTAAGGAAACTAAACTGAGCATAAATAATTGGTTCCCACTGGTGAAAGAAAAGTGAACTTTTTATCTCTGTGCAAGTACAGGACACATATCTTGGGTACGTTAAATAAAGTAATTAAATATTTCCATGTTGGAAACCTGAACAATATCCCATCATTTTCCTCTTCTGGTAACCCTTAGCCTAAAAAGGTGGTCCTGTGAGAAAAATTCACAAATTTCAATGCCTTCTCTTCAGAAGAAATTAATTCCTACAAAAAGACTGTAATTTTAGCTAGGCTAAAGGTATGTCTAAGTATGCTTTTTGTGATATTTTGAACATTATTTGTGACCATGTGAACTGTCTGCCCTTTCCTCCACTAACTTGAGCTGACCCACTGATGCCAGTTGATGTACCCAATGCACTGAAGCTTCCTGTGCCATTAATGTGGCTAGTACATTCACAAAGAACTGAATTACTGTACCAGGAAATGAACCACTGGACAAGCCAAACTTTTTTTTCTAAATAGTGTTTCTAGTCTTAGCAGATGCTTGAAAACACAGCTTGTTTTCCTTTGCTTTACGCATTATTGCACATTTATGATGCATATAGCAGAAGACACCCCAGATGCGATTTCGGAATTGTGCTCAAGTTATACAAGCAAACATCAGCAAGCCAGGTTTCACCAGCATCTGCAGAAGGCAGGCATCACACCCTGACAGATAGAAGACTGACCCCACAGAGTGAAGACACACTGCTCTTAGAAGTCCTGGGTACATCCTAGACCTCAGTCTGCTAACTACAAACAAACTACGAACCCTGCATTTTAAAAACACATTCACACAGATATCCTTTCATCTGCATGTGCACAGTGATATTCCTTTTCCAAGACTGCCTTTTATAAAAAGTCCGAGGTACATCCCGTTTAACACACAGCCTGCATCCTGTGAGGCATTGTCTGGTGCCTAAAACACAGATAGCAGGAATTCTTACTCTAAGACATCAGCAACAAATCCCTTAAGAAGCTGTATAAGAAGTCACTTTAGCATTATGTCAGTAAACCACTTCTAGGAGGGAAATGATAACAGAGTTTGAAAACTATTGAAAACGGAACAGCTGCAAACTTGGCCTTATGAAACTCTGCGGACATCTTGCAACATCCATCCTGAAGCCTCGGGGAGACACTCAGAACATCATTCAAAGCTTGTGCCTCTTTGTGGACCTCCCTCGGGTAGGTGAGGAAGGGAAGAGGGGAAGGGAAGGGATGAGGGATGACAGAGTGCCGAGGAGCTAAACACCAGCTTACGAACAGAGAACAGAATCACATAACAACACTGGACCAATGGACTCCAAGACACAGTGACAAGACAGATGGACACAAACAAGACGCAAAATCACTACCGAGAAATAAAAAACCCAAAGAAACCCCATTAAAAAAAGTAGATCTATAACTCTGAGGCTGCAAGAAGCAGCTGAGGTTACTGGCATAACTCTTCCAAAAAGAATAAATTATAATATAAATAAAAATTAAAATGAAAACAATATCCCCCCAAATCATAGACTACAGACTTGCTCGGTTAGCCTGAATGCACAGCTCTGATGGAACATACGATGGTGTCATCACAGCCCATGCACCGGTTAATGAAGGCCATGGTTAGTTACATCAGCTACACTACAGCATGCCAGAAAAATGATCTTGCACTGACCCAGAAATAAAAGATATGACAGACACTCTGCATTGCAATAAAATTCTTTTTATGCCATCTGCAGTTTCTAGGGCTCTTTACATTGGAAGAGTTTTTCCTGGGATATGCAGGGTAAAGGGGAGGGTTTTTTTCTTCTGGGTGTTTTGTTCTTTGAACTCAATTGGAAAAAAAAAAAGGAAAAGGGAAAAAACAGGATAGAGACTTTGCAGAAGTTTAAAAAAGAAGGAAAATAAAAATAAAGGAGGGGTAATACTCTTCATTCTTTTGCACACAACTTTCTTGGGATGTCCAAAAATGTGGATTTCTTGAGGATGGCAAGAAAAGATTTTGTTGCCTTTATTGGTTTGCAGATCAATATCTCATTCTTGAGATGATTAAATTATTATTTTGTTGGAAGAACTCCAAAAATATAAATTGAGAAATACAGCGATGATTTTAAAAATTAAAAAATAGCAGTATGGCACGATTACGAGCCAAAAATAAAAAAAAAGGAAAGAAATATAAAAGAAACTAAAATATCAATCACCAAAAATTCATGCGGCACAAGATGAGGTGAAACGACAGAAAATGTTCTTCAAATATATACAATGTATATATCTATCTATATATACACGGAGTAGCTGTGTATATATTGATCGATATACCTGTATAATTTTTTTGTTCTCCCTGCCCCACCCTACCCCAAGGCTAATTGGTAGATGAAATTATCAATTCAAAGTAAAGAAATAAATAAAAGGAGAAAAAAAAATCTAACAAAAAAGAAATTAACGTGCTTTGTTCACCAAGAAATTACAATATCATGCATCTGTCCACACCAGCGGATGCCAGGGTTAGATGAAGGCATGAATTTCTGTGTAAACATGTGATTGGATGATAGGGGCTACTGCTGATATTGGTCAGTTATTACTTTAGCATATAGATATATATGCACACTGTATATATAGTGCATATATAGATAAAATATCCTCATTGGTGGGGCCTTTGGTGGTTACAAAAATAGAAAGACCAATATGCTGAAAACCAGTCTTAGTATTCCTAATGTAAAAAAAAACAAACCCAAAACCAAAAGGAAAACAAAACTTCCTGTAAGTCATCTGCATGATTGTAAAACTTGCTCATTTGATTTTGTTTTGGCTGTAAGGTTGTAGCTAGGAAATTCCATCAAACACGTGATGCTATTACACCCTGGGAAGTGTTGGGGATGAACCCCTGTCTTTTGGGTCCATGTGGTGTTCAGCTTATGAGATGGGAAGTCTACATCTGAGTACCCAGAGGCATGCACACAACTTTAAAGGCCATTTCTTATTCGCAGCATGAGAAATGGGCAAGCATTCCTGCTTGTCAGAAAGGAAGACTGGGAGTAACTGAGCACTGGATTGTGTGGGGGGGTGTTCCTGTTAGGAACAATGAAAATTCCCTGGGTGCTTCAGGAAGGTTGATGCAGTTATGGAGGACAGCAGCCAAATCAACACTTCTTTTGGTTTCTTCAGTGAAGTCTTCACTTCTAACACATTGTTTTTTTTACTGTGCTGGTGTTTTGGAAGACAGATTATGCTCGTTTTCTGCAAATAAATCTCTGCCCCAGGTAGCCTGCAGGTCAATGACTACAGGCCAGTAAATTATAGATACAGAGAGCATATCTGTTGGATATGTGCCTCCTGTGTTTACGTGTACAAAACACTACATAACTTCCAATGCAAAGAACTGTAAATTTTGGCATATCTACTGCTGTGTCCAGTCCCCCATCAGAAAGGCTTAGCAGTCTGATTAGACAATGACAGCCTTAACATATATGAAGCCTTTTGGAAAAAAAAGAGCAAATTTCCCAGATGGGAGGAAAAAAACCACATAGGAAATTGGTGGGCTGATAGGAAGGGAAAACTGGCAACTGTACCAGGGAAGAAACACAGGATGTGTCAAGCCAGGGAACATGGATTAAGCCCTACAGACCATTCCAAGAGGTTGTATTCTGGGCTTCAGGCTAATTGGTGAGTGTTTGGGTCTCACTGTTTTGAGCAGTCCAAGGAGCAGCCTGGGCTATGATCCCAATCAGCTGCCTGGCCACCAGCATCCAGCCTGCCTGTTGCCAGAGCTCCACTAATGGACATCCTTGAAAGGAATGAGTGCAATGCTATGAGGAGACAGCAACAGCTGTCAGGAAAGTGTAATCATCTTCCTCAAGTCTTTGAAGTCTCAGTAAGATCAGATTGTAAGGGTGGTCCTCATTTCACAGAAAAGAGAGAAATACTTTCTTTCTTCACAGTGCTTCCTAGTCATTCCTTGTTTTCCTTACAAATCTTACATTCTCTGAGAGCAGCTGAATTACCAAAAACCCACCACAGAGCTGTGCTCAAAAGCACAGATTCAGGACCCTGGCTTGAGTTTTGAGGAACTTGAATATTTGAGCCTCGGATCTCCCTGGAGCAGACCAGGAGGCAGTCCTGTATTCATACCAGAGAAAAGTGTCATGTTTCAGCATGGAATAAAGAAGTTTTTTGGCCAGGTACTGGGAAAAGCAACATTTTCATAAAGATAAAAGATGGTCATCTCTTGACTGTTATGTAAACACTTCTTCAGGGCACATGAACAATTTTTTGCCCCCTGTATTATTTAGATTAAGTCTTCTGTGGGATCTAGAGATGTAAGGGTAGCTAGGCTTGTCTGCAATAAGATGAATAGGGGGCAATTTCTGTCCCTGAACTTGCAATGATTTCTTTTGCATTACATAAAATACAAGGGGGTTTTGGATCCACAGCTGTCATTGCTGTCACTTAGAATAATTCCTTATGTAAACACATGTGTCTATAAGTGGTGTCTGTAAGCTAGCTCAGTCAGAACATGTCCAGTGACAGCTCCCGTTTTTAAAATGAAGTTTTTTATCAAAATTCCAAAAGAAATCTCTTTTGGAAGGGGGCCATAAAGTGTTAGCCAGCCTGCTATAGTGAGTGTTTCAAGCCAGCCTGGAAAATCCTAAAGGGAAAAGAGTTAGGGACTCATTTTCATACAGTGTTTTTTTTTTACAGAGATGCAAGTGTTCAGATGCAGATCGTATGTGCAGGAGACTGAGGTCTTAGAATCAATCGTCAGTCAGAGTTAAGTGGCAATAAGACCTTGCCAAATGGTTCTCACATGATATTTAGCCTCAGAGAGTACTGCCTCTGATTCAGGACCAAGACCAAAGTAATATTTCTAGATACTGGGATTTGATTCTGACCCATATGAAATCTGAAAACTCCCGATTTGCAGGGAAATACTCTCTGCTGCCCTTGTCTTGGCTATTGCACAGCAGGTTCACAGTGATGTCTATCATATCTCACAGCTGCAGCAGTGAGTTCAGTAACCTTTACATTACTAGACCATGGCACTGAGGGTGATGGAAGACCAAATTTGGCAGAAACTCAAGAGCTTTAAAAGCTGCACATTTTCAGAGCAACAAAAAGAAGACTCTGCTGGGTTAGGTCATTTAATTTTCAGTCTGCTGTAAAAAGGATCAGGCAAGGCAGAAGGCAGCGACCTGTCAACAGAACAGGATGAAGCAATTTCAAATGAGCCCAATTAAAAAAACAACTCAACATTAAATTTTAAAAAAATCTGAAGCCACACACTAGAAAACACAAGTAAGATAATCTGTATCTCTTCTCTCCACAATGTACACATTTAAATACCAGATCTTGGCGTGTGGCCAGAATTCTGACTTGGGTGGTGAAGTGTAAAGGCAAACATATCTGCTCAGCCAAGCCAGCACTACTGGAATTTGATAAGCCAGCTCAGATTGCTTTAGTGCTCCAGAGGAGAATGGGCTGAGTGAGAGCTTTGATACTGGCTGCACTGCAGACACTGGATGCACTGAGAATGCAGACAATAAGATACATAAAGAAAATGAGAAGCTCCATAAACCTGCTACTTTTTCTTCTTATTATGATGGAATGAGTTAAGTTTATGTAAAAAGGACCTGCATATTCCTCCTCCTCCTGGCAATTCTGTACACCAGCACCTCTGAGAGCAGGATAACTCAAAATCTGGAAGTGCAGATTTCATCAGCAAGGACCATCTGGGAGACTTATTTTTACATATAATCAAGCTAAGTTTTATTCTCAATGTCATAGTAATTCCCTAGAAAAGAATCAGATTTCAGTGGCTTATGTGGTCCACCTTCCTATGGAAGAGGAGTAGGGTGCAATGAAAGATACTGGGGGAAATTTGCAAGAATGTCTAGTAGTTTAGGAGAGAACCTTCAGCAGATTTTCAGTGAATCATATTATTTTTACACAGCAGATATTCAGATGTCTGTAGGCACTTATATCTGCCAACTGTAATGCTTAGTAGGATTTTCAAAAGCAAGTAATTTTTACAAATCCAGTTTGTACCTGTTTGTAGCATTAGATCTCTAACTGGTTCAGGAAGGAGATATTTTTAGTCTGGAAATGTTGCTGTACAGCACTATGAAATTTCATGCTAAACATGCTGTTTTACCAAAATTCTACTCAAGCTTTGATTTTTTTCCACTTGCAGCAGAAGCTGAAAATATTGCTGTTACAATTTCTACCTGCTGAAATTATTGCCATTTTTGAAACAAAAATTTACAAGAGGAGAAGTCTGATAAAGATATCATTTTGTCCTTTAATTGAAATATATGGCACTCAGAATATAAATAAAAAAAGAAGTCTTCACATGTTAGTGAAGCTTTAATGAAGTGACTTTATTCATTTGCATATCAGTTGCAGTACCTTTGTCCTTGTGACATGGTCCTATTAATCTCATGCCTCACTTTCATGACAATCACTCTGCTGGCATTTCATTACTAGTTTTATTTAAACTCTCAGTACCCCCATTGTTTTTACTTCACAATCAAGCAATATTTGGACTGCTTTTCCTCCTTTTACTCCAGGGGAGTAGAAAAACTCATAGAAATCCGTGAAAAAAGAGATTAGAAGGGATCTGAGCTCCCTATTACCAACAGTCTGTGTCACTGCCCTCACTGCCATCACAGGGAAGTCAAGAGTTTGGGTGGAAGTTCCCAGCTACAACACAATGCCAATCTCAGGTTACAGCAGGACCAAGTTCTACTAAAAATGCAGGTACACCATGACGAATTGAAAAGAGATGTGAAAGCACTAGCCTTGGGTAAATTTTCATGTCATTATGGTATTACTCAAATGGTTTCAGGAAATTAGAAACAGAACATTTATAATACTTTCTTGGTATTTTTTGTAAGGAAAAAAAAATCATCCCAAATAAAACAAAGCAAAAACAAACAAAACAAAGCCAAACAAAAGAACCCCCTCAAACTATTTATATGTTTCACTTTTAAAGACAAAAATTCTAACCAAACTTCCTCTTTTTCTTTTAAATGTACACAGAAATTCGATGATGTCTGTTCTCTATTATAGAAATGCTTAACTCATGGCAAGCCTCAAAAAAGAAGACTTGAAAAAGCCTGTAAGAAATAAAATAGACTGCAGTTGCCTGCTGGATACCACATAATATATCTCACCAGAAAGAAAAGCCATCAATATATCAAAATGTATCTGAAAGGGAGAAGTTGAGTCAGTTCCACATGGCCAGTCCTTCTGACTCTTTAATGGATACATTTTGAAGCATCACTGCAGATAACAAGGCAAGAATTACTACTAATTTTGTTATATTAAAACTATCTTTTGGTGCTCCCCAATTTCTTTGGGGTCCCAGGAAACAAAATTAGTATAAACACATTACCATGTTAACTGTACTCAAAATCCCATGGACAAATGTATCCCTTAACATCCATCTTCAGAGTAATTAAGAAAGATTAAACATTGCTAATAACTGATTTTTATTTCACTTTTATTTCTCTTCTGTTTTCAAATGTTCACCATCTCCACTTGATAAATCTTCATTATTTGTCACACTCCATATTGATTTTTTTTCTACTGTGTTAGTAAAGTAACATCTAGAAATATGTGAACTATTAATGAACTGGAATCACTTTCAGAAAGTTTGCCTTTCCATGCGAACAACTTTATATAAACCAAATAGTTGCTACATGTCAGTGTTTTGCTGTTGCCAAGTCCATGGGATCTGATGCTTGGCTGCAGAGTTTATTTAATATACAGTGTATATATACATGAGTGTATATATATATATATACATATACACACACATAATACATATATAATTATATATGTATACATTCACACACATATAAGATATATGTATGCATTGTTTTTTGCAAATGAAATCAGAAAGCAAGCAAAACACAACTGACCTGACTTACCTGTACTGGGCTCACAGTCAATGAAATCTTCATCATCACTGGAACATTCAGCTGATGAAACGATGTCATCTGTTGTCTGGCATGTGAAGTAAAGGAACAAAAGAAAACAAAAGTAAGATATTTCCAAGTCAAGAAGCTATTACAGAGGCAGCTAAATCTCCAAGGAAATAAAAAGGTTTCACAGTTGTAACTTTTAAAATATTTAAGGTGTACCAAGCACTCCATATAAGCCTGTGTAAATGTGTCCTCCACTGAGTTGGAGTCTCCTGTTGGGAGAACACTGTTTATCCTGAGTTGTTGAATATTTCAGGTGTGCACAGGTGCTGTGCACCTGCTGGGCTGTTTAGGGCAGCCAATGGATCATACTGATGCTGCTGAATGAAGTGCAGTGGGCTACAAAGCCTGCCTGGCTGGCGAACTGCCCTCCAGCAGCCACTGTAATGTGTCTGCTGGGAGGAGGCCTGGCTCCTCCACAAGTGCCAGTACCATGTAGGGCCAGCCAGAAGGCACTTCCTGAGAGACTTACACGTGAGGCACGTTCAGACTGAACATGCCTTCTGCAAGGAAAAATGTGCGAGACACACCCAGATAATATACATCACTCAGCTGGCAGTACTCCTGGCTGTGCCTGATGAACCACTCTGAGGCAGACATGATTCCTGCTCTGTTAACTCACCTCTTGGGCTGGGAATCTGTTGTTCACCCAGATAGTAATTATCTGTCCAACTCACTTGTTGCATGATGAAGAACTGCTGCATGTGCCAGGTATGCCCAACACGCAACCTCTCCTCCTTGCTTAGCAAGTGAACAGGGATGTGGATGCAACTAGGTTGACAAGCTGCTAAGTCTGATTCTGAAAGGGTTAAAACAAACTGTGACCATTTACAACCACTGCAGGTTTCACCACATTCCTTTGCATTTCCAGCTAGTGAGATGTCCTTCTTTTTTTTTTTTTTTTTAATGTATATTAATTTATATTTTTTCTTTCTGTGTGTGCACTGCTCTAATTAACGAGCAGCATGTACTGCAGCATGTTAGAGAGACGTGTACTGGTGTCTCTTCCCAGCAGCATCTCCTGCCTGTAATTGCTGCAATTAGTTGAATTAGTAATGCAGACCGTTAGGGAGAGCCTGTGGCAGCCTCTGGACACAGGTTGTAATGTTCCTGTGCACAATACAAAATTACCCCAGCTCAGCAGCATCGGCTCAACCACAGCTTCTGCTGAAACTGCCTCCATTAACAGCTCCTCCTTGCAGAGAGCTGCCTGCTCTGCTGAGCAGCAGGATCAGAGGTGTGAGTCCTGAAACAAAACAACTGAAATGCTCCTCACCAGGCAGGCAGCGTTACTGAACTCAGGAGCAGGACAGATGCACTTCAGTACTCTAGGTGAATATTTCTGGGAATCTCACATCTCAACACACCTTTCAAATCCTTATTCTTGGAAAAGACTCTCCAGCTTTAAATAAGGTTTCCTTTACATTCTTATGTCTGCTATGGCTGTTTCTAACATGTTCCCTTCCTCCCTTTACAAAAGAGTTCTGAGGCCTCTGCCTTTTCTTTAGCCTCCTGTGCTCCCAGCACTGTGAAATACCTCTGACCCCTGCCAGAAGTTCCTTGCTCTCCCCCTCTCTCTTTGTATTTGAGAAAAGGGGAGAAAAAGAGAACCAAGAAGTCAGTCAGAAAGATCAGACTGAACATAATGTTCCTTCAGTCTTGATTTCAGTGGTTTAGATCGAGCCAAGAAAGAAAAAACAGATAGGTCAGTTGCAAGTAAAATTTATAAAAATAGACTATCTGTAAAAAAAACCCAGTAATGTAGTATTTTATGTGTTACTCAGTCATACCCAGCATAGTCATTCAGCAATGTTTTGTGGAATGCTATTTTGCAGTCATTTCATGTTTAAATACTCTCATTAAATACTTTTACAATCTTGCTTCTGTGGGGAGTTAAGATTAAAAGGAACTGAAGGTAATATGTTACTGCCTTACATATCAAGGTAATTTTTTTAACATCTTTCAGTCACAGAAAGTGGAAGAATTCTGTTGAAATCCTGGTGACTTCTCTTAAGACAAGCTGGCTCTAAATTTTGTCTCTCAGTGAGGGCACAAGAAAGGAGGAATGCAAAAAATAGAAATTTACTTTTTTTAATTCTTCTGATCCTGTCACATATATTTTAGAAAGTATTATTTATCCCCAGAAACTTTATAACTTATACAGTGATCACATCCTCCAACAACAAAGTGCAGCTGTCCCTGAGTAAAAAGATATTAGTTTTTAATTGCACCAATGTAAAGTAATTTAGCACAATTTAGTAAACAAGGCTCTACTGCTAGAAATTTTTAAGCAGGGGAAATGTAGTTAGTGAAACTGGAGATTTATACTGTAGTTGGCTAAGGGTAAGGATGGCAATATGAATAAAGTATAAATTAAGAGTAGCACTGGGAATAAATAATAAACAATCCATCACTACTAGAAGACCTTGCTCAGACCATGCTAAAACCCTGGCAATTTGATTTCCAGTTAAATTTGGATCACGTGGATTTTGCTCTTAGTTGAAGATTTGATAATTCACACTTCTCATAGAAAAACAATGATGATTTGCTCCAGTAGGAAATAAACATAAAAATTATAACTGTGTTGTTGTCACTTATCAGCTGCTATACCTTTTTGATTACACACTTGCTCAGATCTAAAGGCTTCATGCAACATTAACATGGAATCAAATCCAATTGAATTGACAATGTGATTTAGTATTTGTAAAGAATAAGGAGTTCCTTTATAACTATTTTTTCCTCTTGCACATTAGGGGCACCATATGAAACCAGGAAGGTAACAAGAGCTTTTTTTTTGGTAAACTGGACACTTCCTTGCAACAGAATAGTGGTAGATAATAAGAATTTAGAGCATTTTGGAAGCGATCAGCCAAAATGAAGGTCAAAACATCCTTCCAGAGCTATTAATTACCCTATATCTAGTTTGTGAAGTCCCTGCACCACAACCTGAAAAGTCATGTAGCCCGACCCTTGTTCCTGCTCTTGTTCAATTTCCCATCTCGTAAGCAGCTCAAGGCAGTACATGCAACATATTTATGCTGCATTCTGATATGTGTACTAGACTTCCTGCTATAAAATCCTCTTGCAGCTTGTGCTGCTCCTGAACAGAGAAGGGCACAGTAAGCCAGACTCAGACAAAATGCAAATGTGTGATGTGTAGTACTCATCAACCCTATAACTCCAACCTTTATTTGTACTTTTCCATGACTGGTTCCACACCTTATTTTATCAATTTATCTCCATCTTTTCTCCCTATGTCTCCTACATGCTATTTCACCTGATATCCTACTTTTTTTTCGCTCTGTTTAAAAAAA
>VXBR01005798.1:378720-606226 GCA_013400215.1 Cisticola juncidis
AAAAAAAAAAAAGATTGCTCTTTATCCCATCCTACTGATTTTGTATGTATAAAAATGAGGGTTAGAAAAAGAAAATAAAACTCCAGAAGTGGTGTTAGATTTAAGTCAAGGTCATTAATGAGATCTCTAGAAACCACAGAAAAGATAAGTACACTAATCTGTCTTGCCATTTCCTATCTTGTATTTTTAATCTCTGTACTTTCCATCACAATTCATCACTAACTGATTTTCTAGTCCCACCACATATTGGTTTTCCATACACCTTCCGCTCAGATACCAGTGTCTGAATCATCCCAAAGGAATAAAGCTATTTCAGTGAGAAAGAACAGCAAATTCCTGACCATAGGAACAGGGTCAAGGAAACATCTAGAAGACCATTACTTTTTCTAACAGGAATCAGTACCTTTCAAGACCCTCCTGGAGCTGAGAATTTTCACTGGATGTTTATTAAACTTGCTACTTCCACAAGACAAGAGAGGCTAATGAGCAAAGACCCTGGAAATCTTTCCTCTAACATAATTTCTTCATGTCAGAAACAGCTCACTGTGAGGCAGTAAGCAAAAATACTACCCCATTTCTGGTCTCTTTTCCCCATTTTTGAAATGGTTCTCAATATACTCACCCACTGGCTCCAGGGGATGTAAGTGGATTAATGCTTTAGTGTCTGCCCAGTGATCTAGGGATAGCAAATGCTAAACATTCTTATGTACAGGCAAAAGGATGGTAATGAAATTTCTCCATATGCTGTGATGGAAATGATGTTTGTGTTTTCATTGGAAAGAACATGAGAGAGAAAATATTTTTCCCTTCCTATATTAGCTAAATTCTATATTAAAAATAATAAGTCACACTACAGTATTTTAAAATATGTATTTCATTTGTAAAGAATCCCAGCTTTGAAATTACTTGGCCTGTATTAAAGGCCATAAAACTAAAGATAGGTATTATAATAACTTTCAATAAAATTTCTCTCTGGCAGGAACCCTTTTTATTCCTTCCTCTGAAAGATTTTTTATGGCATTTATATTATTATTTTTTCTCTCCCTCTCTCTAGTGTTTAATGAAATTGCTTTGGAATAAAACCAGGGTAGGAGAAAGTGCTAAACTCTCAGTCCACCCCAGAGGATTTATGGGCATATTTACCTTCAAATTCTTTCAATTTCACTGAATTGGCTCCCCATTCCTTTCCATGAATTATTAGTTCTGTAATCACCTCCTCCTAATTACTCACTCTAAGGGCCTCTTCAATCTCGCCACGGTGATGGCTCTGCAATCTTTGCTCATTACACTGTATGTACTGGTGTGGGATATATAGTGCAAGGAAATTTGGCATGGTATGGCAAGACCTGCTCAAGATGACTCCATTCCTGTCCAATCTTTAAATTGTCCAAAGCCCTAATTTATGTATCAGATCCATAACCCTTGCTCCTTTGTTTTACACAAAATGGCAGGTGCTGAATCTTCCTTTTGCCAACTGCAAAGTTTTTTGGACATCTTGCTGTTTGGGTACACCACTATTTGAGAAAGAATAAGAATGCTGGATAAAATAAGCTCTGTCACAGAACAGCTTTATGAAATTATAAAAAACACACCCAGAGAATGATGGAGTTGTCCCTTCTAGAGGACAAGAAAAGACAAAGACCCATAAATTCAATCCCCAGACAAATTCCTGCAGAATTACACACTTGGCAGTTGCTTCACTTGGTAAAGTAGGTTTCAGTTTTCCTACTTCCCTTTTCTTGAAATTCTTCTACACACTACACATGTTGCTTCCAATTCAACACCATTATTTGAAAAGCAGCACTTAATGCTTTGTTGCGAGAGAAGTGTAAATCTATTTGCCACCAAGGAACCACAATTTACAGTACTTCTTGAAATACGACCATCACAAAATGCTAGGCACAAATATCTTCCCAAGAGTGGAGAAATACAGTTGTATTAACCTGGGCACTGCATTTGCCTTTCACATCTAAAACGTACAGAGCTGAAAGTCAACAAACTTTTCCTAAATACGACCACTTGACTCCCTGCATTGCTTCCATACTGCTATATTTTCTATCGATCTCAAATTTACCATGGAATATGGACTTCATATGTTCTTCTATGCATAACAGTATAAAGCATAAATGTTCCCTTTAGAATTGCAAAATGTAAGTGATGCTGATGAAGTTAGTTAGTCTTCTAGAAACTGAAATGTTTCTTGGCAAAGAATAGGTTCAAGGAATTTGCTGTTTTGCCAAAAGAAGATAGTAGATAAAGTGCCTGTCTCATTAGGTGCCATTTCTAGCTTGAATACCTCCACCTTCTGTACTTTGGTAACTGGGCTTTTTAAAAAATTTTTTGTATTCTGTTCACACTATTCAATTAAATGAGATTCCTTCATCTGTCCTTTCTACTTGTTACATTTGTTTCTCACTTTTTAATTAATCTTTATTTGCAAAATACCCTGGAGGTCACTACAGTACAGCAGACCTGAGAGACTCAGTCGGGACAAACCGAAACTACTACATACAGATAGAAATAATCTGCATACAAATGGGAAAATATTGGAAATGTTGCAAAAGTCATAATGAAGCATTACAAAAGAACCTGCAATTTGGGACTGTATAAACTTTTCAGGAGAGTCTTGGGTGTCCTGCCTTTTGCTAAAGTGTATTAATCTTCTCCATCTCACTACTGGATAGAATGTGTTTTCTTACCATGGGACAGACACAGCTACGAATATGTGCAAGCCCTCTGCACCCCCACATACTAATGGTGAGGTTTTATCTGCCTCTGTAGGCATCAAAGAACATGAAACTAATAATTTTTCTTCATATAGCTCATTTGAAGTAAATGTAAAAACAAGAGGACCAAATCCTTTGTTTAAATTGGCATTGACTTCAATCAGACTGCAACAACTTGCAGCAAGAGAGAATGGCTCATTACATTTAGTTTTGGACAATTCAATGCCAAAAGATTAGGAATAACTTTAGTCAGTTCAGAGAAGAACCACTGAAAAGAGGAAAGAACTCGAGAGATGTATGAATAAGACAGGCTTAGTAAAACTAAACATCAGAACTCAGCAAGGACTTAAGGTATGATACACTTTTACAGGTGTCACAAAGGACATCAGGAAGAATGACGAACTATTTAGAGTGCTTCAAAAAAAGATAAAATTAAGGGGGAAAAAAGTGTTATTTTCACCAAGAAAAATCTCAGTAGTGATCTGTACCAACTATGAAGTCTCAAAGAAATACCAGAAGCCATTAGCACTGAAGTCAAGCAGTTACCTAAGCCATGCAGGTATGAACACCATTAGTGTATATGCCCTAATGGGGAAGAGCTTGCTCCATCTATCTTCAGTCCAATCTAATTCACTCTAAATCAAGTTCATATTTGCATCCTCTCCATCACTATGTAATATAAGATTTCTCTCTGTCATTGCAAAGCAGGCAGCAAAGCTACCCAGCATAGCCTTTCAGTTATCTGTGCTCAGAGCAAGAATCACAGAATTGCAGAATACTCTGAGTTGGAAGGGACCCACAAGGATCATCAAAGTCCAACTCCTGGCCCTGCACAGGACAGGCCCCAGGATCTCACCCTGTGCCTGAGAGCACTGTCCAAATGCTTCTTGAACTCTGCCAGGTCTGGTGCTGTGACCACTTCCCTGGGGAGCCTGTTCCAGTACCCAACCACCCTCTGGTTGGTTTTTCTGATATCCAACACTTTTTCTGATATGCAACCTAAACCTCCCCTGACACAGCTTCAGGCCGTTCCCTTGGTCCTGTCACTGGGGTGGTGACAGGACCAAGAGGCTGGTAGGTAACCAGCAGGCATGCATCCTTCAACAGCAGCCCAGCAAAAGTGCATCTCCTGGCTGCATGCTCCTGGCTGGATATAAAGGCTGATTTGCTGTCAAATTATAGCATTAAGCAGGGATCAGGAGAGAGCTACCCCTCAACAAAATCACTCATTTGTCCACCACTATGGCAGACAACAGATGAAGGAACTAGGCAGTTAAGTAAGAGAAAGCAAAAAATAATCTTCCCAATTGTATGTCAATCTAGATTCATGGGCAGTCATGATTAAAAAGAGCTTTGAAAGCTTGAATTATTCCTTTGAAAGCCAAAAGCCTGTCTCACTAAAATCAATAGTTCATTAGGATTGTGAAGTCTGACTCTTCTGGACCATGTTTGATGCCAAATTTCAGAGACTTTGTTCTGTGCCTGAGCTGTGGAAAGTCAACAGGGAAAAATCATGTTTCTGTCTTTTGTCTGTGTCTGCTGGCAGTGGGAATGGTGATGATGTTGTGAGGCAGTGTGAGCAGAGAGAGAAAGAGAAGGGAGGGCAAAGAGGGTAAAAAGGAAAGTGGGGAGGATTAATTCATCTGTTGTTCAAGGCACCCTGACAGGGGAAGAAGTATTGAACCACAGCAGCTTAACCCAACTTCAATGTACCTTCCCAAAAGCATAAGGAATGTAATTCTTCATGGTGTTCTGCTGATAAGCAAATCCTCCTAAATCCTTTCAATTTATTTCTTGGCCTGAAGAAATTACATACTATTTGGGAGCTAAATAAATAAATAAAATTTCATTTCCATGAAACTAAATTGGTTGTTTATTGATTACATATGCCCACAGAGCCACTTGCTTTTCTATTTCTTTCCTTTCCTGACAGAACAGCCTCTTTTTGTCATGCAATAGAAAGGCATCAGCTGGCAAGACTTTTCCAGACTATTCAATGTAACCATCAGAATTTGCAAGAGCTTTGAACTGGCTGAAAAACACCATTGATTGGTTTTAATACAAAAGATACAGCTTTGGTGTGAGAGGAGACTCTTTCTCCCCTCTTATCAACCAATTCCTCATTTCCATGTGAGTTTTCCTTCATCCAAAGAAGTACCATGAAGATGAAAGTTGTGTGTCAATACCCTGAAGACAGAGCCTCTTGGAATAACCAAAGAGAAAGAATATTCACATTGAGTATACTTCTCATAATTTGATGAAAAAGCTTGCACTCCTTCCCTATTATATTTTTATTTCTTATTGAAAGAAACTGTTACTTGAAACAGAAACAATCAGTAACCACTGCTATGCAGATGGTGGTAATGCAGGTGAAAACTCTCTAAGAAAGGTACAGAAGGTATGCCCATCACAAACAAAAGTAACTAAAAAGCCTAATGCTAAAAATCAAGCCACTAATAAATCAAGTTGACCCCACAACTCCCACTCTAAAGTGAATGAGAGCTGCTGGAAGGACAATTTGGTGAAATTCAAACTGTGCTCAGGAATGTGACTTTCTGAATATCACACCAATATACACAATTATGTTTCCCAATCCTTGTCCAAAAGTTTTCAAATTAAGACATTTCTTTTAGGAAACGGCCTGCAAATAGATTCAGAGTGCTCTCCCATGTGCCATTATCCCACTCAGAAGAACCAACAACCAGCTGAACACAAGGGCAGCATAAACTTCAACTTCATGCTCTTAGCATCTGCTTAAAGCAGGACACAGGAAGCAAAAGCTGAATAAAAATTCTCATAGATATGAAGGAAAAAGCCATATCATTGACAGAATTTGGCATCTAGTCCCTTAGGTACACACTCTAATGTATTACCTTAAACCATCACAGAAATAATTTTATTAATATGCTGGGCTATGAACACTACACTTGTTGAAAAATAAAATGTTACATACTTCACCAGAAGAAGGGCAGAGCAGATCACTGGGATATAGTAGCTTTTTAAAATTGCCCAGTCCAAATTGCCAAGGACATTGAATCAGAGCCCACATGTTACTTGATCTTATATTCCTGATGTTGTCATAAATTCACTATCTGACAGCAGCAAAATCACCCCCTTCTCCTCATGCTTGTGTTTGTATTGCCATAAAATGGGGGAAAAAAGCTTCTCTGCTTGCTTGGCATACAATCAAAATTTCAGTAAACATTTTTCATTCCCAAAGCAAAGCCTAAATACAGAAGACTCTTTACACTTAGTAAAGGGAAGCCTATGTTTCAGGAAGTTAGAGACCCAAGTGATCTGAGATGAATCAGCTGCCCTTTGAAGACTCAGCCTCTAGTAAGAGTAAATGGGTTTTTCTTTGCGTGCTAGCTAGCACTTAATAACTGTGTCAGAAGAATATTTTTCATTTACACTTTGCTCCTTTGCTGGAAATCAATATGTCGTTTGCTGGCATTTTCTCCTGGACATCTTTATTTAGCTTGTCTTTTTTCCTCAGAGGGGAGGGAGTTCTATTTGATTTTGTTCTGTTATTGATTGGATCGCTCTTAGAAAGAAATAAATAACTAAGCACAGCACAGCAGCTTTAATGACAATCTCTTAAGCTTCAAAATCTGCACACCGTGTTGCACTGCCCCCTAACACATGATTCAAAAAAAAAAACCAAATCTGTAAATTACAATTAGTGTGTAGAAAAACAGGTAGTCACACATGCAATTTAACTGGCACGTCTACTTATGGGATCACTTAATAAAACCATGCAAGTCCTGTTTCTATTAAAGCAGTAGTCCTATTGCTGTAGCTTCTACTGCTAGGGTCTCATAAACTCTTTCAAATGAGGCTTAATGAGAAATTAAAGACAGGGAGATCTTCTCCCAGCAGACATTGTTCCCTGGAGAAAGCTGGAGCATGTTCCCATATGAAGCTGTACTGATGGCAGTACAGCAATCCCCAGGAGGCCAGGGCAATCCTGCACCCCACGGGCAGCGATGGCTGAGCCAGCCCTAGGGGCTGCACAGCCGTCACCCATCATATTTTTTCTTTAACCGGTGAGTTCTTTACCTCCTCCCCTGCTCCTCTCTTAATTTCTCTTACTCATGATTACACTGGCCACAAACAATTGGCTCACACGACTGTAAAATTCATAAAGGAGAAAATACCCCAGTATGGTCCAAATTGTGGCACTTAAAATCTAATGTGACAGGGTATGTTATTCATAAAGTGACAATAAATGTAGTCACTCTGAATAAATGTGCCTTAGAACAACTTCTGCAATTATTATAAGTACCTCTGAGTGCAATAAGATAAACAACTATCTTTGAATATTCACATTAATGCGCTAGACTATTCTCACCAGACAAATATTCCTCTTGCTCTCCAAACATTAACCCACACTTAGAAAATGGCATTTAAATACTGTTACTCACAGGATTCACACATTAGCTCACAAGGGGAAGGCAGTTCCTACACATTTAAAGGCAGAATAAACATAATGTAGAATAAATAAATGCAGAATAAATCCTGACCCACTAAGTACTGATTAGTACCTAGAAATGCTCGCTGAATAACATTAGAGAGTACAACATTTAACAAAGGAAAACAGCCACTAAATATCTATATGTAAGCACATATACAACATACCTGCTAAGAAAAGGCTATGAATGCTTTTAATTTATAAACAAGAAGAAGTTTATAAACAAAAATGTCACATAAGTGGCTGTGGTAGAACTCATATTTTCCAGGAACAGTGACAGCTTCTTAACCACAAGTCCATCCTTCCTGTCTTAATATAGGATGTAAATGATGCTCAGCACTAGTACAGAGACATCTGTTTACTCAACAAAAGGTATGCATTACCATTAACCTATTAAAATACTGACATTATCATGGTCAAATCTAATAAAAAATAGTTAAACAGTTCTAGACAATATTTATCCCAGAAAGAGAACTGCCAAATACCTAATGGTTAAAAATCATGCTTTTCTATCATTAACATTTTTTTCTTTTGAAATATGAGTAACCTAACACCTTTACTGGGGGAAGAGGGAACTGAGTTCATACCACATATTGGCAAAAAGCATGTAACAAAAGAGTAAATAGGGAAATGAAATCATTACCACTACAACTAGGGATCATGAGGGAAACTGAAGATAGTTAGAGCCAGACGATTGTCTAATCATAACTTTAACAAGGAGATCTACTCCCATCAAACATATACCCATCAGCTTAAAAAACATACTTGGTCCATCAAGTACTAATGAAACCAGGTAAACTTCAACCTCATGAGTTGTGGAACATGGCAAATGGCTCCTGAGCATTAAATCTGAAGTGAACTTTACTTAAATGGCACATGAAGTGGTCCAAGCTGCAAATGGTTGTTATGTAAGAAAATTTTGCTGTTAAGGCAGACTCCCAAGCACAACAAACCTGATAAACACTTACTGCCACTGGGTTTCTCAGCAGCCCCTGCCTAATCAGAACATTTTCCCTGTGAAGGATAAGAAGATCATTTCCCTTCCTTATTTATTTAGTTTTCTAGTGAGTTTGATTAACTGTAGTAAAGACAAATCAATCTTTTGTGTTTGTGTAAAATGGAAAAAAGGTACAAAGTTAGCTCTAATGGCCCACAGATGCTCAGCTGGAATCCACTTTCTGAGCAGAGAGCTAGACAAAGGATTTCAGGCCTTAAACACCATCAAGAACTGGTTGACATAATTTATACTTCTACCTGCTTAAAGGGAAAACAACAAACCCAGTCCTCAGAGAGTAAAGAGGTTTTCCTTTTCTCTGCAATTCTGTCTATAGAAGCATCAAGTACTACACTTCCTTGTGTGGAAGGACACTTCCTTGTGTCCTTCAGATTTCTACAGCGTCATTTGGGAGATATTAGGAAACAAGCATCCAAAGGAGCATTGTCAGGAGAGAGGATTTGAAGCTCTAAATCCATAAGAATGCTTCTTTTGCTGTCAGTAAACTTGCTTTTCAACTCAGTTTTGTGGCAATGTTGCATTTTTGGCATCAATAACCTCTTGTAAGAACTGAACGACAGCATGAAATTCATGCCCACTATGAAATGAAGAAGCTTCTACATAAAGACTTTGAATGAGACACTTACCAGTTGAAAGTAGAACTTTGAGAAATTTTTCCTCTCATATGTTCTAATTATAGTGTTGACAACAGCAGAAATCACAAAAGAAACAATGTCATTTTAATGCAATCCCCATTACAGGCTTTAGTCATACAAAGAAATACCCAGGTCTTCCAGACTATGGACAGCCAAGTTTTAGCCCATGGAGGATTTAACCTTAGTCTTAGCAAGGCATAGAAAAGCACAGCTTGACAAGGATGGAGCCAAAACATAGCAAAAGTCCCCATATTCAAGATATTCCAGTCCCTGAATAGACAGACAAAAGTGTATGCTTAGGTTTCTTGCTACATCCATTTCTGCTTTTTCATAAAGCAGAAGAATTCTGCTTTAATCATTTTTAAAGAATTAAAAAAGCAGAAAGAATCAGAACTTTTGTTCTAAGAAAAAATTCCACGGTCCATCGCTATAACACCTACAACAACAGCTTTGGGATGATGGTATGTTTCTGGTCTCTCCTGGGAGGAAACAAGTTCAGTTTCCCTTAAGATGGTGTCATCATTGTAGCTTCACTTGTACCAGCCTGAGACAAGACATAACAGCCACTGAATTTAAAAGGTGGTGCCTTTGCATGTTCAGATGTAGGCCCCACTCACACTGAAGAGATTACTGGCATTACAGACATGAGGAAATATCCAAGTTGGTAGAGCTGCTCCTTTTAGGTCCAGCAATGCTGACTGAAAAAGGCTTTCTGCTGACAGACTTATACCACCTCAGAGTCTTTCAAAATGAGGTGACAATAACTGGCATAGTTATGTCTGTATTGGAATTTTGACTGGCAACAGCAGGGAAAATCAAAGCACGTGCATTTCTGTGGGACGTGCAGTGGAGTTGTCAGAACTCCAGAGTATGGCACTGTATTCCTCTGAAATGCTTCAGGATAGCCAAAGTGTTTCTAAGGAATCCTGTATTGGCTCTGATTATTAGCAGCTGTTATTAACAGTCCCACAGTTATTAGCAGGCATATAACTTAAGTCAGGAATTTTCAAGTAAAAGATTGCCATCAATGAGATTTCTTCTGATTCAGAAGTCTCAGGTCAGAGGGGTCCATTATTTTCACCATGTCTGACTGCCCATTTTAGACAACTGTGGAATTACACAGAAGAGCTGTGCCAGAAGAGTGCCAGGATGCCTCTGCCACTGATTTGCCATGACCCTTTACAGGGCTGGTCCTTTGTCAGCATGCATGGCTTAATTTTTAAGATAATGAAGATATACATGTATCTCTTGGAAGCAAATATTGATAAATTGCTCTCACAGTACCTTGAGGACAGTGCTGTGTAAAGCATCTGAAGAAAGATTATAGAATTCCAAATTTGTTTGGGTTGAAAAAGATCTTTAAGATCACTGAGTCCAACCATCAACCTAACACTGCCAATTCCATCGCTAAACCATGTCCCTAAGTGCCACATCAACACATCTTTACCTCCAAGGATGGTGAGTCAACCACTTTCCTGGGAAGCCTACCCTGATTGTATCCAGTTCTTAGTATTTTGTGAGCAGAAAGACTCAAACTGTTATGCAGGGCTGAGGAGGGACATAAGAAACTTTCTGCTCTCTTTAATGTTTCTGAAATGAAACAAAATATTGGAGGTGACTGCACAGTTCCTACAAACTGAGGTTCCTGCAGACAGGAATTTCTTGCAAATTCTCCTCATCAGGGAGAAAAGACCGCAGCACGCATCTGTAGAAATAAATGGCAGCAGAGCTTAACACCAAAGGCAAGTGACCCTCAGAAAAAGAACCCTGCCATGGTGGAGCACCAGTACTCATCCCATCAGAACACAAATCTTCAGCACAGCTTTTCCAACAGGTGCACAGTGAAGCTCTGTAGCCTCTCTACCAGGCAGCTTTGAATTTTAGCACCTCATAGGGAGTGGAACAAATTACCTGGCTGGTCCCAGGATATCCCTTTTACCTAAGTCTCCCACTTACCCAGAATGTGCAATTGATCGAAACAAATGCTACAATCTGACACCATGGAGCTCCTGACAGCTGTCAACTCATTAACTTCTATTCACTGGCTTCCCACCTCCTTGCCAATGTATTACATAAATTGCATTTTAGCTGGCAGCCTTTTCCTTTGCCTGAAACCATTTTGTACTGAGCATATTTAAGTTCATTGTTTTTTTTTTTTTTTTAATGAATTTATTCCCTTCCCTTTGGTAATTTGCCTTGCCTTGCAACAGTTTGAAAGGGCTGCAGGATACTGTTTCATTATCAAGCTGCAACTGGAAATGAATATTTTATAGCAGCTGAACAGAGGTTTGGCTGTAAATGACTATATCCTAATTACACAAAACAAAAAGAAAGACAGAAAGAAAAATGAATTTAATTAATGAAATATTGATGCAATTTACAGACAAAGGCCTTCCCATTTAGAAGGGAATTCCTGCCTGCACTGTGAATTTTATAAAGAGTTGGAGGTTCACTGCCTCCTTGATTTGTCTAGTTGTGTGTCTCATTTTTAATTTTTGCTTCTTTCAAGCTCTTTAAAATGCTTGAAGGTATGTCTGGTGTCTGTCCATACTAAGTCAAAGACGTAAGTGCTTCAAATGCAAATATGTACCTACAATGACTGTGTTATAAGAACATGTAAAACAAGAGCAGAAGTGCAGTCATGCTAGCTCCAACTCCACTGCAGCCTTGACTTCTGCCCCTGGCATTAGACATTTTATATTTGTTGACAGATGCAGGATAAACACAAGAGAAACCTGCAGAAGTATTTTCTCTCACATAGTCTACTTGGAGTGGCCAGCATCAGTTAGGAAGTGGTTATACCTGCAACCCTGCACTGCATGGATTTTGTATTTCATGGTTCTTAATGGGATTTTCGACCACATGCTGACATATTAGCCTTTAAAATCTATTTATATTTTTTCTACAATATCATATGGCAGTGAGTTCCACATTTCTTGTAAAAGCCCTTCCTCCTGTTTGATCTCAGCCTGCTTCTACCTTATTTCACTCCTCAATCTTTGTTTCATGAGAAACTGTGAGCAGTTATTGCCTAGTCACAACTTCTCTGATCCATTTTGATGTTAGAGACCTCTGTTATCACCATTTGGTTACCAATTTTATCATCATGAAGATTGTCAGCTTATTTAACCTCTCCTCATCTGGAAACCCTTGCATACCCTGCAGCTTTTTTATTCATCATAAATCAGTTTTTGAGAGCTGATGGCCAAAAGTGAGTGCAAGGGAGAAGGCAAGGCACACACAGATTTACATAGTGGCACAATAATAGTTTAGCTTTTCTTCCTCTAAAAATTTCTAAATTTTGGTTTGCCTTCTTGAATGCAAATACATGTCCAAAAGTAATCAAATCTGGTCCTTTGTTAGCATACAGACTAATTTTCAATGTTCAGTGTGATTAAGAAGATCTATAAATCAGTGCCCAACGATGCTTTTTTTTTTTTTTCTGTTCTGGCCTCATTTTTTGACACTTATGAATTAAAGGGCCTATATCAGAAGTGATTTATTGATTCCTGAGATGCTTCAGAAAGTGTTGAATTTTATATTGAGTGTGATCCAGAAGGAAGCAATAAAGCTTTTAAGAGGATGCTGCGTTTCTCAGTCAGAATTCTGAGTCCGACACCTTTCTGGGGTCGCAGAAGGCACCTGAGCAAGCTCCAGGGATGCCTGTCAGGGTCACAGAGTCAGGAGGCAGAAGGAGAGCACTGTAATGTATAATCACTCAAAATGGACTGGAGCAATCCACACAAGATCAGTACAGACAGAAGACTCAGTACCATAAATAGATATGTGGAATGTATTATATATCCCAGAAGGGAGGACACACTGTAGAATCTGCTTCAACTTGTTTCCTTATCCCTTTTTGATGGTAAATGGTCTTTATTGCATTACAACATCATGCATGTTGTAAAGTGAATTAGGCTTAAATATAATGTCAGAATGCTGCCAGAATAATATTAGAAGATGAGACTAGACCTGAGCTTAAAAGAAAATAATATGCAGCTGTACTTTGTAGCCCAAAAGACAGTTAAAAATGGAAAAACCATAGCACATGTTTGCCCAAAATAACCTTTTCTCTTCAAACCATTTGTATCATTTTGGACGAGCATGACATTTCACCCTGGTGTGGAGTCTATTGTCCACTGGGGATCAGTAACGAAGTACTTTAAAGGAAACTGCTCTGGTTTAAAGTTAGCAAGGTCAAAGAGAATGCAGACTAATAAATCCTACAACTACAGAACCAAGCAACCACAGAATCTGGTTCTACGTGAAATGCATTCTTCAGAAACGTGGGGGAGAAGCTATTGACTCTTGTCAGGCCAGTTAACTGGGTACCAGCAGGCAAATTTTTACAAAAGCAAGAGAAATCTTTGACCTGAAAGTTTATGATCTAGAATTTTCTGCAGGCATACTTTCTTTAAATTCTGTATAGGATGTGAACATAAAAGACACAAATAAAAACACAACTCCTATACAATTCCATACCTTGCCATTAATTTAAAGTAAATATAATTTATCATCCACTTCAGCAAAAAGAGAAAAATATACCAGGAGTGAATGAATGAAATAAATGGATAATTGACAAGTTTGGAAGGGAGACAGATACCTTTCACAGACTTCAGTTACATCTCTCCCTTGTGCTATGGTTTGTTTTCCATTCTTTACTCTGCATTTCCCACTCATTGTTTCCATCTTCAGCCCAAAGCTGTCAAAGTCTTTCTGCTCCTACTGTACCTCTCCCTCCCCTGCAGTATTACTGAAGCTCAGGAGCTTTGGTCTTCTACTTTCAACATTACTCCTCTTTTTCTCTGCCACTCCTTCCTCTTTCAGATTCTGAGGAAAACTGAGTGGCTCTCTATTACCAGCAGAGATACTGATCATAACTCAAACATAGGCTTTTAAAGTTGCAAGGGAAAGATTTCTTTAACCTACACATTATCAGAAAGCATAAAACTTTTATGTAAAGATACAACAGCTATTACCTGAATTTTAACAATAATGACATTACCCATAGCCTCAAATCAGATCAAGAGTCTGATATTTAGATACTACAGTATAAACAGGATAAAACCACCATTTTTTGCAAGTACTGCTGTTTAGGCAAAGAAGCAACATATTTAGTACAGCTGACAAGGAAATAACAGCTCGATTTTATGGTGAGTTATGATGTTAAAAGATTAGCTTCTGTTCTATGCTTGAACAACATCAAACCTCAAAACCAGAATGATATCAAAGTATCTGGTTTTGGATAATATTTTTTTTTCTTGCACCTCAATTTCAGACATACCATTCAGGGTGTGCACAACAGCAGAGCACCCACTGGACACCTTGGAGGGTGCATCTCCCACAAAAGAATCCAGGCTTGACATCCGTTCTTCTGAACAGCTAAAAGCAGGGAAATTTCTCACTGCATCAGGAGCGTAGGAACAAGAACCTGCAGCATCTCCTTCCCACAGCAGTGCCCCGAGAGCAGCCTGCTCTGGGGAGAGAGCCCTCCCCTCCTCGCACGACAGAGCAGAGAGCACGGCAGAGACAGCCTTAGGAAATACCACTTATAGCCAAGATTAATGAAAGTGCAGGGAAGTATGGGCAGAAAAAGACTGTTTGGCTAAACATGGATTCCTTAATCTTGTTAGTCTGGGAGATTTCCAAAGAGGTAACAAAGACCTTATTCAGGAATGCAGTTAGTCCATGTGCAACATTACCTGAGATTATGCCTTAATAGTCTACAAAATAACATTACCAATGATTACACTTATGCTTGTAGGGCCTTCTGACAAGAACAACTTCAGGAAAAAAAAGAAAGAGAGAACAAAAATGTAATTGCCTGCCTATCAGCTCCACTATCATAATTACTTTCAAACTCTTGACATGGGTTGAATCAGATGAACACCAAATCAATTTTTGCAGCCAGCAATCATTGCATTCTTAGCTCATAAATTAAAATGTCACTGGTAGACTGAGTACAAAATAATACCTGTTTTAGTATTTTACCCTGTAGAGAGAGTGTCTTTCTCCTGCTTGTGAGTGTAGCTTATATATCCTTAATCACTGTACAGTACATTACACCCATCTAAATCAAACCAAAGTTTGCACAGCTGGATTCCACACAGGAAAACAAGAAATTATACACTACCTACAGAGTGGGGTAATCTTATCCCCCTGGGTATCCAGACCCCCGTTCTAGATCTGGGGAGATTGGCAGGATTGCAGCACTGGGGACTTACTGGCTGCACACTGGTTCAGAGGAGGAAGCACCTTAAGCCTGCACTGCACTGTCCTCCCCTTCATCCTTTTCTGACCTGCAGGGAACCTCATCAGACTGAAGTGAGTAGAGGGCTCCCCAAGACAAGGAAAATTCTCAAAAAAGCTCCAGATTTCAAGGCCAGAAACTATTCACTGTTGTGATTTCTTTAAGGAATAAAGCAATCAGATTAAATTTATGAGTCAGTAGTAATAGTGTTTAATTTCACATTACCTTTTGTGTCTCATTTCTGAGTCTGAGTAGACCTAATTTAATGGGCTGTTCTGTGCCCAGTACCTTCCCTCCCTATCACCTCTCCCTCTCTATTTGTAACCACAAACTCTGCAGCTGAGGGTCACAGAACCAGGCCACTGAGTTTACCTTTCATGTAACTAGAGTTACCAAGACATGTTGCTTTTTTCTCCTTTTTAGAGGCTTTTGCACTTTTTATAACATCTTAAGTGCATTTTTAACTTAGAGCACACTGCTTAATCTTTACATAATGATTGAGATAATTTTTTCTCATGTAATGTGACTAGCCAAGCCCTAAATAACCTGTTTGAACTATCTCTAACATCATGCTTACTTTCCAAAAGATAAAACTTCAAGCACCTTACTCTCTCACCTGCTCCAGCAGGCAAGGAGCCATAAAGATTAACACTGGTTGAATTCCCACAGTTGCTCCAAAATTCTCCTCCAAAGCTTCACCTCCAAATACCAATGAACAAGACATCTTGCTGTACTGCAAATCCAACTGATAATTTTAAATGCATTTCTGTAACTGCCAATGTCAATATTCAGAGTTTTGCCTCAAGGGATATCTTTGAAGAGTTGAGGATTTTTCTTCTGCTCTTTCTAGCCTTCAGAAACTGAGCTATAAACTCATTGAAACCTGAATATAAAGTACTTCCTTATTTAGTAAAAATAGGATTGCCTATCACTCCAACCCAACCAGCAGCTAGTACATAGTGGAGTGGAGCATTAAGGAAAAGTCTCTTCTCTTCCTTACAGTTGATTACTTTTCTGGTTCAGAAAGAGAAACTTTATTTTAAGTGGAATTTGACTCTTTACCTGATCAGTGGGGTAATTTGACCTCACAGGATGTGATTTGGGTTAGACTTGATGATTGTTTTGGGGTGACTTTATGAAGTTGAAGGTCTCTTCCAACCTAGTGATTCTGTGATTAGCCAAATGATCAAAAGTTCTTGTATGCTTATCCATAAGTTGTCTGCCGTGGGGAGCTCTGCATCTTTGCACAAAAGCTTTCTGCTCAGCTGTGCCACCTAAGAGCTGACAACTTACCCCACCGGAGCTGAGCAGAGCTGAGACAGCAGTGGTCTCATCTCTCTGTGATGGTGTCATTAGTACAGGACCAAAATGGCAATAGGTGCAGACAAATCACAGAAAAACAAGAAGGAACCTCTAAATGTGCAGGAGCCAGTACTTAGCTGCTTCAATTTGACATCAAATAAAGCCATGAATAAACTTGCTCTTCTGGACCTCTTCCTCCAGATGATTCCCATTTTGGATAGAAACCCATTTCTAACTTCCAGCTGTAGCTTATTCATGATTGGGTAGCAGCCATTTTGGGCCATGAAACCCTTTTGTTTAAATAAATAGTTTCCCAGTCTCCTCCTTGTAAACACAACATACTCAGAGAGCAAGTATCTCTCTTTTATTCTTTCAGTATGCAAGCTAAAGAAGCTAAATTGTGAAATATTTCTTCTACTGAGACTGACTCCAAATTCACAATTTGTCCCTCAAAACCTTCTCTGTACCAGTGCCAAGTCCTGACAGTCATTCTGCAGATATTCTCTGAAACAGCACCGAGCAAACTTGATTTTTTTAAATAAAATACTTTAAAGAACAATTCTGCTGTAGTAAAATAGTGGCATGTTTGTGTGAAGATGTTTACAAGTTCTTTACTTTCACAAGTTGAGAAATACAGATAATTATGTTCTGTCAGATAGAAAACCAGGTTTGCTACTAGTTTTAACTCAGTTGCCATTCAGAGACTACCAAAAAATCTGACACCAGTTCTTCAGGGAGGCATTTCTAGTGGCTTAAAAGCTTGATCAGCCCAAGATACTGTTGAACAAATTCAATTTAGATCATCTACAAAATGGCTGGAAACAAAAACGTGTGCCACTTGAGCACAGGAGGAAGTAAAGAGATCCAGCTGAGAAAAAAAGGCAGTTACTTTTCAAATTGCCATCTTTTATCTCTGAGGAAACACAAAAACTGAAACTGATAACTGTCTTGATACGTTATCAGTTATAATAACTACATTATGGAGATGCAACACAGAGTAAGTCTTTAGAAATTCGAAACTTAGAAATCAAATATAATGAATAAGTGAGAAGCCCCACGTTTCATTTCAATTCTGCTCTCCTTATCTGCCATGCTAATATTTAGAAAGTAATTATTGCTCTTGATGATTAAATTTTTTTTTTTCTCCTCTTGAAATGACTGATTTTTCTTTTGAAGTCTGCATCACCCTGAAGGGAAAATAAATGTCTCAGCAGATTTTTTTCCTTTTTGCCCAAGAAGCAAAGGAGATTAGAAAAATTAGAAAAAATGACAATGAAAAAGAGGGAAGGGGAAGAAGGAGCAAGGAAAGATAGGATTTTTTTTTTTTTTTTTTTTTAATGAGGATTGTCTTTGGGAGTTCACCAAGAGAAAAAGTGAAAAATTATGAGCTCATGACATAGGGTATAACACCTCATGCTGCAATCTGGAGTTCCTATAATGAGGTGAATGGGCACTGCTGAGAGCTCATTGCCAGGGACAGGTTAAAATGAGTTCTGCAACACCAGGCCAGGCATTTTCATCGTACCACATTACACTTAAATTTTTTTGCAGCTGGGTTAGTTCTCTAAAGTGAGCACAACTGTATCTTATCCCAGAGTCCAAATCTCATGACCAAGTTAATCTGGGCTGGAGGGAAAGGAATTCACACTGTAATGAAGAAGGGAGGTGCATGAACCTAGATGGTTGTATACTTCATCGGTATAAAGAGATTAAACTATGGAAGTTCAACTGCAGACTCATGTATCCCCTATAATAACAGGTAAAGTAAATAAAAAAAATAATATACTATAGGATATACCAAAAGCAAAATATAGAAAAATGTGGTTTCTCATCCTGCAGACTTCTCCCATTAAAGTGATATAACGAGACATCAATGTTTTTGGATGTATGGTATACTGAAACCACGAGTGGAACTCCCTAAGAATCAAAGCCCACACACAGGAATGCACTTACCACCAACTCACCCCCTCCTGAGTTTCAGACCCTGAAATCAGTGTATGCCATGCAAATTACCTTGGCCAAGGTTGTACAGAATCTTACCACATAATCTGTGAGCATGGCTCCACACGAGTGCAATGTGAACATGCTGCAGCAAAGTTAATGGTTGGACTCAAGGATCTTAGAGGTCTTTTTCAAACTTAATGAGTCTCTGATTCCTGCACTCTGCTCTTGCAGAATGGCAAGTATAAGATGTGCACTATTAAAAATGAAAGACACTTTCTCCATAGCCCCTACATGAGGCTGAAATTTCCATTTTTTTTTTAACAAACCCTCAAACCCCAAACTCATATGTGGTTGTTTCCAAGGGGAAAAAAAAAAAAAAAAAAGAGAAAAGAAAAAGAAAAGGTATGAGATCTTAGAAGATGACATACTGACCGTGATTCCCAGCTAAACTCTTGGAGAGCTACTGAAGCAGCTACTCAAGCCAAACTATAATTCACAGAAACGAGCTGGAGGAGAGCCAGCTCTGGATGAAGTGATTGGCTTATTTTGGAATATGAAGTGTTTCCTCTTGACAGCAAGCCATTCTGACTGTCCTTGGGGAGATGCTAAGAAGAAACCTTGATCAGACGTGAGACAAAGCACCAGTATTGGGTTGTGTAATGGATAGCTATGGAATGCTTTTGTATCTGCAAAGTAGCTAGGTAATATCTGCAATAAAATAGATGTCTTCAATTGCTAAAGAGGTAAACATACATTTCCTGGCATTGTTAGTGCTTGGTAAAACATCGGCAAATTTTGTCATTGTCATCTTCTTTATTTTAAATACACTGCTTTTGAAGTTAATAAAATGGCTTGTTTCTCCCTTGTGCTGGACTATTTGCATAATTATAAAGAGGGTTCATGAAAGAGAGTCAATGAGATAATTCCCACATGCAAATTAAAGATCTTTCAATTAACATGGCAGGACGTGTGTGAAAACCATGCTAATGTGGCAGAAGATATCCCTGGTGGCAGTTCAGTTATCTGCCTGTATGCTAAGGCATCTCTTTGTCTCACTTTGCTTTGTCACTGGTGGCCTTTGCTTGGGCAAAAGGGTGGTGGAACAGAGCAAAAACTGAAGGTTTATTAGAGATCTTTACTCCAGTGTTACTGGTGGTGTGGAAGAGCAGTGCCTTACTCTTAATCTTTTTTCAGGCAAAAGTCAAGCTGATTGATTAAACAACCATGTCTCTTCATAGCAGGAAAAAATTTTAAGAAGAGTCTGATTTCCAGAAAGCTTTTTCCTTCACAGATCAGTTTGCTTCTAGCTCCCCTGCTGAAAGGTGACTTCCCTCTCTTGTCTTCAGTAATAATACATGCACTGCTTTCATAAGGCTTCCCTTGTTTCTCTGCTTTCAATTAATGGCTGCTGAGAACAACAACTGAAAAGCAGATATGAATAGAAAAGGACACTGGATACTTGATAACAGCTTATGCCTGATAAAAAGCAATGAAATTACACTTTTAGAGTTCATATATATAAGCCAGTGATCAACTTCAAAATCCAAATTTAATACCTCCATGAGAATAAATATACTAGATTATCCTTTACGGAGGTATTCCTTCTTTCCCTCAAGCTTGGGAAATATTAAAGAACAAGTACCAGAAGACAGATGCTTCCTTGCTACTGTGGCACTCTGCTAGCTTTCTAATCACTGAATAAATTTTCAAAAGCAGCTCTTACCCAGGAGAAATGATATCTCTGTGTCTTCCAGAAACGCAAACAGATCTGTATTATTTTAGGTGCTAGTTGCTCCTTACTCCTGAATTGGGACCTGAATTAGGAAGTCTGGAAATCAAGAGTCCCTTAGTGAGCATGTCAGAACTCTCCCATGAAGTTATGTGCTTTCCTTGCCCTCCCCAGCAATAAAAACCTAAAATAGCCCTAAAAACTGCTTCTCAGGGAAAAACCTACTGATTGCCTTAAAAAAAAAACCCATCAAGCAAAACCCCAACACCTGCACTTTGCAGGAATAATTCAGCAGAATATGTATTTATGTGGATGATGAAGGCAAGTAACAGCAGTGACACAGTCACAAACTCAAAACTATGTTAAAGAAAGCAAGAAAGTTATCTTTGCTGAATGCCCTCAAATTGTGGTTTGTTTTGTTGTTGTCGTTGGGTTTTTGTTTGGTTTTGTTTGTTTCTGTTTTTTGTTTTGTTTTGTTTTTAACCATAGACATTCTCTAATTAAAGGAATATGACTTTCACAAACAGGAATAATCTCCTACCACCTAATCATGAGGATGAACTGGTAGTGGCCTTGGTATTAGCATCTCTCTCTCAGTTTTATTAATTTAATCACCAGCCCACAGGTCATCCTCATAGGTATTTTGCTTCCTGCTGCTGAAGTATTGTGGAGCACAACCTAATTTCACGGAATAAGAACAAAACTTGGATTCATGAGCCCTTGTTGTAAAACCAACTGCTTTCCCCCTGGCTTCTGCACCATACTGATGGAGCAGGCCTAATCCATCCCACCTCCACTTTAGGGGCAAATCACTTTCCCATTCAGGTACTAGTGTTCAAAACTCACTGTTGCAAATGAATCCAGCTGAGACACAAGCCTTGGGGAGCAGCAAAGTTTGCAAGGAAGCACCTGTAGCTCCCAAATTGTGCACATAACCTCCACAGCATTGGAGTTTTCATCCACCTACCAACATTTACAAGTAAAAAATGATAATTACAAAAAGCTGCTGTGTTTGCATTCCTGTGCCTCTGGATTTGACCAGTTTATACAGTGGTTCAAACAGATCAACAGTTTTAAATGCTATTTTTGTGGTAGCAAATAAAAATCAGGAGTTCATTCTCAGCAGGCTATTAGTTTTATAATTATTATTAATACTGGTTGTTTTATTATGTAGCACTAACAAAGTAAATTCAAGCTTTTCCAGCACATTTTAGCTTTAACAATTACTTGAGTCAAAATCATGTATCAAATTGAGCAACTTCTAGCAAGAATTGTATTTCTGTCTTCAAGTCTTTATTTTTCAAATAGTAAGACATAATAACTTGAAGAATTAGTAATCAATGTGTCACTCCTCTAAGTAATTACTTTACTTGAAACAAGTATTAAGCCTGTGTTCCCATTTGAGGGCACATGTAATTGCAATGTATTGTTAATTCTGCAGTCTTTTGTACAGAATGAATACTCAACTTTAATAATCATAGGAAACTATCAAACTATCTCTAGTGTACATTCTCTAGAAAAAAAGGAACGAAAAAAGTTAGGACACTGAGTACCTTTTAAAGTTTCAAACTTCAGAGAAAAACACAATTTACTGAAATGCACTCTGTGTGTGGTATTTGTGTGCGTACTCAGCATGTCCTAAGGTTTTGTTTGTTTGCTTTTTTGAAAGAAAATTTGTAAAACTTAGAATCAAATAGGCTTGTTTCTTTATGCTTGTCTCTTCAACTGTATTTTGTCATACAAGGAGCACAGCACAAGGCTCTTCTCTGCCTCAGCTTCACTGCCTTGAAAGTGAAGAAAAATAAAATCATCTGCAGTGAGCATTATTGTCATGAGTGATTGTTTTCTAAGTGCTTTAAGATCAGTAATACATGTCCTTAGCATTACTTGTTTTTAAATGATAACAAATTAAAATTAAAAATGATAGAAGTTTTCAGCTCAATGTATGTCTTAGGACACATTAGAACTTGAAGGTGCATTTTTGAAATGAATTTTCACGTGAAATGAAACAGATATTTTATACTCTACATAAACACCATGTTTGAGTATGAGACATGACTTCCATCCACAGAAGGTGTTCAAGAGCTGATGGATATGGCCCTGAGTAAACTGATATGGCCAGACCTGCTCTGAAAAGGCTGTTGGTGGAGCTCCTTGTCAGTAAGAGCCTTCCTGGACTGGCCTCACTATTCTGCACTTCACAAGTGTGAACCTTGTGTGAGCACACAAATAAACAGGACAACAGTGAAACCCTCAGTCCCAAAAGCACTCGGCAGCACACAGGACACAGCCAAGGCTGTGCTTTGAGCCATTTGGTCCCAGAGGTGATTACACACATTACCTCACGACTGTGCCTCTGCAAAGTCTTTCCTCCCAGCTGGATTCCATCCGTGGGCACTGTCCTGTGTCAAAGCACACAGATGGCTTTTCTGCTGCAGCGAGCTCGGGGACCACGCACAACTGTCCACACCTGGCTGTGCAGTGCTGCCTGTGGCTACAGAACAGCACCATTTATCCCGGGCTCCAAAAGTACAGGTGTCACTGCTGTGTCTCTGTCATCGCCTCTCGCAGCCCTGTGCCTTCAGCACCATGCTGGGGCTTGAATTAATTGCTGACAGAGAGAGAGCTGCAGCTTGTCAGGCATCAGGCAAGCCCGTGCTCACTCATTATACACCACTGACAAAGACCAAGACGAACCCGGGTCTCCAAGCTGGACGTTTATGTTATTGCTCTTATTGTGCCTGTTTGTGGTTTAATGCCTGTGCAGTTAATCTGAGGGCGATAAATGGCTTTTTGAGAAAAGTAATTTGTACACAGCTGCAATTAATCAGAGTGCAGAGAAGAGTGCACCAGAGCTGAACGCCCTGCTGAAACAGATGGTTGTGCTGCCGCCACACACTCCTGAATTCCTGTGAAGGTTAAGCCAAATTGCAGAGCCCTGGGAATTGGAGCTTCCACACATGCTGGCTCTCCCCGCATCGGGTCTGCTAGGGAAAAGCTTGAATGATTTTCACCTGGAAGCCTCCTGGGGCTTGCAGCCATTAGTTGAGAAGTTTAATAATCGCTGGCAGGGGAAAAAATCCACCAGAAACAAGAAATTCACTGAACTTTTCCAGCTGTACAGCTGAAATGTAGTATCTAGTCCTGTTCCTGACTGTTTTCCTCATATTGCCTGATCCTCAAAACTTTCACAGTATTAGAGCAAAAAATAGCAGCCAGATGGGAGCTCCAATTTACAACAGAGCTACCTGATAAGAATCCAGTAGTTTTAGTCATTTCTATTGGATTCCACCTGAATGCTAGGAGAAGTTAATATTCCCAAGGACAGAGAAGCTGAGGTGCACAGAGCAAGGTGCAATGTCTAAAGCTTCTGGAATGCAGAGTGGGTTCCTGCAAACCTTGGGGACTGATCTGCAGTTGTACTGAATGATGTGCTAACTCAAGTGAAAATTCTGAGTGCAAATAGAACTTCCCCAAAATGAGAGAAAAATTCTGCTTGGTGGCACCCATCATGCTCGGGGCATGCAATGGCTTTAAAGATGATTATTAAGGTTATTGATTAGGTTATTCACCGTTTGCCTAACGTGCAAGAGTTACCAGAGTTAAGAATTATCCAAGAGTTACCAGAAAGAGGCTGAGAATTCACTTTAAAAATCTTGTCATTAAAGACAAAAAACCCCAGATGAAATCCGGAAAGATTATGTTTGAAACCTGAACCTCTTTCTAATACATAGATACTCTACATAATCACTCGAAGATGACTAATATCCTTTAAGTATTGCTGCTCAACGAGTCTTAAATGCAGAAGAACAGTGATTGTGCAAATGCCACAGCTATTAAGAGTGATTCTTCAAAGGTCAGAGTAAAAGGTCCTCCCACACGTGCCATTATATTATGGATATTATGGAAGATAGTCCCAAAAGACACTAGTGTGAGATATACCAAAAAAAAGATCATGTAATCTCTGCTTTAATGTTGTTGATTTCAAAAGTGCTAGAATCAATTTTCACAACTTGGTTGAGAAACAAAAGGCAACATGGAAGCCAAGTTCTGACTCTGTGGGCTTGCTGCAGCTAAGGGAAGAGAATTTCACTTTCCTACCAATTTTCCTTTCCTGTGCAAACACACACAGCCTAGCAGCAATGCATTGAATAAAGGAAGTACTTCAGCTAGGGAGTAAAAGCAGGTGGCCGAGGAGTTAAAACCTGTAAATGTCCCTCCAGTAAATTCACATCAGATAATTAGTGTCAGATTCTAGTTCTTTCTTCTTTGTAATGGCTTCAATAATTTGCCATTATCTTGAAAAGGAGAGATGAGAAAAAGGGCACTCAAAAATGGTTGTTTAAAGACATAAGCACTGCAGTATGCACTTGGGGAATTCTAGTTGCAGGGCAGAAAAACATCGCATAGATCTTTAAGGAGACTGAACTTGTGAACTCTGGACTTTAAAGGCTTTCTACGATTCTGCACAAGTTGTCTGTGCTTTTTCTTCTGGTCAGAACCTTTCTTTCCTAAGAAGCAAAAGCAATGACAGTGTTGATTCCAATAAACTCATAGATCGTGTTATTTTTCTCCTTTACACAAAGTACATGCAAACGTCTTCAACAGGCTATTGTCCTTTTTGCAAACAAGAAAAAGGAGCCACCATTTCAAGATTAATCATAACAGTGGGGATTTAAAAAAAAAAAAAAAAAAAAGCCAGGCCCAGAGTTTGATGACTGACAGGTCAGAAGGAAGTGAGATGCAGTTTTGGGATGAGAAGCTGAGAGAATTTCTTTGTGGGCAGTAACAACTGCACATGCAACATCAGTTGAGAAATCAGAAACCCAAGCAGAACTTCCCATGACACTTCAGCAAGGATCAAAAGCTGTGTTATTGCAGACCTTACAGAACAGCAGCATAGTGTCTTCCTTTATTAAAGTCTGCAAAATACAAAGCTATAGATCAAGTAAAATTTATTTCAGTCAAAGACAGAAGTCCAGACTTCTAATTTCTACTTCTGGTTCTCATATTATTTTATAGGGCCACCACTACTGTAGTATCTGACCAAATTTTGTTTTATCCTCATAACTGATATAAAACCTATTAACCTCAATTTCAGAAGGCACTAAAGGCACCAAAAGGCTATCTTCCTTAAGATTATATGGGAAATTCATAAAAGGAATGAACTGACCCAGTTCTCCCAAGACTCATGTTTTGAATTTTCTTCTTTGCTCAAATCTACTCAAATGTCCACAACCTCAGTTAGCTCTGGATATAATTGTATTTTCACCAAGATGGGCAAGAAGACTGAATTTTAAAGCCTTCTGAGTTGCTAGGATGAAAGGCACTACAAGAAATTCAGTGTACCATAATAATAATTGGCCTCATGCCTTGCAGTAGTAAAACAAAATAACATCACTACAGCTTATTATGCTTTAGATAAAATGCTTTTCTTATTTCCACTATACTTGTAGATCTGCAGTGCTCAACTCTATAACACTCAAGCTCTCCTGTTTATTCCTCAAGCACCAAACCATAGTTAAGATTTGCTCTGTAGTGCCTCACAGTGAAAGCTCTGGATGGGCACCTGTGGGCAGCCAGCAAACAGTAGCAATAAAACTGATCTCAAAATTTATTGCTACAATATACTGATTGTCTTCACTCCCACTGTGCTGAATGGGCTGAAGATAAAACGTCAAGGAAATCCTACTGGGAGTTATACATCAGCATAACAAAGCAACCTGATCAATGCCTACACAGCACATCAGCCAAAACCAGCACCAAGGCACAGCAGTAGGTAAAACCAACAGCCTAAGTGTGACCACACCATGTTCCTACCACCTGTAACAGGACAGCTGACGCACAGTTCAATGCTGAGCCTGGAATACTCTGCTTTTATGTGGCAGTGGTTCACTCAGGTGAAATAGAGGGACAAAAATCTCTCAGGCTAAGCTAGGAGGAGCAGCACTAACACCTATTTGAGATGCACTTTCACAGTAATGGGACTGGTGCTACCAGCTTTTGAAACAAGTATGGAGAGCTAGCACATAGCTGCTCAGCAGAACAAATACTCTCATTAAGAGCTGGTTCCATTAAAGCTATCATGACCCTCTGCCTGCAGCTTACATGAGGTTTTCCTATCTACATCAGAGCTGAAAGGAAATGGTGTGAAAGACAAATGCATTGATTAGAAATAAAAGTTGCACAAAATTCCTAAACCATATTCAAGTGCTCTCTGCTAGATCAGTTAGTGAATTCCTATGGCCTCTTGTAGAAAAGCTCCTTTACAAGGTTCATAATTTCCCTGCACTCTCCTGTAACAGGCAAAGAAGCTGAGATTTTCTGGAGGTGATCCTTCTGCCTTCCCGTGCATATCACAGAAAGCTTTTTGAGAGCTATGCTAATGTGACCTGACTACGCCTGTGTGAGTGCTGGGAAGCTGTTTCTGCCACACATGCCAGGATCAGCGTGGGCTCACGCGTGTGCTTCTCGCTGCCCACAGCCTGCGGAACAGGATCGCTGATGTGGGAAGGAGCCTGCTGCACCTGAGAGCCCTGACGTGTGTGGGTGAGGAACGTGGTGTGGGAGGGTGCAGTGCACAGACACACGAGTAGGTGTGTGGGGCTGAGAAACAGGTACAGCCGACAGAATGACATGACTGGGAACTTTTCCATGACTTTTTGGAGTACATGAGTGTACACCCTCTGGGCAAATGGCATCTCTATGGTCATTTAAGGTGTACTGTAAGGCATCATATGTAGCTATGCAGACTCCCACTTTACATGTTGGACATTATAGGAGGGACCAATGCATTCCAAGACAAGGGTTTTTATGCAACTAAATAGAACGCCCCTTCTCTTCCCTTCTTGGTCTTGTCGACTCATCCAGCAACAGATTGCTGAATTACTACCTTTGCAATAGTCTTGTCCATGTGGCAGATGTTTTGGGTTTAATTCCCACCATGTGCCTGGAACATGCATGAAGCATTTAGTTTTTTGGGATATAAATCATGGGAAACCTTCTCAACACTAACAAAGCTGTCCTCTCTGCAAGGAGTAGGCAGAAAGCTTAACTGAGCTAGACAAGATGCCTCTACCTATTTCAAATCGGATCAAAATTAAAGTCTCCAAAGGCATAGGCATGAACCAATTTATGTTTTAAGTGGTTTCTCCTTCTTGGTGTTGAAAGAAAAGACGACTGTCACTCGTATTATGTTTTCTCTTCCCTCTAGTCCAAAACATCTGCTTGATCCTTGAAAACAGCAGCCTGTGCAATCTCTTTTTGGTGACTGGCCATCTGTAGGGCAGGAACGCAATCCTTGCAAATGAAATTCACCCGATGTTTACAAACCAGACAAGAGAAAAGAAGGCTGAAGTGAAAAGGAACCTTTTGTTTTCAGCAGGGAGCAGAGCACTACAAGGAAATAAGAAGATGAATAAACCTGTCATAGACTTTTTCTTTATGGAGCAGAGGCACAGTTATTAGGTACCCACAAAGAAGGCATTCTGGATGTATGACTCCTAATACATCGTCCATAATACAGCACTGTGCAGAAGGCATACAACTTTTCAAACAGGTGTCAGAGACAGAAATAAATACAGTGTCTTAGTGGAAAAAAATGGCCAGAAGGATTAGAAGTGAGCACTGGGGTTGTGCAGGCAGAAGTCAGAGAGGTCTCTCTGACAATGTGTTTCCATATGATACTTGTCAGGAAGAAAAAAAGAATTATTAACCTATTATTATTATTTTTCTCTTACTAATTAGGGTGAGATTTTTACTGCTCATAAAACGTGACAAATTGATCGTGCTCACTAGAAAGGAAAGGCCACAAACACAGAGCTCTGTCAAGCATATCCCCATCCACAATTGTGGCACTCTTTATTAAACATGGGTCACACCACCCATTTGAAACTCATGATCTGATTCATCTGAAGGCCTAAAAACCTACTGCTAATCCTCCTCACTGCTGATTGGTAACTTCCTACCATTTCATCTCTTCCTACAGTTCTGAAAAAGTACAGTGGTCTTTCTATCATGTTTCCCTTCAGTTTTCTATGTCTGGTGACAACTGCACATCCACCATGCTGTGTCACATTCCTTCTTATCCCAGTACTGATCCCCTAAAAATGAGCAGAATGTCCTAATACTTGAATTATGAAATTACTGTTGTATCTCCTAATGTAATAAAGCTAAAATTCTTGTCACTCTATTGCACAGTCTTATCCATCTGCTTGTCTGTCTACTTCACCAGCATCACAGACTAGGGGGACAAAGAAGTATCAAAGCACATAGGTCTGGATGCAGATGGGCATATTAGGAAAGGTCAGGTGAGAAATGAAAGGTGGTTGGTCTGCTGTTACAAATGCTGAATGGAGGATATCTTGTTCTGTAAATTTCTGCATTAATACTTTGAACTAAGTATAGCAAATTTTACTTTACATATTTATACCGCTAAAATGCATTTGCTGGTTTTTTTAAACATTCAAATATTATCAGTAAAAGCTTCAGGTAGCAGCAATAAGAAACATTTACCAATTATTGTTTATGCCTTCATGATGACATTAGATCATGCTGTCTCTATGCTAACTAAAAATAATTGATTCTGAAATGAGGAACTTGGAAGATATTTTCTATCCTTTGTTCAGCAGTCTGCCATTTGATATACTACAATTCACACAGGAACCACTAGAAGACTATTGCATATCCTAGCCCAAATTTCTTTATAGACAGCCTCATTTAAGACCTGGGCCTGAAAAGAAAATAAAATTATTTTCAATGATGGATGATCTCAATAGTGAAATTTTGTCTGACCTGCTTCTAGAAGCAAGGAGCACATTACTGACTTAAGCTGGTTAGGCTCAAATATCAGAAACTGCAAAGCTTTCAAACGAAATTTAACTTGCACCTGAATAGAACTTTTTTCTCAGAGATTTAGATGAAGGAGTTTTGTTTTCCTTATGGATGAAACAGTGTTTGTAAGAGCTCTGGCTCCTATGAGTACAAAACAACAAGTACCCTACCACTGTCAAAGTAAACCAGCTGACAATCCAACAAGGTTGGCAACACTTTTTCAGTTTCACTGACCTACTTATCTTTCACTCTCCCCATCCTAATCTCTTTCTCTGATCTTTCTCCTCCTTACATCCCACAAAACTCTCTGTTCACAAACTATTTCCACTGTTTGAAGGAAAAGGTATAGCACAAGATGAAACAGCATAGCACAAAACCCCAGCCCTTTCTTATACTGTACTAAAATATTATGAAAGACACAAGTAACTTTATTCTTTCTGTTCCTAAAAGTAAGCAAGAAATTCATCTCTGACCCCAAACCTGGCAACTGGTGATCCCTACATATGATTTACAAAAAACAAAAAGCAAAAATGAAGTTGCAGTAGTAACAGCTCAAATTACATCAAAACAAAAAGTTGCATTGCTTTCTGGCTGGCTTGTAACCAAAATACAAGAAGATGTAAAGTAAGGCCAGTTTTTACACCAGGCCCTCTCTTTGTCATGGTACTGCTACCAGACATAATCAGCCTCTGGCTTTGAGCTTCTTTGCTCAGTATCCCACTGTGCACTGAAATGTATAAACATGCAACTTAGCTTTATGGACAAGGCCAGGGCAATGAAGCAGTGATTTGTCCTCTCAATAAGGGTGAAAGACAATTTCATATAATTAAGCCCTTCATTCACTCTGCAGTTAAGCTTTATTCACATAATTTTTTAATGTAACATAAACAAGTTTTATGGGTCATTACTCTGACAGGTGTGCTGCATACTGCATCTTTTAGATTTCAGGCCAGGAAAATGGAAACAGGAATGGAAAAATTACTTGGCTGCAAGTATTCTGGGAATATGGTAAAATGTTAAATGACAAACATTAAGTTTCACTTTCTGTCTTCCAACAACTCTTTTGAAGTTGGACATTACATTTCTTCACTCGTCCCCTCCTTTACTGTTATACTTTACTGAAAATGGCACCTTTCTCATACCAAATTAATTCAAAATCAATTAATTGCTCTCCTAACTCCATAAACTAAGTACTGCAAAACTGAAACATTCACTTCCCAAATAAACCAAAAATCTAATCTTGTTAATTTGCACCTTTTACAATACAACTTAATCTGCTGTCTGTACCTGGTGGGTAGGGCTTAGGGAAGATGCTCTTCTCAGCACCATGATGGCTACAACACTTCCTTGCTAATGTGTAATTCCATTTGGAAATAATATTTTTTGGGATAATTCTAACTTCTGACAGTGAAAACGAATGTGCTTCTGCAATTGCATATAAATGGTCTATGGCATTATTTTCCTCTAGCTTCTACATACTGTCAATAGGCTTCTGTTGATACAGTACCCACAATTTTCAGAGAGTTTTTATTCAAAATAAAGCAGGTTCACTTAATTACCTTCACTGATGGCTTTGATTAGTGAATTTTGTACTGATGTAATCAATACCTCTATCTTAACCAGGGCTGCTAATTCTTCCATCATGCAAACTAATTTGAACAATCATAATTACATCTTCAGCATCCTATATGACCCGTCCTGTTCCTGCAGTGAAAGTGGACAGAGCTCTGACAACCTACACAGAGAATTGCCTATTCAAAAAGCTACTACATGAAGGTAAAATCAACTGGATACAATTCATCCCATAAGGTAACTGAAGAAGTATCACACCACAGGAGATATTCAGTTATTGCAGTAAATGTTTCACTTTCTAGGATAACAAAGAGTCTTTTAAAATTTCCAGAGAAGAAGGCCTAAGTTCTTTATTGGATCAGTACCTACAGAAATCTGGATATGCCATTCCTTCTTTTGTTGCTTTCCAACCCCACCCCCCACCCTCCCTCAACCCTGGTCTTCATGAAAATAGGGATTAAAAAATGCAGCTTTAGGAATGAAGTGGATTTGCACTTAAATCTGAATTAACAGCCTCTCTTGTTCTAAACTATTTCTCCACTTTACTACACAGCTTTTGCACTCTGCAAAAGACAGATGCAAATGAAAAATGAGGGAAATGAAGCATGAACAGACTAGAAAGACAAATATGTAGCCTGTTAGGAATCTAAGACATTTAGTGCTCTGCTTATTCTGAAGGATTGTAAAAAGTTAGAAAAAAGCAACCTAAAAATGCAAAAATATTTTGGGGAACATTAGCTTCAAACTGTATCACAATGGATGGGTAGATCAACATTCACATACCTACTTTCTTTTTGATAAATATTTCTCAGTGGCTTTTGCAGATGAAGAGCTATAGTTACAACACACAGGGTTTTTTCCCTCGCTCACAGAATCCTGGAGCAGATGAGATGCTGTGTTTTGGCTTACCTGAAGAATCTTTTAATCACAGAACTGTAAAGAACAGAGACAACTTTGACTCAAAATTATTTCTGCAGAGTCCTGTCACTGATTTAAAGCCTATAAAGGGTGAGAGAATCCCATTCACTTCCGACTCTGAAATTTGAATGTGTTTATTCCACACCAAAAAGAAAAGCCAAACTATTCTGACAAGAAAAGCCTTCACATTGTACTTCACTACCCAGGAAGAAAGTATTCCAGCTTAAATCATGCTATTCTGAGTGCAACTATTTATATATTACAGCTCGAACAGAGAGGGAAATACAACATCATTTCACAGACACATTCACCAATTAACTATATGGAGTTAATCCTAACTACATCAAAGTATGCCAAGCATGACTAGAGGTAATCACATGGCAAACACATCTTTGATCAAATGGCAACAGAAGCAAAAATTCTTGTAAAATTCAGAACAATTCTTATTATTGCTGTCCAGTAGCAGAAAGATTCTAGATAATTTGAATGCTTGTATTTTACTATATCAAAACTAGCATAATTGCATATCAGTTTTACAAAATTGTGTATATAAGGAGAATTCAATAACCATGAAAGTTGAAACAATAAATGTGCAAAGTAAATTGTGCATTAGAGCAGTATATGTATTTAAATAACAGAAATACCTATTCATCCAGACTAACAACTTATATTTGGTAAAAGGAAATATAGAGAGAAATATTAATTTTAATAAAGCTAAATGGAAGGTTTAAATCCAGTACGGATTTGAAAGACAAAGCTGTTTTTTTCATTTCCCTCATTCATGAGAAACAGATCATAGATTTAGTAGTTATTAGAAGGAGCTATTGTACCATGGGGTGTGCAGTGCTCTATGTACAATGCTACCTACTACGTACTGAAATCGCACAATGAAGTCCTGTGAAAAAAATACTTGCAATCTAAATTAGTAAATTTGGATACTAGAAGCAACAAAGCCATGTGGTCCTGCACACCTCATTGGCTGATTTTCCCTGTTTCTGAACCAGGTAAAATTATCTGCATGGAGCTCTGGGCTGCTGTGGTTAAACTGCTCCCAATGTCTGTGCACATTTGTTCAAAGCTATCTTGCTAATCTCTGTACAGGACTACAGCACTCTGTGCAGGTATTTGAATGATTTTACTGAGGGAAGAAGTCAGAGCTCAAAAAGGTAGAGTTAACTGATGTACTGTTTATTAGACTTGGTTTTAATAGCAGTCAGTAACAGCTCAGAGCTGGTGTTCTGTAATGTAGCAGGCTGGGTTTGGAGGAGGATGTGAAGGAAGACTGTCTGCTTTGTTCTCTGTTGACGTGAGCAGGCAGCACCTGGTGAGGCTGCAGCTCTGAATCACACAAGCCATTAACAGAAAACAAAGTCTCAGAAGCAAAAGACAGGAAAGCCACAATACATCTTGGAGTCAGTCCCAGCTAGGACAGGCTCCTTGAAAAAAGTTCAGGATGAAAGTGGTATAGTGCAGACACCAGCAAAAATGCCAAGTTATTTGCAGAGAAGGAGAATGAAAGATAATCTCTGCATCACATCTGCAACATAAAGCTTTAATTAACATTTCACAAGCCCTGGCACACTTGAAATGTCAGTTTCTGTTTGGTATGGAAAATCTGTGGGGGGTTTAGAACCACAGCTATGGATGAGACACAAAGGCGGGACTACGATTAGGACACAGATGAAATAAAATCAAGCTGCCTTTCCTTGTGGCCACGTGAATCATGACAAAAATAGAAGCAGCTGTTCCTGTTGGTTTGGTCGCACTGGGGACAGCTATTGCTACTGGCATGAGTAACTGGCTAGCTGCTAGCATTGCTGTAGTGGTTCGGCTGGCAGAGACCACCGCTTTCCTGTCTGCAACGGCCTTATGAAAATATCACTGTTCAAAAATTTCCATTTGGTTCAATTCCTTAACTGATTGATTTCTTTAGAAATAAATACTCTAAGTGGTTTGGAGACTAAGCCCCCTCAAGACACTGTTATGTATAAACTAGATCACACGCAACAGAATTGAAAAGTATGTATTTCAACATGACTTAAATTTGCTAAGCAAGGATATTTTCAGTTCTTTCTTGGGGAGACTACTCCAGAGTTTACCAAATCTTGCTTTTGCGAAATTGCTTCTGCTTTCAGTCTAAATTCATTTAATCTTAGCTTCAGCCCAATACATCTAGTTATACACCTTCAATGTATCACTCTAAAGCATTTATACTCTTTAAATATGTAATGTCTATCCCAGTTCTCTTGCTTCAGTATCATTTAGCAAACAATGCACATTCAAAATCTGTGTAATTTCTCATCAGATTAGCCTGTGTTTTAATTTTTACCTCTTTTTTTATTTCTTGCTAGTTAGGTATCTGAAGTGGCATGCAACAATATCACAGGAGAGGCAATTCTGTTCAAAGTTAGTTTCAAAATAACTTTGGGCTTGACAAGCTCTGCAGACAGGAAACTTACAGGGTCATTTGCTATTTACATAGCAGTATGGTATCTTGGCACAAATGGGAGAAGAAGAGCCTTGTGTTCCTGTCATCATCTACAGCATCATCAGCTGACTTGATGAAGCATCTCCGTTTCCTGTGTACATAGCACTAGCTAGAGGCTCTAATTCAACTAGTGCTGCACTAAATTCAGAAGGAGGAGATACAACTATTACTATGGCTACCTAACCGTTTCATTGTTTTTGCTGATGTGACTCATACAGCTCACACTGCACCATCTCTGGAACATCCCTAGGTCCCTTTAGCCTGTGGCTTAGCAAAGGTACTTCATGCATCAAGATCCAAGCAGTTCTGTGTGGGCTCCCTGACAGGCACTTCAAAAAGTTAAAAGCCCCATTCTTCTGTTAGTGTTGTAGAATCACTGTTTCAATTCCTTCATAGAAAATTGTTTCAGAGTTTCCAATACAAAAGATGTCCCAAATTACCTTTATCTGGTTTTCCCAGGACTGCCAAGACCATTGCCCTCAGAGATACAGCTGAACAACACTTCAAATCAGGGTCATAACTTCTGACCTTGACAGCTACTCTGTGCTTATCCTCTGTCCCAGGAAAAGAAAGCTTTTTGTTTCCAAAGGTGTAACAGGAGGCAACATAGATAGATACAAATTGCATTTCATAACACCAGAAGCAGCTGCCTCTTTGCACCGGTGCATGTGTGCACTATGAATTAAAATATAAGCCCAGGAATGTACAGAGGGATTATTAGAAAGTGGAAATGGATTTTACAGCATTTTAGGTTATAGATGTTTGATATGATGAAAGCCTGCAACTACAACCAACTGCAAGTCAATGAAGAAAAGCTCTGCAGAGAAACCTTGACAAATTAAGAGGGCTGGACAATCACCAACTATATGAAGTTTAACAAGTGAAAATTATGGATTCTGCATTTGCCCTGGGACAGGGTAACCCTGGATGTATGGACACACAGGGCATGAGAGGCTGGAGAGCAGTGCTGCAGAATGGGACATGAGGGTCTTGGTTGATGACAAGTTGAACATGAGCCAGCAGTGCCCTGGCACCCAGGAGGGCCAGCCCTGTCCTGGGGGCATCGGGCACAGCACGGCCAGCTGGGCAAGGGAGGGATTGTCCTGCTCTGCTCTGAGCTGGGATGTTTAAGGAAAACTGGACCTGGTGCTTAGTGCCATGTTCTGACAGGATGGTGTTCGGTCTCAGGTTGGACTTGATGACCTCAGAGGTGTTTTGCCACCTAACTGATGGTGTGATTCTGTGAAAAGCTTTATATTTTGAATGTAAGGATAAGCTCTTCTGGTGCCAGTGAATGAAGAATTTAGACATTTATGTGTGCAAGGTGAGCAGGAATGTGCAATGTGTGCGTGTAAGGTGCAAAGCTGAATGAAAGACAGGCATGTGAGTTCAAGTATAAATACAAATAGTCAGCTCCCTATTTGAATGAAAATCTTAGGTAGGCAGAAGCTTAGAAAGGCAGTGCAATTCTGTTTTCTTCTGTGAAAATTCTTTTGTAAGCCTGTCTCTAAGGTTTTGAAGGTTTCTGGAGTACTTTTTATATTCTTGCTCTTCCACATGCAGCAAAATATGTTCTGAAAATGATAGTTATCAGTGAACTCAGCAACTCTGTCAACTAGAAAAACAGCTTTCAGCCCCACAACCCGTTTGGAGCGATAAAGAATTGCTGTGGTCTTGCACTGAAATGGACTGACTTCATTATCACACTCAATGATGGTTTTAACTTCATATTTCCTCAGCTCTGCCTGAAGGAAAAATGATAGCTCTGATAACCAGAGAATATTATTAAAGCTAGTTTCCCAGGGAGTTTAATGATAACTGCATTATTTCTCCTTAAGAAAATGAAATTGTGAAGCTAGTTATTGTGAAGTTCAGTGTGCTTAACATTGGGAGACCTTGTACTACTGGGTTTTAAAGGGCAAGCTGGCTTGATTTTTTAATACCTGTGTGTGTTGGATTATTCAATAGAATTGTTTTTGGGACACACTCTGAAGGTAAGTCCTCCTAGTAAGTGATCTTTTAATCAGTTTGTGGTCTTTTCTTTGGTGCTTGTAAACAATGAAAAAGAAGTCTGGATTTAATTATTCATCCCTTGTGTATTTCACTGTTTGATCACATTAGGGATTTCATGGCAAAGAGAACTTTAATTCTGCCAGGCTCTCCTTAACTTTGGCATACATTGTACACTTCATCTTGCTGCTGTGTATAAGATTAGTGGACTTTAAAACTATGTGCACATGTTGATGAGTGTTCCCAGGCTCAAAACCTTCTTAAAATGGTTTCTTCAAACATAAGGTGATGAATTATACAGAGGTGATGATATATGTAAAATTTGTTATTCAATTATACATAAAAATTCTTGTATTTGAAAGGATAAAGGGACAGATTCTTTTACTGGTTATATTTCTCTAAAGTGGCAATTATAATCTGGTATACTACCATTACTGATGTAACATGGGCTACATTAACATCCTTCCAGGGATATGAAACGTCCCCTGACTTGATGAGTTCACATTCTAAGCAGCAGATACTTCTGTCTCAAAAGGGAAGCCAAAAGGAACTCTTTAATCTGAAATTGCAATACGCTTTGTAAATTTTCTTTCACCAAATTTAATGTCATGCTTAGGGAGACAGTAATTAGCAAGCAGATCAGAAGAGTGATCTGTCTAGAGCAGTATCACACATTCCCCAGAGCAAACACCAGCACCTGTCTCCAGAAGACTACACCCACCATTTCATGAGGTACCACGAGCCACAGTTCCTGCTTCTCTACAGTTCCACAGTGTGTTTCTGTCAGTGCCTTAAAACAAGTTGAAATCTCCTTTTGGAGTCCTACAAAATATTACTGAGGAATTTCTCATTAGTATACATTTGTTTAATCCTCTTTTGAGCAATGATAATTTCTTTGGTTTAGGCTCTTCCTTGTAATTAGTTTTACAGGTTAATTATCTTTTGAATAAAGCACATTTTCTTCTATCATCTACAAAAAGATCACCTTTCAAATCCTCAGAAATCTTCCTGTTCTTGCCATTTTGGAAAGGACAAATAAGAATGTTCACTACTTCCTCCCCAAATAATTCAGGAATTTTCCTCGTGCCTGCCTTTTTTGTGACAGCCACAGCCTCCTAAGTATTTCCTGCTGTAATTTACTCTTGTGTCTCTTGTCAACACTAGCAGCTGTTTTTTGAACTTCCATTAGTTATACAGTTTCATGATTCTGTGAGCAGAAAGAAATGCTACATCCTTGGTAAGAATGTACCACTGTTTTATATAATGCTGTGATCAGTGGAATTTTCTACCCCATTATTCCTGTATCACAGTGTAATATTTGCTTTTTGACTTCTGCTGTGCAATGAGCAGATGTTTTTACTGAGCTTCTGGCAATGTCCCCTAGGTTTTTGTTTTTTCTCCCTGAATGGTTACAGTTAATTTAGAACCTAGTAATGTGTATGAACAATTCAAATTATTCCTTGCAATGGGCATTACTTTGTAGTTGTCAACAAAGGATTGCATATCATGTTCTGCTGCCAATACTACCTTTTTTATCAGGTGCCTCTGAAATTCCTCACTGTCTTCCTAAACACAGACTTCCATAAATAATTTCTTATTATCTGCAGATCTTCCAACTACACTGACAATTCCCTTTTCCGCATCACTGATTAAATACAGTGGTCCTCAAACAGAAGTTTGAGGCACCCTTCCATTAACCTTTTGCCATTTTTCTATTAACCTGAAAATCAAGCATCTATTTCACTTTTTGGTCTCCTGTCCTTTGCTGGTTTCACATCATGACAGACATTTACCTTTTCCTATCTGACAGCTTTGCTTCCTTATCAGCTCTTACAAGGAATTTCTGAAAGGCTAAATAAGTCCCATTTATTTGTTTCACTATCCCCACTGTATGGGTGGCACAGAATTAATACTGGCAGGTTGGAGAAGCACAGTCAATCCCAGATTCTCACTTTCATATATTAACTTAGGTGCTGTTCATACAGTAAATTCATTTAATTATCAATTCAACCAACTTTTCTAAAGTCACAGTCACTGAGCTATATAAATATGTATGGAAATATGTACTCTGCTTCTGTTCTACAGCAGTTATTTTCATGAATATTTTTCATTTTGAGTTGTTACAGATTTGCTCCTCCATCTTATCTGAACCCCCTTTTTGTTAACCCAACAATCTATCCCTTTATAATATTCTGACCTGTCTTCCTGAAAAGAGCAGGTCTGAGGCATGTTCCCTCTATCACAGAAAAGTTTCCAAGGAATTATTCAGCAACTCTCTAATGCTTTCTAGGAAGTGTAATTTCTCCCTTTACTCCTTTCACTGTCAAACCAACACAGGGTACTTTACTGAACATTCTGATTCTGATATCCCACCTATAAAAATCATTAGCCTGTTACTGCAGACAGTTCACTAAGGACTTGCAAAAAAATTTATGTGTTAAAGCCAGTGACTTAAGAGGTACTAGAGAGAAAAGTCCAGGATCATGAACCATCCTGTAACTTTCCTACGACATCATCAGTTTCAGTATTCAAGTGGTAGAAAAGAGGGGAATATTCAAACTGAAAGTGCCTGGAAAACAACACGGAGGTGAATAACAGAAGAACTGGATTTTTCAAAATCAAACTCTGTCAAAGCAGCCAGGTTTTTTTTTCCACGCATTGTTAAAGAGAGTAGAACCAGAACTTTATACCTTGAAAACCCTTTAATGGAGTTTCATGTACCACAGGAAAACATATTTCTACACAGTGGCACAAAACCAACTGAAGAAACATATTCTGAGAATAATTAGTAGTAGTTCTGAATGAAAATGGGAGATTATATTATGTCTGTTTGTCCATCTTTCAGTATTAATATTTAATTTATTTGCCACCTGGAGGATAGAATAAAAAAACAGGTTGATAAAATCTTAATCGAATTTGGAATTTGGTAAAACTGAATTTACTTCAAATTGATTTTAAAATTTAAAATAGAGGAGGTGCAATGCAATAAAACTAACCACAGTTTCTACAGCAGTTTACAATAAACCTGCCTGACTATAATGAGGAGTGATCAGCCTGGCAGCAGTGAAGAGGAGGACCAAGCAGGATACACAGCAGTGAAAAAACCCATGCTGATATTAAAGTAGGGAACAATAAACCAAGGTGTATAAATACAGCTCTAGTTTATTTCAGAAATACAAACCAGAGGTCTGCTATTGCCTTCTGTGCAGTGTATTCAATGTTGGTAAATCTGTCCCTTAAACACAGCATTTGGGTGCTACAAAGCCTGTGAAGTTACAGGGCAAATAGCTGGAGAATATCCAGGACACAGCAACAAGAACAATCAGAGCTCTAGAAAACAGAGACCAGAAGAAAGGTGAAATAACCTGTCCTTTAGCCTAGAAGCCTGGGCCTGAATATGGCAGCAGTACTAAAATACATTAAAGTGTGCTGCAAAGAAGGTGACTTATAAGATGGACATGACAAGAATTGTGAGCTTAATTAAAAAAAACAGAGGTTTCAGACAAAACATCTGTCTAGATTGAGGAGGTGGTTTTGTGAGATTCTTTTCACCCTCATTATCTACAGCAGTTGCTTAAAAGAAAAAAAAAAAAAGAAAACAGCTGCAAGAAAAATGCTGAAGGTATCAAAAATGGCCTTGGGCAATTGGGAATAGGCCATGACACTGAGGAATCAAGTTAGTACTATGCTAGTTAAAATACCTCTTGGCTCCCTATTTTAAGGCATGAGCAGCAACTGAAATGACTGAATCCATCAGAGAGAGCACCATCCAGTCACAGTAAGTGAATTGAGTCATATACTCTGGACTCATCCTGTGGCAGGGCACTGATTCACTGTGCAGCCTCAGGCAAAGCACTTGAGCTTTCTGCACTTGCTTTCCTTCTCTGAGGGAAGAGTACATCACCTACCTCAAAAGCACAGCACAAGTGAATCATGGTGGAAGCCCTGGTTAAAATGGTTCATTATCAAGGAAACTGAGAAAAAGCTTGCTTCCTAGAACACAGCTTCAGATTACTTAAGGGCACAGGATCATTGTTCTCTGCTCCTGTCGCCGATGCCTGTGTAACACAGGTTGTTTTGATCCTTTCAGGCAGGCTGTCAGAACAGCTGAAATAGTTCCCAACAAATACACAGAAAGATCTCAGCAGATGGTCACCATGTATCCTTTCAGCCTATTTCCCTGCTATTTGCCTGCCTTTTTGAGCAGAACCATCACTGCTCCTAGTGCACTCCTACTGAAGGCATTTACAATGTACCACAGCAAAACAAACCATTTCAGTCTCAAGTTGTTCTACAAGACATTCCCCTCCAAAGTTCCTGGGCAGTCCCAGGTCCTATGTTTCCTACTTGACATCACACTACCCTGCTTTCCTCTGTGCACTTAATTTTCATTCAACCTCTAGGTATTTTACGACCATTAACTTAATGGTTCATTATTCTAGGACAGATACACATCTTCACACTTTACAACCAGAAAGTTAAGAGTTGAAGTGTGGAGTTCAACATCACAAAGCAGGGCAACAGCTGAACTGAAAACAGGTTCAGGTTGACCTGATTGCCAGTTCTGTGCTATGATAACCTACATATATTTATATATGAGTATGCACGGATATATATGGATCCATACTGTATGCATTTTATATTTCCATATGTGCATGCGTAAAACAGTGTGCTTAGCTGTGGAAACAGATAGAAGCATATGATTCCAGTTTCCATTTACTCTGTAAAAGCATATCCCAAACAGGTTCAAATTTCAAAATATGCATGAGACAACTAAGTGATTTAAACTACATCTTTCAGGGAATAATAAACACTTTTCAAGGAGCCTTTACGGGAAAAAGAGTAGAAATTGTACACGTTGGCCAAAAACATTTTGATTCCTGTGTGCCTTATTTAGAAAGCCAAGTCTGACCTTCTATTTTCTGGAGAGCTTGCATTCCTAATTTTGGTTGCTTCTTTCTTTGTTGACTACAGAACTGATACACTTTGATTTTCATACATGACTTATCTAGCTTCCATGTGCTTCAAAGCTGTCCAGCCTGAAGGCATCTATTCTGGCCTCAGTCCAAGCCAGACTTCAATACTTAGTGGCAACTGGGGACATGCACGATAGCAGAACACTATTCCTCTACTCTTAGATTTCTGTATTTAAAGGAAAAGGCTAAGCTGTCAAATAACAAAAACTGAAGCTGTGACAGGGCACAATGTAGAAGTCACTATATAGAAAAGAACAAGACATTTGTTTGCCTTTTTGAAAGACTCCAATTGATAGCTGACACTCCTGTTGCCTTCTTAAGTCACCTGACCCAATTTTCTACTAAGCAGTTCAGAAAAATCTATAGGTAGCACAGCCTTTGCCAAAGCAGATCAGAGCATCAGTCAGTCTTCCTAGCTGCAATACCCTGCCCCTTCACGTGCCTGGAGAGAGCAGTAGCTTCTCTCACCTCCTATTCAGTCCCGCACTGCAGCAGATCAGATAACCTCACTCAGAACAGGCACTCTGTATTCATACCTCATAGCAGCTACATGAACCTACATCATCACTGTTGATAGTCACTGCCTGATACACAGAAAGGGGGCAGTGAATTTGTTCTACGTGAGAAAGTTCTTGTACCACACTATTGCAATAGCCAAGCATCTTACAGGAGTATTTTAAAGGCAATGCCTGTACAGCTGGAAAAATGGCTTTCTCTCACTTCATCAGCCTAACCTATTCACCTGGAAAACATATTTTCCTTTGGCAGAGAGGAAGATCATGAGCTTTTTCTGGGTTCTTCTCTCATAGAAACAGTGATCTTAGGTATGAGGTAGGCTAGAGAGAAGCAGGAAGGGAAATTTCAAGGTGCCAAAGTGAGCAGTAGCTATTAGAAGAGGTGACAGACAGGAAGTACTTTTTCCTCTTGCAGCTCTGCATCATTCATGAGAATGAGGGAGCAAAGAGTTTGGGATGGGCTGGGATGTGCAGAGGCCTTATGTAGAGTCATGGTTCCCTGCAGATACAGAAGCACTGCAACTTGTCTTTACAGAAGTATGGTATAAATGGTGTTGATTTCATAACTGGTTGCTTCTTACAGAAGAGCAGAGCACAAAACAGCAATGCTTCAGGAATACATTATGGCTAAAATATGTGAATGCATATGCAAATAAAGCATGGCTTTCCACTCCTGCAACATTGCAGAGTATCCCCCTGTGTCAGAGTTTGTGAGTGCCTGTTGTGCGGGCATCAACCTACACATCAAAGTCTGCTATTTCTACAAGGAACAGGGGGGTAAGCAGCTCTTCCTTCCTAGCCAGTGATTAATCACTCTGCACTGCAGCAGAAGCCATACTCCATAGGCTTCTGACAGGCAATGTTACAAAACCCAGAAGGATGGCCATTTGATGGAAAATTGTTATCTTCCCTCTCCTGTGTATGACCACACTGATAGCTGCACAGGAGAAGGACACGAACAACCTGTGTAAGTTGCAGAGTTGACAGCATACTTTCTTCAGCTCAGCTTTCTACAGCATCACCCTTGAACTGCAAATATTCTTTTAAAAAACCCAACCCCTTGGAGACTTTAGAGAATCTTTCTTTAAAAAAAGCCTGGCAGCAGTGAATTTCAGCAATACCGAAGGCCAAAGATTTCCCATTGCAAACATCCTTCTATCAGAAGGTCATAATCCCAATCTGTAGAAATAATATTCTTCATTAAGAGTACTTGTTTCCCCTGAAGTCATACGTCTCTGCCTCAGCACAAAGGTGCCATTTAAGGGGAACAGTCTCATGACCACTCTGATCCCATTCCCAATGCGTACCCATACAAGAAAGAGCAGTGAGGGTATTTCAGTGATCAAGCTCTTGATTTTATCCCTGAGCACAAGATTTCAGCTAGTGATTTCAGATTTAAAGGCTTTAAATTTTCTCCTCATGTAAGGAAGCTTCTCAGATTGTAGCTCTGTCCCTTAGATATTGGGATCTATCAGAAAATGACAGAAATTATGCCCTCAATAATAGAATATATTAATCTCCAGAAATGGAATGGCTAGTGGAATATATTTGGTAGCTACAGAAAGCATTTTTATAAAAAATTCATTGTATTACAAACAAAAAATTAATAGTTCTGTGCCATTGTGATAGAACTTTTAGGGACCAGATCAGTCAAGATATTCTTCAATAATCTAAAACAAACTAGATCACTCTACTCCTGTCTATGATGCTCACACTATTTGTGCAAAAATATAGGACCAGTCATCAAAGTGTAGTGCATTTCAGCAATAGTCAATTGATTAGTCATTAAATCAAAGACCGTATAAAATTCTCTCTTTAATATTACATGCATCTGTTTAAAAAAGAAAATCACAATTTTTATGGAAAGCTTTTTTATCCTCAGTTATAAATGAAGAGAATTTGCATAAACTAAAGGGAGAGAGAAAGAGGAAGATGAGAGAAAGTGTGTGAAAGAAAAGGAGTGTAACTGATTGCAACACAATTTATTAGCTTCAAAGGTCAAGGCAGCCAGTGTTTTTATTGGATCTGTTTACCTAGGGGCATATGCAGTGCCTTGACCTGAAACAAACAAGTTGCTGTGGCAGTGCTTCCATATATTTATGTCATTCCTAGGCTAATGCAAGCATTTCTTGAAGTCCTAGTGCAGCGCAGCTAGCTCTGTGCAGTCATTATCCATCAGCTGAAAATGCCAGGCAACAAGCAGTGGCACAGAACCATCAAGTAAGTTTTTTCAACCTTCACTTCATTGCTACTGGATCATCTTTGCCCTTGGGTTGTTCTGGTGGCAAACATCCTCCACGGGCAGGAGATGGCAGCAAGCTTGTGCAGAGCCACTGCACTGGGGACACGCCTGTCCGTGCGGAAGGAGCGTTCTCTGGAGAGTTACTCCTTGCCAGGGTATTTCAGATGTGCTTTGGGATACTGACAGCAGCAACAGCAGAAAAAAAGGCCAATAACTAGGTAACCAGCAGCTTCCCAGATGATCTACTTTCAGCTGCATTCTGTCCAATACTTCTACATTGTGCCCTATCTACTTTCAGCTGCATTTCCACTTGAATTTCCAGGCTCGTAACTTTTTTTGAAAAGATTGGCTGATCTAGTTAATAAGGAAAGTTCAGAATACTGGAGTTTTCCAATTCACTCCAGTTAAGGCTATTAAATCTTCTGTAGCAATGGCTCAGATGTCAAGTCTAGTGGAAAATGGCATCCTGGCTGACAAAGCAGATGTTATGAAAGACCAGCTTTTATGTTCACCCCATCTTTTATTAGCTGCACCGGCGTGTGGGCTGAATTTTTCTGTCTTGAGAATATAACCCTGAAATTCCTAGTAATACTTGTGCCAGCCAGTCTTCAGCCTCTGCAGCTGGCTTGCTGAGTCTGTTCCTGAGGGAAGTACCCAATGAAGAGAAGATGGTACCAAAAGATGCTTCAAGTACCCTGACTTCAGAAATGCTTGCTACAGAAAGGGTCACAGGTTCAGCCTATGAAAAAGTGACTCTAAAATGGAGATGTGAACTGAAGCTCCTTACATGAACTGGCAAAGGAAATGGCAGATATCAATCTTCTCTTCAGCTGGGGTTCCACAGTGCCACACTGGACAAATGAGGGAACAATTCTACCAAACTGTAAGTCAGTAATGCTACTTGCTCCTGAAAATGTGCTCCATGACTGCTAAAACTTGAACTAGAGGTAGGGTTACCAAAGGCTTCAGCAGCTGAAGTACAAAGTGCACTAAAGCAGCTATAAATTATGGTATAATATAATACCTGTCCACTCATTTCACATAAGCCATAGAAATCTTACAAATTACATTGACTCTGAACCATTAGTGATTTACAGTGGAAATCTAGAGGCAGTAAATATGCTGTCTTTCTTATTCACATGACTTATTCTCAAATGTTTTACAAAATAAGTTAAAGTCTTCAAGAGGTTAAATTGAAAAACCTATATACTAGCAAAGTTAACCATATTTTTCTTTTAAAATATTCCTTGCATGTCAGTGAGCACAGTATCACTGGTGCTTACACATGCCAGCAATACAGAAATTTGTTATCTAATAATAGCCAAGGAAGTGTTAGAAGTTGCTGTGATGCTCCAAGTCTGAATCACCTTTAAGGTCCTTCTAGCTGGGAATAGTTTGTTTCTGAGACACACACCTCGATAGAGAGGGGAAAGACAACATTCCAGCCTCAGGGTTTCTTACATATACAGCAAAAATTAGAAAACCAAGAGGTAAAACAGTCTTAAGAGCAGCGCTTTCACAAGATGACAAAACTAATTGGAAGTTTTAGGTCTGCAGTGTTAAAGGGGAATTTCATTTCAGCCTCTAACTAAAATGAAGACCCCGTAGAGGGAGGTTTTAACAGAAGCTAAGATACAAACAATTATCCATGTATTAAAAAGTACCACAAGAATTAATTTAAGAAGAGCAATAATCCTTTTCCTGTATGGTGCAGATACCAGACATAAGAGCAGGCAAAGGCTGATAAGAGGTAGTTAGAACTCACTATAAAGTGTCAGAAAGTCATTGTCATAGAAGAATGACATGCTGAAGAAATGACAGTGACTGAAAATTCTCCCCACTCCCACTAAAAGTTTGAATGAGATATTTTAATTCAAGCTGATATTATTTAGTTATACACCTCACTTCATTTTTCAACACCCACTCGCACACCAGTCCAACATTTATATTCAGTTTTGACAGTTCAAAGAGTTACTAAGAGCATTTGGGAGCTGTTGGTAACCATCAGATACCACATAATGTCATGCTGGCACAGTACTGGTACCTGCAATTATAGTTTTACATAGCTCAAAGAAACAACTTAATTGTACAAGTGTGTACTAGAACAAAAAGACAAAAGATCAGCTGGACACAGACTTACTGTAGTACCACTGTTATAATTATGTGATATATTTGTTTGCAATACAGCTCTAGCAATGTATTAAAAAGAAAAAGTGTAAGGCTTGCAACATAGCCTGCCTGTGTGTAAAAATGGGTCTAAGGAGACTGATACCACATTTTGTTTGACAGTGTTAAGAACTCAGAATCTTGACCTATCATTTCTATCTGTGACCTAAAGCTCTGGCCAGCCTTTCTTCTTTTTAAAACACTTGTTTTAATTAAAGATAAAAAAAATGTGATGATCCAAGGAAGTGACTGTGACACTGCAGGATGGAGAAACACAAACGGTTTTCCAGTGAGAACAAAAAAATCTCAAGTCTGGTAGTGGTCATTGACATTTCTGATCAATGCTCTTTAGGCATCTCCAGCCACCTGGAGAGAAGAGCTGTACGAGTTCCCTGCACCAGAATAATCGTGTCAGGCAATACCCACTGGAGATGCACCCAGGTCCTCTCAAAGACCTAAGGTGTCCCCTGCTTCTCTGCAGTCAGAAGTGGAGGCTTGTTCCAGAAATGCTAACAAGTTTTGCTGGCTTGTGTAAGGCTCTGGAAGAACAGTGCTGGGCAGGACAAGAAGATAGCACTCAGAAAAGAAAGTGGAAGTTATTTTTGCACAACTCAGAATAGAAACACTGTGCGCGCAGCTCATCGTCTGCTGTGGTTACCTTCAATGCCAGCAGTGACAAGGGCTGGGCTGTATGTGCATTTCCATTTATCTCTCCAGCTCCAGCCGGAGGGCAGACAGCACCCATTTCACCACAAGACCATGCTGGTGAGACAGGACAAGGGTATTTTCAATTTGCAAGTAAGCAGAGTCCTGTCAAGGGCAATATTAATTTCTACAGGGTCTGAAAAGCAGCTCATTATTCCTGACTCTGCCTGTGGGTTATTGGTGCATTGAATAAAAAAAAAAAAGTCAACAAAAAGCCAAACCATCACAAATAAAGGAATTTGCTATTGCCAGCATTCTGCATTGTTCTCCAGGACGATTTGTCAGCTGACTGCAGGTTCCTTGAGATATAATATGACAGTAGTAATACAAGCAATTAATTAGTATTTTTCAGCTATACATCCAAAATCATTTTACAAAAGAAGAAAAAGAAAAAGGAAATACTAATGCCACATCACATAAAGAAAGAATCTGGGCACACAGGGGCACAAGTGCCTGGGGCAATATTTTGTTGAAATGTCAGGCAAAGTCTGGAAACAAAATGTTATTGAAGAGAACAGAGAAAATGGTGTCCATAATAGCTGGAGGACTTGATTTGATTCATGTAAGGTTTTCCTACAGTAGAATCCTATAACTATTATTTGGGCCTAAACAGTTGGTTCTGGTGTCCTATCTACTGGACTGTGCTAGAGAAGGAGACTGCAAAAGTTATGTATTTACTGGTAACAATTAAATCAGCACAATGTCAAACAAAAATTTCTTCACTGAAAAAATTGCTCAGTGAACTACAGAAAATACCACGTGGTTCAGAACCACTGAGAAGACTGGTGATATCAAAAGGAAGTTTTGAGAGATCAAGGCAATTTCTGCACCTTCATATCAGTTCAAAAACAATTATCCTCCAGAATAGTCTCTGTCCTCTTGAGAAGAAAAAAAAAACCAAACAAAAAAACAAACAAAAAGTCAAACTCAAAAAACCCAAACACACTCAGTGAGTATCATCAATCTAGAACAAATCTGGGTTTTCTCACCCAAGCTGCAATTGTCACACCACAGCCTGCCTGTATAAAGAGCTCTTTCCTCTCCCCAGAAACGAAGTCCTCACCAGCAAGTGTCAGGCAGCAAAGGGAATAACAATTCTCATTATCCCAGATTATCACAGTTAAACATTTCTGCAGTAATCAAAGAAAATAAGGTCTGACTTTATTTCAAGAATGAAATTAAGTCCTGCTTTGCCAACAGTAAAGAAACAGCTTTGGACCGCACTGAGTAACGCATACCATGCAATTCTTAAATCATCATGAGGTAGCAGAGGATATTTACGAGCTGGATCTTGAGTTTGTCATTGCTCCTCAAAGGAGAAAGCATAGAAAGAAAAAGTAGCAGGCTAGTATATAGTAACAACTAGTTTAGAAGCTTGCTTCAACATTCATTCTCATTATTTCTCTTGTGTAGTTATTGGACAAAACATGTTTTGTTTAATTTTGATTTGAAGGAAGAGAGTCAGGTTATTTCAATTTATAGCTAGCTATACCTAGCTAGAGGTTTTCACCACTTTATAGTCACTGCTGTGACTGCACTGATATGGAGTTACGTGTGACTCAGCCTTGAAGTTACCTGTTACCAGCTGAGTGAGAGCATTCTAGACAGAAGCACAGAGATTAATAGAGGCTGTCTTAACCTGCTTCTCCCATATACACTGAATTTTTGGCTGCTATTTCTCATGGACTGGATTATAGAAAACGGCAAACAACAGGTATGACTGACCAGAGGGTTCCATTTGTGGAGTTTTGTAACACAAAATGAAGGCTAGGCAAATATAAAAGCAATTGATTCTAAACAAATAAATGCCACTATTTTATATATTGTGAAATGCACTGCTGTATTACCATGGCTAATTGAGTAATAAACATCCTGGGAAAATTAAGTATTTTCATAAACAGTGTTTGCAGGAGTCTTAGCCACAATAGTGGTTTCAGGCAGTTACTCCTCATGCTCTGGGAATCAACATCTAGAATCCAAAAGAAATATAGCCCACACATACAAAATTCATGAGCAGGTGCACTGGGAAGGTAACAATGTCCTCAGAAACCTCCTGGCTGTTTCATGGGCTCAGCTCCTGTCTGTTAAACCCATTGATCAAATTAGGAGTAAGCCCTGCAAGGCAGGTGCCTCCTACCATCCAAGCAAAGAGCTTCATCCTCTTTGTACTTGGCAAATTTGCTGGAAATGGAAGGGCACACCCTGTTCAAAGGGGGCAGAGATGTTACAGAGCCTCTAGCATTTGTCAGACTCATAAAACATCTGAGGGAGTTTATATCCGTTTATTAGGTTTGTATTCATCTGGCATGAAAATAAACAAAAGGTGGAAGCACTGAAGAAGCAGCAAGGAACTATGAAAAGCTAACTTCATGAGGAAGGAGAAAGACAGTGTAGTCTGTAATGGCAAGATAGTGGAGAGAAAAAATAAATACCAAAACCAGGACATGCAAGCTGAGACAGCAACAGGAAAGTCTCAGCCCTGGCAGTCTAACAAATTTACTGTGAATTCTTTGTAGGGGAGACAGCTGCCACTGAGTGCACAAACACCCTCCACAGCAGAGCAGCTTCAGAGAGCACAGCAGAGGTCATTCAGAAATGCTCCACATCTCAGAAAGCCTTTTTTATTTTAGAAGAAAGAATCCAGAGTTTGACACGAATGGTTTGATTTGTTTTCCAGGTCTGCAGAAACAGATGACACAGTAAAGGCTGGAAAGTACATGTGAGTTTATCATTTTTACAGAAGCCTTAAACAGCACAGCAAGTATCTCAGCCTTAGTGAGAGGACCATGCAGGTGTGCCTGCCACTCAAGGTGTATTTTAATAAAAAACTTTCATTCCTGGAAAAGCAACTATTTTCACTTGGCTCTTCTATTTTAAAGAGGAAGAAATTCCTCAGAAACCCTAAGATTTTGGCTTGGTACAGGAGTAATGAATAAACAATTCTCATGGGATGCCAATGTAGGCTGTGAGATATCAGTATAGGAGGTCAAAGCCAAAAGTAAGTTTAATGAACACCCTTGACAACTAATGAAAATCTTTCACCGATTCAAGAAGGACTTCAAAGTGGTACAAAAGGAAGAACAGTCCAAGAAATAAGTTATTAGGTGAATATACCTAGGGGAAAAAGGATATTTGTCTGAAGCAAGTGCTGTATTCCTTTAGAAGGTGTGGATCTGTGTCTTCATTAGGAACTACAGAAAAGAATAGCACGCAGAGAAACTTCAATAACACTTTGCAAGGGCATTGAAAAGCTTTGCCATATTAAGAAATAGCCTTGTTTAGAACAAAAGCTTGTGACTGACATCGTGTTTTACTGTTGCGGCAGTGGCTGAAGACATTAACATCCCCACCAGAGGTGACTGTCCCTGCAGCAAGGGCAATGAGGAAGACCCGTGTGTCCATCCCTCCACAGCTCCGCGTCAGGAACCAGCATGCAGTCTAACCTGCTCATCTACAGGGGCTGGCACTGCAGTGCAGGCTCTGACCTGCAGCAGCTCAAGCACAAGACTATGTCCTGATCTGCCAGCTCTGCCAGGAGGCAGCTTAAAGGAATGGTCAGGGACATGTGACTGATGACCTACTAAATGGTAAAATTCAGTAAGGAGTCTTTAAGTTCCACAAATTGAATCTTTTCTGTCTCTTTGATTCTGCCACTGAAGTTGGCCACTTGCATTGCTTGTTCATTTGCTACCCATGAAGCCCAGTTAACTCTGAAGACAGTTGCAGTACATGCTATCAATCAGGTCAGGTCATGTGTGAACCAATAAATCTGAGACAATAGATAATATTCCCTGCTTTTCAATAAGGAACGTGACAAGTTTATATGGTGATCATTTAACACTGCCTAAATTGAGTTAATTTAGACTTAGTTTTGACAGTGCTTCTTTATTGTCCAGACATACCTGCTGCTCCTTGACAGAAAAATTAATAAGAAAAAATTCAAAATCACCTACTGTCTCTGTGGATGAGAAGAGCTTGCACATGGTAACATATATACAAAGTACAGCCATGAAATGCATAGGGAAAATTCTCGTTAATCAATGGATGTAATTTTGCATGTCAGAAGGGGCCATTGTTGAGGTGATGGTCATATTGAGATCATTTGACTATTCAAAAACCTTTTCTTAAATAGCAGTTTTAGGGGTGTCTTGATGTAATGACAGCTTGGCTATTTATATCCTGCTTTGGTTAGTTTTTGCGTCTTGCTTCATGGTCATGTTTAAAGCATCCTTCATTGCCATTCCAGACTACTGCTGGCTTAGCTATGCATTATTAAACAATAATTAGCAGCTAACCTACAATTAACTGTGTACCCGTGATTAAAACAAACAATCCTTAGACACAATTTGTAAGGTGCTTCATAAAGAAATCTTGTTAACAGCTGTTTTCATTACTGTTAGCATGCATCCACAATGGTCCAGCAGGGGCCACAAGGTCTATCCCAGAGACTGAACCCTTTGGACAAGCAGGTTTGAAATCCACTTGTTCCCCTTACTACAAAAGAAAGAATCACAGCCCCAGCCAGTAAGATTTGGCTGAAGGGATTGCTTAAGTGAACTCCCTCTACCTAGTACTATGTCAAAGGCATCAACTGAATTAGGAGTTTTCCCAAATTACACACAGGTAGGAATGCAAATTCTTATCCAGAACCAGGAAAGGCTGAACTTCTGCATACAGTCTGATGCCAAACAAGGTCAATCAAGTTAAAATTGGCTTTCTGATGCTGCCATGTGGGCTACAGCCCAAATTTCACTGCTCTGTACAAAGGAGAACCATGCCAGATATATTTAAATAGAGCAGAAATGGCACCTGGAACAACATGATCTGGTTAAATGAACAATGACTGCAAGCAGTGATCAGAAAAAATGCAGTCTCACTACAGACACCAGACTTATAGGACAGTCTACACTTCTCTGTATCTTCTTCAGGACATAAGTACAATTTCCAGTAACAAGTGCTTATGGATCCTGCTCTTCAGTGATGGGAATTTTCCATTAAGATACAGCTTTGCATTTTCAGAAGGCAAATCAATGTTTACAAACACATCCTCCTTTCTATTATTCTGTAAGTTTTAGAACTGGCCAGCAGATTTTCTTACATGAAGATTTCCAATAAAGAAAACTTGTTTCTAATAACAGAGGGTATGGCCACTCTGGTACACTGACATCTTTGACAACTTTGAGGCTATGGTTCATATTATGGTTTTTATCTTAGTTTTTATCTGCATGTCTCAAATGTTATTTTCCAGACCCCCACACTTTTATGCAAGTAAAAGTGAAAAATTAATCGATGAATGATAAGAAAAAAACCCAAACAACTTAAGTTAATAATTCAGTTTTACTTCTGCAAAATGAAAATCAGCCTTCCTCTCTCTCAGAAAATACTTTTTTTTTTCTTCTTTAAAGGATCTGCCTGGACACCAAAAGGGAAAAGATTTGGCAGGGGTCTGGAGTGATTTTTTTCTAAGGTCTTTGCCTTCTATGAATGAATTTGCTCTAGACTTCTGAATAATACCTTGAAACGTGATGAAGTTATGATTTATTCCTAATCTAAACTCCATATCATTATACAGCAAAATGTATCAGTAATATTAATAAAATATACCAATAAAAGATGAGAATTTCCATCAAAGAGATCAAATAAACAAGTGGATTTCTGAATTCTATGTAAAGTATACAGGCGTTTTGAATTAATAGCCATTATTTCTCCCCACATCCTTAGTCTGAATTTATGGACCATTGCAGGTGGATGGCTCTAGAGCTGCAAAACTCTCAGATGTCAAGGCAATACACATGACAGGTGCTGCAAATGTAACTTGCCAGATGGAGCTTAGCTTTACCCATGGACAATAGTAATGACTCCTCTTGTTTTCTCTGCAGTGTCCTACTGGGAGAAGTGGGGTACAACACTGCCTAACCATTGTCACCTTTCATTGCCACCAAGTTGCCTCTCAGCTTAAGAAGGACAAAAAACCAAGGAAAGAACAGCTACCAACAGGAAAAAAGTTTCAAAAAATGAAATCCCCAAATCCTCCATACCTGCAGTTACAGCTGCCATTAAATCAGGTTTGAATGGAGGAGAAATAGTAAACTCCAAGTGACCAAACCTGACAGAAGCAGAGGGACAGCCAGCCTGTGCGAGTCCCTCTCTCTGCTTCTGGAGCAATCTTCTAAACTGTCATTTGCACCCTCTGCCTTGCTCAGTCTGCAACTCTCTTGAGGAAAGGTGGTGACACTGCCATCCTTTCACCCCATTTCTCCCCTCACAGTAGAAACCCTGATGCAATTGAACTGTGGCTGCCTTGATGCCTCATGTCCACCACTACAATAGTGAGCAGGAGAGCACAAGTGCCTGCCAAGAGTTCAGTAGATCTTCCCAAGCCACTCCAAAGGAAGCTCCTGGCCCTATGGAGAGAGCAATACAGACTCAGAATCTGAAACAGAGACATATCTTGAATGGTGTAACAAACCATCATAAAAGAACAAGTCACAGACTGCAAGGAAAACAACTCACTCCTTTTGATACAGCATTTCCTAAGGCCAAAGTGAACATAGCAGATCCTGGTCCTTAATGATCCATTGCCAGGCTCTCACCTTCCTGTCCAGCTCATGCCAACTCCCCTCCTTCTTTTCCTCCAGGAATCCCATGGAGCAGATGCAAACACCATTCCCATGGCTTCAGTTAAGAAAGGACAAAATAAACAACTTGCAAGCATTGGACATTAGCTGAGAGGCATCCAGAGAGACACTAAGCCTTTTCACAGCAGATTGTAAGTGGTCCTTGCTTCTTGCCAGGACAACAAATGTTACAGCCAAGCAAGCAGAAATTTCTCTGCTGTGCCTGAGTCCATAAACAGGACAATGTGTAATCAGCCATCTGAGCACCAAAGAATTATTCATCTTCAGGCAAGCAACAACACCTCAGAGTGAGTCAGGTGTGGGGGTGGAAGAAGTTCTCTACGTGAGTGGCTCCCACTGCAGTGGCTCTTTCTGAGACATATACACAACACACAACCCTCCCTCTTCCTCCCATCCATCTTTCCTTTCCACCTTGGCAATCTTATTTATGTCTAGCAGCTGGAAATCCTGCTGATTCCCTGCAACCACACACAGCTCTGTGACAGAGCGGGACCAGCTGCCCTCCTGGCTCTGGAGGAAGCCCATAAGCTCTGCTGCACAGAGCCTCCCCTAGTGCCTTTAAAGCTTAATGCCTTCAGGGACTCCAGAGAAACAGGCTGTATATTCTGACCTGCCTACCATTTCTAAATTTCATTCTCACTAATTGCAAAATCTCAAGACAAAACAAGCAGGTCACAGCAGCAGTCATCTGAACAGCCATTGCTCACAACCTTAAGAACAACAACTAATCATGCAAGTCTGATGGGTGACAGAATAAATGGCAATGCATTAGGCCACTGAGACAACTATATACAACTTTGGCAGTATATGTAACCATGTATGGGACAAAAGTGAGTGGAAGGGTGGCACGTATGAGGAGTTCAGAATCAGTTCTACCTTGCTTTACTACGGATATCTCTAATGAGCTGTGTTTATAACAACACTAGACACTCAAGTGCTCATATAAGTTCCAATACAAATGGCATTGTTCTAGCAGAGAACAAGAGGATTAGGTGCTGCCCAAATATAATCAATTGGGAGCTAAGATGATGCGTAAGATTTGGGTCCTAAACATATTTGCAAGTCTTGAGACTACCCTGAGGGCATTATGCTAATACATCCACATCAAAGAGTAATTAAACAGAGTCTCCAGGAATACTGACCCTACCAAAAAAGTGCTTCTTAAAGAATAGATATCACAGATCCCAGAATGATGGGTTGGAAGGGACCTCAGAAGGTCATCTCATCCAACCCCCTTCTAAAGCAGGTTAACCTTGAGGGGGTGCACAGGATCACATTCATGTATTTTTTGAGTATCTCTAGAAAAAGAAACCTCACAACCTCTCTGGGAAGCCTATTTTAGTCTCTGCCACCTGCACAGTAAAGAAGTTACTCCTACTCAGATGGAACTTCTATGTTTCAGTTTGTGCCTATTGCCCATTGGCACTATGCAAAAGAGTCTGGCCCCATCCTCTTGACAGTGACACTTAGGATGTTTTGTATGCACTGAAAAGATCCTAAACAAGTCTGTTCCTTTATTACAGGTATTCCTTTCTATATTCTTCTGCTCAAAGCAAAAACAAAACAATAATAAAATGACCTCTTAATTACCATATCTTAAAGTCTTTTTTCTCAAGATCCCGAGGAAACAAAACAATTGGAATCCAATTCTACTCACTCACAAGACAGGCCTCCTACTTAAATCTAAGTCATATGCATTCAAAATATTCATTTCTGTTTTTGCCACAGCACAGAGTAAAATTTCTGCTCTCTCTTGTACACACCTTTCTAATCAAAGTAAAGATTCAGGGTCTTGATACCACTATGAAAGACTTAGGCCAAGAACCAGGGAGAAGGGAAAGGGAATACACCACCTGATGGAACTCACAGGGTATTATTACCCGTACTATCAGAACAGTGCCTGGGAACTTGGTTGTGAGATGGACCAAGGACACTTATTTTACTACACAGGAAAGAAAAGAACCATTTATAGCGTAAGTTTCTTGACAGATGCTGCATGAATAGAGCAAGGATTAGAAAACAGTAGCTCCTGGCTCAGGATCTGTATCCAGCCTGCCACAGCCTTTTAGCTTTCTAGCCTAAGTACTGCAACCCCCAAGCAGCTTGGCAGCTCACCTCCCTCTGCACAATGCTTGTGTTCCACTTGCTCTGGCCTGCCCCATTAATCTTCTCACCATCAAATTTGCTCTTACCTCTTGCTTCCTGCATTAAGTTCTTCTAACAGAAGGATAATATATTAAAGGAATAATAATAACACAGATAACAATAGTCTAAGAAATACATACTTCTTTCTCCATATTTCCCCTTGTTTGATTAGTCTCCCAGCAAGAGCAGCATTAATCACTGGGACAAGAGATAAAAGATAAAGTCCAATTTGAATTTTGCTACTGTGTGCTACTGAATGTATGTGTGTGTTCAGGAAGGAGGGAGGGAGGCCGCAGGATAATCTGTCATTTTATATATTTATGCTGTTGGAGGCAGTCGGGACTGGTTCTCCATTGTTACCACAGATTAAAATCATTCATGTCCTTATACTTTCATTGGAGGTCATCTTTCAGGAAAAAAGAGATATTACGACCAAGTTAAATTCAAGCTATTTCTGCAAATCTCTGTGTATGGCTTGGACACCAAGGCTATTGCTTGGATGTTAGAAGAACACAACACAGTATTTTTTTGTCCTTACCTGACCTGGCTCTTTTTGAACTGAGTTTTCTTGCTTTGAAGCAGTTATGGGAAAAGAACTGCTGCAAATGAGAGGAAGAGGTGCATTTTAAATGATCTTGTACAAGTGAGTGATCCCAGCTCTGCCTGACTACGAACTGCCATGGAAGAATCCATGGATCCTCAGATCTCACTTCCAGAATTTCTATTGAACTGAGTCCCAGCCAGCCTGGCAAAAATAAAAGACTTTATCCTTTGGGAACATGGAGAGTGGAACCAAGCAAAGATTAAAAGTAGAAGAATGGTTACTAGGCTATATAGTACAAATACACCTTTTCCTAAAGCTTTCACTTCTCCAAAACAGAGGTCCTAGGACCACAAGCCTATCAGTTATGGCCAGGTCACTCTCCATCTTTAAATCATGCTGGTTCTTCCCCATATCTCTGTAAGAGAGATGTATCTCATCCTTTGGATCTTAGTTGCCATCTGCCCCTCAGCATTCATCCTTTCTGTATCCACTTTGACACATTTAGCCATTCAAGCATTTTCAACATTTCCTACTCTCTCATTCAGGCCCCCTTTAAAACTACTGGTACTCCCTGGGAATTGTCCTTATCCACAAATCAATTTCCTTAGAACTCTTATATGAGACACAGTAAAATGGGCAATACAGCACCAGTCGAAAACTCGAAAAGTAATTATTAGGGAAGAGGATCCCTTTATTAGTAATTTTAAGGGTGAAAAGACAACATATTTTGTATGAAAATACCAAATACAAATACTAAACATCAAATAGCAACTTTTCCTCCAAGGATCTACTGTTAGAAAAAAGGGAAACATTTATATCCTGTGCACTACCAGGAGAACTGAAATCCAGCTTTTCACCCCTTTGGCTTTATTTTTCTTAGGAAATTTTGTGAAAACACATTCTTATCTTTCAGAATATAATAGAAGTACTTTTGCAATCAAATGAACAACATCTCACCTACTCATATGCCATCTAAGGGAGGAGATAAAGAATTGGTGGTTGTATAGCTCGTCTTGTTAATCACTACTTTTATGAGCTGCACCGTGACAGACGTATCTTGCAAATCAGTGACAACTCATCCCACAGATGAAAAAGAAACTAGCAGAAATCCTTCTGTTTCTGTTAGCTAACAACACCATCATTCTGCAGAAAATCCAAGGCATTAATTAGATGGTTTCAGAAAGCAGGTCTGTCACAACAACATGGATGTGTTTCCAATTTCTGTGCATTCACTGAAATGAATGATCTAGGAAAGGTAAGAGGTACATTCGCACCTCTCTGCCAGTCCTGTAACAAAACAACAACAGCAAAACAACAACAACAAAACAACAACAACAACAAAAAAAAAACACCAAAAAAACCCAAACAGCAAAACCCAAACCAAACAAATGAAATGGAACTGTGTGTTCGGGAAGCATTCTGGCAATGTCTGCAGCTTCCAGGCATTTCCCTGAAGTATATAAATAGCAAGAGGAACAGATATGCTATAACAAAACATGAGCCAATCCTCCAACTATATTTGAGCCATAACCATTGATTCTACTCCATTTATTTCCAATTAGTTGCTTTTGCAATATTGGATCTCTTCATCATATCTTGTCACTGCACAACCATTCTAGAACAACACACTTGTCCTATTCTTTCATTTGGCTTGGGATCAAATGTATGGTCAACTAGAATAGCTTTAGTTCCTGAGTGCTGTATTAATCAGGTTTTGAAAAGAATCTTTCACGTGACTTTCAAGAATCCTTTTTGACAGGGTAAATGACATGTCTAAATGCACAAAGAGATTCTGTGCTCTGAAAAAAAGTGCATACTGATGTTATTAATGTTACTTTCTGAGAAATATATGCCTGTCTGCCTGAAGAAGGCAGGTATGAGCTTACTACAGCTGTTATTTCAGCTTCCTATTCTTTTATTCAAGAAAAGGGTGTGCTTGTTGACCTAAAGGCAAGTAAAAATTTCAATAGGTCTTAATCAAGACAAAACTAAATATCAGGGAATAATCTAAAAAGATTCTGAAATTCTAGAAAAGTGCTAGACCTGCCCCCCCTTTTCCCTCCCCTTGCTCTTTGATGCTGGGCCAAATCTTCATTTCCAAAATTGACAGGAGAATAGAACTGGATACCTGTGCCAAAAATACCAGCCAAGGTTTTGCTGCAAGACCCAAATGATTGCTCAGATCTGTAAGTTCAGGGACTGTAATCTCAACCCTTTTAGAAATTAATCAGCCAACTTGGACCTTCTGTAAACTATTACACTGAAGAAACGAAAAGGCAGTGTGGATCCAAACAAAGCACACAGAGGAGTGGCTGAAGTGACTATTTGCCAGTGCTACTATATAAAAACAGGTCATCCAAAGAATTAATCTATGCTATACTTTGAGAAATCATGCTTTATGCCAGCTTGTGCCTCTCAAGTTTGCCACACACATTCAGTCAAACCCCTCCCCTGGAGCCATGAGACAGACATTTCCATTTGGAGCCAGCAATGGCTAAGTTAAATGTTCCAATATCACTGCTGCTAATGTGAACAATGACAGCATACACCCAACATACACCAGCGTATGCAGGAACTGTTTTACAAGCACAGTGTTCTTACTGTAATTGTCCTTAGCTGAGTTTACTGAATACAAGGCTGAGTTTACTTTCATCATCAGTACTTGTCAGCACTGGGGAGCATAGGCTGGAAAAATAATATTACAGTAAAATCCCATTTTTTTTTGAATGGGCACTGTACTTGTGGTTCACTGATGGCATTTCCAGAAAACTTGTTCCCTATGGCATTTTCAGAAGTGCAGCACAACTGTCGTCTGCAGAGAGTGGACCAAACCATTAAAATTATCCTGAATATGCCATCAATAAATATAACACACTGTAGCACTTACACCTCTAATACTCACTTGGAAAATATTTTTGTGCCTTTCCCATTCAGAACATTATCATACCATATACATGCTTCTGGTTAGGTAGCTACTACATTACACACCAAAGATTCTGTATTTCAGTGTGCACTAAACCTATTTCCATATTACATATTTATAAAGTCTTTATAGGTCATTTGGTATTATTGAATTAGTAACTGTAACCTACATGAACAATAGTCTGCATGAAAATTTTCAGCATCTGGATTCTTGCTGCCAAACTCTGTTTTCTTTCTCTGCTCAAAGCACGTTACCATTTAATCATCACAGAAGAGATGTGACTGTGAATAAGTAAATACCATTTTGTGAATGTCAGTGCAGCAATGCAGGCATGTAGTATAGGAGAAGGGATTCCATTGTGATGCATAGTAAAGTCTGGAGCTTTGGTTGCTTTAAGAAAAAATAATGGAGGAAGAAGCGGATATGAAGGGATAAGAGCCAGACTGTGTAATTCTCAGCTGTGCCAATGAGCCAGTGAAGTCAGTCTTTAAAGCACAGACTCATCAAAAGCTCTTTTTTCATTAGAGCTTTGCAGTCTTGGGATGAAAATGTCACTAGTGACTTATAAGAAGCAAAAACCAAATTAAAGGCCAATTTCTTTTCCTACAAAATTATTATCTATGAGTTTAAAAGAAAGTACCTAGGCAAGACCAAGGGTGAGACAATTTTATTTGTCTTACTGACAGTGAAAGTCTAATTAGACTGACAAATCTTCTGTGCTATTTTCCTTTGTGAAATACACTGTAAGGAAAGATTTAGCCTGGAGCTGCACGTTATGGAAAGACATTAATCAAGATTATTGGACCCTCAACAGAAAACACAGTTAGAAGGCTGAAAAGCCTAATGGTCAAAAATAAAGGTTGAGAACCTTATTCTAAGCCATGCCAATGGGCTGGACTCTCCAAACAGATAATGGGCAGAACCCCTCTTCAACTCTCTAGAGAGAACAGTCTGCATATAATAAATCATGAACTGTCATTCTATGGCTCTAAGACCACAGCTGAAAACATCCACAAGTAATTTATTCCTGTCACTTACAAGCTATAGTTTGAACAGTTAGGCAATTGTCATTTTCCTCACGTCAACAAGTTGAGGCATGCCCTGGATCTGTAACAGAGCACACAGTTTCTGGTTCCTCATGGAGAGCACAAGTCCATCTGTCCTCCCAGAAGGGTTCTGATCTCTTTCCCACAGAAAACTGTTCTGATCTTGGGTCCTCAGCCACCCATGCCATAGGCCAGACATATCAGGGACCTGCCCTAGTGCCTCCAGAAGGTTACCTGTTGTCCACTTGGGTTTGATGAACTGAGTGTGTTTTGAATGGAAGATGTGTACCACGATGAATGATCTCTAGACTAGCTTTAGGAATTAACTTCACACAAATTGTTTGAAAACTGAATGACCCAGCTGTGAACGAAGACAGAATGTGCCACATAAAAGCACATGAAGAGTCTCCTAAAAAGCTTTGAACAGTGACACATAAAAGAGAATTCTGACCACACAAGCAGCTGCCATGGAAGCAGAAGACAAGAGAATGAGTGTCACTTTAATCTGTTTTCACAGAGGTCTCCCAAACGAAAAAATCCCTAAAGTACTTCATTAATAACTGAAGTTGTTCTTTAAATCAGCATATAGGGACATGTGGGATTCCAGGACCTCTAACTAACTAATGAAATAACCCCGTGAGAAGCATGACAGCCTTGCAAGAATGCAGTGTGGCTCAGCACAGTGAGCTGTCTGCATGGCATCCCTCTGTCCCACACACAAAAGCTAGCAGCTTGTCTTTAAGGCCTTTGTGGCAAACATGGCAAAGGAGAAGTCTCAGAGAGGATATTATTGTCACAGGAGAGTCTAATGTGTTAGGGCCCTGAGAGGCAGCAAAAAATTAGTACAGCACACACCACTTCTGAACAGACTGTACTTAAATCCAGGATGACACCTTGTGTGAGAAAGTCAAATCAGTGCTTCTTCTTGGGGCAGCAGAGCACAAGCACCATTTGCAACTCAAACAAACACAAATTGAAACTTCTTTTTCTCTCTTATCTTCAGTTAGCAAAAAAAGCCAGCTCTTGTTACATCCTTCCCTGAATCACAGGAACATTCCTAGCATTATAGCACACAGCCATATATCTCAACTGTTTCTCACTCAAATACTAGCTGTCCTCCACTGATTTGAGTTTTACTGCCTTGCAGAAATTTAGTATAAATTTAAAGGCATTTAAAATGCTAATTTCAGTGCCATTGGGTATTTCCAGCAATATTTTTCTCTCAAGTCCCTTTATCTTGGTTGTTTGTCCAAAACTATACACCATGTCTGGGATCTTCAAATGCTGAAGCATATCACTGGTCTGAACATGTACTTTGTATTTCTAAACCTCTTCATTTTCCCAGCTGTTTTATTCTAACTGTGCTCTAAAGTACTTCTGTCGGTTCTCAGACTACCTAACTGCAGGAGGTGTCTTGGTGTGTGTTACAAACAGAAGATATCTTTGCATTTAATCATGCTCTTCTATAGTTTCTTAACAAGTGATGTATAAATTCAAGTCCTTCTGAAGTTCTCCTGGATTTTGTAGCACTTTGTGATTACAGACGTGATATTCTGCACAAGATTTATATGCATTTCAAAAAGGAGTAGCTTAAGTTACTTACATATGAAAATTAGTAATACAAGTAGCACAGATACTCCTAACAGAGTAAGAACAGTAATTCTTTATCATGAATTGTGCAATTTTGCATGAGATGCTTCACTTTTATTTGTATCATGCTTGTTATTTCTACAATTGGCCAGAACCGTTCTGTGCCAAGTAATGTGCACATCCAGAATAAAAAGTACATTTTAAACTCAAGGAATCTGCAATCTCAGCATAAAAGAAGATATCACATATGGATACAGAAACATGGATAATAAAATAAAAAAAAATGACAACCTTGATTGACTTGACAAACAGTCAAGTCTTAGACCATCATCAGCCTAACTTTTTGACATGCATCATGATGACAAATAGTTTCAATAGGAGTGGAAAAATTACCCACTGTTGCCTTTTGTATGGTATCAGGAGGCAGAAAGATTCCTATGATCAAATCTAAGAAGTGAGCAAAAAGTGCTTGAATCATGCTGATCAGAATCAGAAGAGGCTAAACTTTAAACAGCCTTGAAAGCAAAGAAAAACTGTTTATTTCTGAGCAGGAAAGAGAAGAGAAAGCTGGGACAAGGTAATAACTAACTGTATTTGTACCTCTCATAGCCTTAGGTATCGATATTTTATGTTTCCCAAAGAGTAAACTTGTTCTATTAGATTGTTCCACCACTTAGATCTAAAATTGTAAGCAGGCTTGACGATGGTGATGTTGAACACAAGCAAGATAAAATAACTATTAGGCACCTGAAAAACCCTGGCTGGAGATACTGCCCAAGCAGGAAAAGACAATTTCTTCTCACTTTCACCACACAGACACTGCAACTTAAGCAGACAGAATCAAATTCCACTAAAAATAAGGAAGAAAACCAAGCTATCTGTGCTGCGACAGCAATAAAATGGCCCAATATTGAAATGTAGAAAGTTGTAATGGAGGTACATATTGACCTTTATTTTTCTTTCAGCGGGTAGCATGAAGTGTCAAAGAGTTATTGCTTTAATATCAGCTGAGATGAGGCCATTTGTTGTGGTGCATGTGTATCCAGGAAATCGCTGCTCTAACCATGTTTTTAGAAGCACTTTGACACTTTATTAAATCTTCTTGATGCTCTTTCAGCACACAGTGGTCTCTGTAGGCTGAGTGAACTGCCACGTAGGCTGGGCAGGAAGCTTTCAGAAAGAGTTCCTTTTCAGGCAAGCCAGCATCATTTCCAGCTTGATCCAGCCCATAAAGGTCCAGTACTACTTTCTGTCCACTGGTATAGCTAAACACAGTTCTGCTGCCTTAAAAATTATAGAGGGCAGGATAAGAACCACAGACTTTATAGTTCTGGGGATGTAACTGTAAAAATATTTTCTCTAAAATTAGAACTAGTCACTGAGGAGAAGGAACTGTAATTCTCACAAAGTTTATGACAAACAGTGACCAATCCTGGGGTAATTCCCCCTCATTTAGCTGAGACTTTATAAAATCACCTACTGGTGTTTGAGGCTAATAACTCAATTAATCCCAGTCTTGCTGCCATCTGTTAAAGCAGCCACTGTTAAACCTCAACTTGGAATTAATTACTCCAATAGTTGTAAGTTCCACTGCAGCCAAACATACCTCACAGAACAGCTATGGTTGGAAGGGACCTCGGGAGGTCATCTAGTCCAAACCTCTGGTCAAGTAAGATCCTGCAGAGTCAGCTGTCCAGGACTATGTGCAGATGGCTTTTGGATATTGAACAGCATGGACACTCCACCACCTTTTGGGGCAACCTGTGCCAGTGTTCAGTCACCCTCATGTGACAAATGTTTCCTGATAATTGGAGGGAAAGTCCTGTATTTCAGTTTGTGCCCATTTGTCTTTGGTCCTTTTACTGGGCACCACTGTCATCTTTACACTCTTCCTTCAGGTATTTGTACACACAGTTAAGATCCCCTCTGAGCCTCCTCTTTTCCCAGATGAACAGTCCCAGCTCTCAGCCTTTTCTTACACAAGAAATGCTCCCTTACTCATTTTAGAGGTCCTTTGCTGGAGTCTCTGAAGCAGCTCCATCTCTCCAATGGTTTCAAAACAAATGTTTCATTCTGGTTGATAACACAATAACATGAGAGCATACTGCTGAAATAAATAATGCACAGCTCAGACTGGTTATTCACGTGTTTCTTTTCTTTGCACAGACAGGGACAGCCAATTGAAGGGGTTTATTTCTAATCAGTACCATATTCTGTCTGCCACAAAAGTGGTTCCAAAACCCCTGCATTTTAAGGGTTGAAATAACTACTTTGGCACAATTAAGTCAGATAATCTGAAATTAATTTTTTATTTAGGAATCATTTTTTACCAAAGAGATTGGAACTGCTCTATGTTGGAACATCTACATTTTGCAAGAAACTGATCCTGATAGCGTTCCTTCAAAATTCTCAGCAGGGAGGCTATAAAAGGGAAAGAAAAATTGACTCCAACTGGAAGTAATGCTCCATTGCTTTTCTCCTCATTATGAACTTCACTATTGCAGCAGTTCATCCTGTCATAATAATAAATAACCATACACCCACCCCCCATTAAGCCGTGTAACTCTCTTCAGAATACATTTCCCCACATATGGAACTTCTGAAACAGTTAAAACCTCGTTCTTCAGATTGTGACAATCTCACACAAATCGGGTTTCACTAGATCAGGAGCACTATTCATTCCTATTCTTACATGTATATGTCACAACAATTCAGCCAGCTGTTTGTCCTGGCTCCAACACAGGAAGACATTTTTAAAATAGAGAGTTACGTGGAACATTATTCAGAGAAATAGCTCCTATGAACTTATAAATGAGCACCAAGATGAATTAAGAACTGCAGGAAATGGAGAAGGCTGACTGACTCACCTGGATGCTGGGCGGTGAACGATTTTTCCGGGTGGTGGTGGTCGCCATCGTGGTTGTGGTTTCCATGACTGTAGTCGACATTTCCGGTGGCACCGATGTTGTGGGTGTTGTTCCCAGGATGGAAGGGACCTCCCCAACGAGCCGGACGCTTCCATTGATTTTAATGTTGGGGTTGTTCTCTGCCGCCATGTTCAGCACTTTGAGGCCATTGTAATAGAGCCCGGAGAGCTGGCCTTGGAAGAGACGCCCTCTGTCCTTCCCTCCTATGGCTATTTGCGCCTGGGTGTTGAAGATCGTTAACTGTCGTCCTAGTGAAGGGGTGAATAACATTATTGACAGACATTTCCTTCCATTTGCACACTACACTGAGCCCCGGCCCAAAGTGATGGACAAAGTAGATTCGCTCTTGGTAGTGTTTATGATGACTAGAGAAACAGTATGGAAATGTTGTGCCTGAAAGTCATTAATAAGGATGATTAGCTTCAAAGTAAGAATACCTAAAACTGAACCTTACACCTCAGCATCCACTTACACATCAAAACTCTGGAGGAACTTCAGAAATCTGAACCGTTCTTTTGGTTGAATTTTAAACTACACGTAGGACTTCAACATGTGGCTATTTTTCTACTATCAATTCAGACTGCAGTACCTGTCAAGCTTTAGCCCATAAATAAATCTCCTTTTGGACTGGTTAAAGCATTGGATTAACTCATAAAGCCACTTCTAATAATGCAAAGGTTTCACGGGTTGGCTCAAAAACAGTAGAACATCAGGTAAAAATGAAGCAATATAAGAATTGAGTAGGAGTGTTATGACAGGATCAGTCATGATCTTTCACCTGTAAACTTTGTGTTGTGAAGGCTTGCAAATCTAAACCCAAGAAAGAACAAACACAAACATTTCTGATGTCTCTGAAAGAGCAAAGCTTTTGAAATAGTGAGGATAACAGTGCTTCAGATGGTTAAGCCCCAGAATGCCTTACTCCGCTCTTACAGACTGTGAAATTCAAATGTAGGCAGGTTATGTGGTTTAGTCAAGGTCACATCTTGAGTGTTAGAAGAGGTCCAACATCATATGTGATAAAAAATATAATTATTAAAAATAAATCTAGTAACAATTGCTAATTCACCTAGTTCTGCAGGACACTTAGATCACATTCAGCCTGGACTGCTCTATAAATACTGTTTATGTTCCAGGCTGCACTAGGTTGACCATGTTAAGAAATAAATTGCTTCATGAAGTGCAAAGACAGTGCCTATAATTTCACTATTCCTCGAAAGATTAGGGGCGTGCCACCTGAAATCTGCTGAATTAGCAGACAATCAGGCTGGACATTGCTCAGAAGGGTTATCAATGCAGCTTTAACGCCAATCATCATTTAAATATCCTGGCTTTCCCATTTTTATGAAGTTTGAAATATGTTTTCCAATCCCATTCCCACTCCCCAGTTCTCACTCGCCCCTTTCTGTCTAGTCCAGCCTGATGAGGAGTGCAGAATGCCACCATGTAGGAAAGCACAGCCTGTGGTCCACTGCTCATTCCTTCACAGCCAGTGGTTAGAGTAGATCAAAATACACGGGGGAGCTCACCAATTTTGGTCGTCGTGGCAGGTCTCGAAGTGAAGTGGTGATGCGGTGTAGCATCATCTTATGGTGACAGGATGGACCATGGGGAAGAGAACGGGGACAAGAGAAGAAATGTATCTGAAAGTAGTTCCTGTCCCCGAAGAGGGCCCTAGCTAACTAAGCAACAGGATATGGAGAGGTGTAAAACACAGACATGTGGAGGTGGAATGCACATCCCTTGTGCTCCTCACGCTCAGATTTGTAAATGGAAAATTAGGACTTGATCAGGGTGGAGTAACTGCGTTGATGAAGGAATGAGAAATAAAAATGGGGGGTATCCTTCCCCTGGAAAGTGTTGAAACACCTGATGCAATATTCTGCATCTCAGGAGGTTTTAAACTTGCCAGAGGCAACATATGTCTATTAAAACATCAATAAACATGCACTGAAGCCACACATCCTCAGAATGTAAATGGAGCCGTTAATCTTGTCTATTACAAAAATAGGACCCAGTAACAATATCTGTTCAGATATTCATGCCTCTCAGCCCAGTGCCAGTCTGAATTAGAGGAAATGGCACTGTACACGGTAGAAGGTCACACTCCTGTCCCATACCATGTCCTCAGAGTTTGCTTCTCTTTTGTCGTGTTGTTCTTTGGACTTTTTAAGGGATATGCTGTAAGAACTTCACTGCACCATTTTCCATCCTCTGAGTATGTTTCCTCCCTCTAGCACTATAGTTCTCTCCTTACTGTCCCTGCCCCTACACACTCAGACATGTCACCCACTACTGTCACCTTCTTCCCACCTCAGCCATGATAAGAGTGCCAAAGAGTCGAGGTAAGACAAGTAAAGAAGGGACTGATGAGTAAAGGGACTTATTTCACTAATCCTGAGATGTTATCTCTGAAAATAGATGGGAGATAACTGTGAGTTCAGTTTTCCATTTGCATTCCCATTCCATTCTTCCCTTGAATTAATTTAGTATCTTTTTTCATCTTTTGCCAAAGAGAAGAAGGTGGAAGGGGATGAGAAAGGAAATTTTTTGCCTGCTTGGGTAGGAGAGGTCCCCAAACAAAGACAGGAGAGGGGTTCTCTCACATTTACTGGAGTATTATGACTCAGCTCAGGATGGCAACTATTCTAACCCAAGCTCAAAGCATAGCTTTACCCATCTGTCATATCTCTTGCATTATTTGCAAGAATGAAGAAGTAGTATATTAAGCCTGGAAAAAAAAGAGACAATGTCTCTAATTCTGGGCCTTCATCTGCATCTTTTAATGTTGAAAGAAAGTGTACACCAAGGAGGTGACCCTATTTTGGAAAAAAAAAAAAAAAAAGAGCAACTTTGATTGTTTATTTGAGTCTTCACTGTTAGATGGTTTTCCAGACCAGGATTCATGCATTGCACCATACAATTAATGCTGGAAAACACACTAAAAATGTGTTTGCTAAAAGAACAATCACTTGTTGCAGTCACCAACTACCTGCAATTCCTCATTCATTACTCTAAGATGGTGTACATGTGCATGGTACAGACACCAGGGAAATGAATATGGAATGAGAAAAATCTTTGGAGAGAATATTCTCCTTATTCTGCCACCATGTCTCTTCTGATCATTCTTTCAATGGAATTTAGCTGAAGCCTTTACTTCGGCTGAGTAAAATTTATTTGGCCACTGAATTTTATAGAGGAACTATTTACATTAGTAAATTCTACTCAGTGAGTAATTCAATTCTGCAGTTCTTTTTTCCCCCATAGATAACTCTTCCTACTGCTATATTAATGTCATACTAAAAGAAAAATTATGAAGTGTTTTTTTAAGTATTCTGAACAGTTCAGGCTCTTGTTTCTTTGCTCTCTCATTGACTTCTTCATTTGGAAAACTGAATTCTAATTAAAAATACCACAGAGAAATCTGAAGTGTAACTAGCACTACAAGAGATTTTGGGCCTGATTTTGCAAATCCTAATTCATACTAATAGTTCTTGCTTCAAAAGTACAGTCACATCAAGAAGACTTTACAGGTAAGAGAGATTTGAATAATTAAGTACTTCTGGGATCAATCCTTTTGATGAGCTGCTTCTGGGTCTTTATTAGCTCATCCAATTGCAGAACAGGTACCATCTGTGCCTTAGGAGACACTGAGTATTTCGCTAAGGAAATCTGCTGGATTTATGACTACTGAAGTTGAACAATTTAAGACTAATATTTCTTTTTATATTCACATACATAATCTCAGTGAAGTTAATAGCATTTAATATTTTGCTTATTACTCATGCAATTCAAGACTGTAAACCTGGGCTCTTAAAATTATTTTAAACTAATTTATAGAATTTAAAAGCCCTTCAAAGCCAGTAGTTACACCACTTCAGAAAGATAATGTGTTATATTTGTTTTCCAAGAATGAACTATTTCATCATTATGAATACTATAGCAGTACCAAAGGATGACCAAATCTACAGCATCCAAAAATGTCAATCAAAAAGTGTTTCATGTGACCTCACCCAAGCCAAGAACTCAAATGGGCAAGACAGCTATTCTATATTTAGACTCTTTGATTAATCTATTCCTCCATCCATCAGTTTGCCTTGTTCCATTTGGATAGGAAGCTACCCTTTCACTCACCACCTTTACAGTCTTGTGACAGAAGTTTCCATGTTACCCTAATTGTTAGATGGATGACCAGATGGATGAGCAGGCTGGTGAAAATTACATAAATTGTCCTTATATTTTTTTTATCTGAGTGGTACCCAAGTTGCTGAAAATGTGTGTCTACTTTGGAAGGAAGGAACCAAGTTATATTGTCTCAGCTGTTACACTGCATCATTCCCTATCATGCAGTAGAAAGCACTTTAGTAAAAATGCAGCTGTATCCTTCTAGCCTAACCACATGCAGTGCTTTGAGAGCACCTGACGACCAAATATTGTCTCTTTTAGACTCTAGTGCATGTGTGATTGTCTTTTAACAAAGCATCAATATCCACAAAAGGTAGACTTCAGTTCAAAACTTAAGGATGGATTACAAATGAAAGTGTCTTGGCATGCTTTTAAGCTCAAACTTGTAGAAGCTGTGACATAAAGTAAAAAGATTTTGTGGGAAACCAAAAAGGAAATAAAAAAACCAAAAACCAACAAACCCACAACCAAACCAAAAGAAAAAAAGAGATGGGTTTCTCAAGCACATGAATTGCATCAAGGAATTAGACATGCATCTGTTTTAACAAAATTGAGGCAATCATTGTCTTTAGTGTTAAAGGGACTTTAGTAATTCAGAATTACCAAAATTATTCTCTTTTTAGTGCTAAACTTTATTTATCTATTTTAGTTTGATCATGTAAATTAATAGGGCAAACCACTGAGACTCAATAAGCATTTTCTGTTTATTGTTATCTTAAAATTTATTTACAATTTAGCTGAATTAACTGTTTAGGATGTAGTGGTGGTAAAAAAAATCTATTTTGGTTACACAAATATTTTTGCCTTATTTCATTAATATTTTAGCTTTAATTTTAAACATTACACTTTTTGTAGACCCAACCTGAAAAGTAAGCAACACTGCCAGCTCTCACTGAAGTTAACAGGAACTGAGTGTGCACAACACTTTGCAGGATCAGGCCCTTCACATGAAAATGTTTTGACTGGATCAAGCCACATCCTTCCTGACCTTAATTCGTACTGGATAAATCAATTTGTTAATTCAGCTGAGGTTAGAAATTTGAAACAGAACATAAATTATATTTTTCCAGTTCTACAAGACATTGCTTTTCCTTCCTGGAAAATGTGTTAACAATCATAGTCTAAATCAGCACAGAAAATGCAAGATCTGAGTTCAAAGGTCACCCCCTTTTATTAGCAGTACTTTCATAAATGGAAACAAGAGAAGATTCTGTTCTGCTTTGTCTAGATTTCAAGGCAAGGAATTAGTTACAATGCCTTTTTTTTTTTAAGTAGTTTTTAGTAATAGAGGGAGAAGAGCTTCCTGACTTAAACTCCACTGTATTACCAAGAGCCTAGTTCAAGCCCTACTGAAATCACCAAGTTATTCTGTTACCTTCAACAGGATTTAAAATGGGTTCTACAGCCAAGATTTTTTTTTCCTCTCCAAATTTCTTACAAAAAAATAATTACTGTTCTGACACAAGTCCCATTTCGAAAGGTCATGGACTGTATGCAGAACTTTCACTCAAGCCATCTGGACTTATTCATGTTAACAAGTTTTTTTTGTTGAACTGAGGCCAATTACTCCAGGCAAACCCACAAAATTAAGTGGCACTGCCTTAGTAGACTAAGAATTTGATCCGTATTTTAGACAAATATCATTTGAGTGTTCAAACTGTGACCAGAAATAGCATAAAAGCAACAGAACAATCATTTTCTCTGTCTCCCTTGCTGGAATTTAAATGAAAATGTTAAAAAATGTTTTCTTTACAACATTTTTAAAAATCATTTAATTATCTTAATACAATTAGGAAATACATAGCTAATCAGACTCATGAGGAAAAAAAAACAACTTAAAGGAAGTGGTTTAACAAGTAGATTTGAAAACCTTTTAAGAAAACTTCAGTAATAAAGATATGAATGTAGTTCAATCCCAAATTAAATTATGAAAATCATGCAGTGGTTAAATTGCCATAATACATGTTGTTGCTTTTCACTCTTCGTCATTTGGCTTTTTTTTTTTTTTTTTAAATCGTCTCCTGAATTTTAGCTTGTTTGTCATTACTATCATAGCAAGCTTAGAATTTCGTCCCTTTAACTGCATTTTAATAGCAATGTATTATAGCATGATTTATCAACATATGGCAGGTGGAAGCTGACACAAATTATAATGAAAATTAAAACAGTCATTTATGCAGCAGGCGATTATCATTTAAGAAACATTTATTTGCAGGCTTTAAAAATGAGAGTTTAGAATCAAATGGGTTTAAAATGAAAGTTTTAATGACTGTTACCTTTTTCCTGCAGCCACTCCTCTACAGGCCGGTTATATTTGAAGGGGATTTTCTGTTTTACCATTTGGAACCGTTCACTATCAGTGTTGCCTTTAAAGTTTAAAAAACAGCTTAAAAACAATCTGTAAAGTCAATGAAATAGTTAATACATCCTACATTATTTGGTTTTTTTATGACCTTATTTAGCTACAGATAGATAAGTGCACATGTGTGCACATATATATATATTTGAAAAGAGAAATATTTATCTTTAGTAGAGTGGAGAATAGTTGTACATCCAATTGCCTGAGGTTCTGGAAGGTCAAAGAAATTAGATCCTACAAAAAAGATAACTCAGATTCTCCTCAGAGTATTTGTTTATCCAAATTGGTTAGAAGGCATATGTAATTTGTCTGTGCCGTGAGACCTCGCGTGCACTCGGTGCCACGAGCTAAAACGTTTTGGTTGGACTCTGTACCTGATTGCACATGGACACGGCACAACGTGTCAGGCATGAAACACACAGTGGGCAGGAATTTGATAAACCTTCTTGCACTGGTGAAAGACGTGTTAGGACTAGAAACCCAGTTAAAAAAAAAAAAAAAAAAAAAAAAAAAAAAAAAAAAAAAAAAAAAAAAAAAAAAAAAAAAAAAAAAAAAAAAAAAAAAAAAAAAAAAAAAAGAAAGGAAGAAAATATATGAAATCAATGCCAAAAGGATGTAATAGAGTTAGTTTAACAAAAACCCCAAACACCTAAGACTTGAAAGATAAATGGGAAAAAAGAGAAGTAAGATTTGAAAAGAGCAAGAACTGTTAATTAAGGATGCATTAAGACTTCTGTTCATTTACTAAAGACTTGGTAAATGTCTTGCTGCCAGAATAAAACAAAAACCTAGAAACTAATTTCAATAAAAGTAGAAATAATTAGCCAAAATGTAAATTCTGGCAATTACAGTTCCATTGTTCCATGTTGATGGATAACAGAATCATCCATTAAAGTGTGCTTTGGTGGAAAGCTCCTATTACTTGCACAGCACAGAGAGGAACAGGATTCAGAAAAAGCCTCTTCCAAATTCCCTAGCCACTGGAAAATTGTACAGGTCAGCTCTAGTAGAAAGGAGCAGCTCAGTTTGATGGTGCCAGCAATGACAGTGAACAAGGGCCATCATTCTGCTTTTTCATTTTCTTTAGCTAGAGTCACTTTCTGATTAATTCTAATTTTTGCTTCAAGTATTATTTTTACAAAAACTCTTTAGTCAGGCAGGCATAAGAGAAGTGCATTTTTTACATGCAACATTGTAATATTGTAGAAAAAGGGCTAAGCCCACAACTTACTGAAGTAATGCCACCATAAGCAGAAGTTCAGTAGATCAGTTGTGCTCCAGTATGCACTTTGAACGCATGGTGGTCCAAGGCAGCAACTGCTCTGCACAATTAGCAGTATTGCCTTTAAAATCCCATATATAAATGTTCTAATGGGGCTTCATAATTATTTGACTCTCTGAAACAGATGCTGTACTCCTTTTTCAATGTAAAGAGATACCAATGAAAAAAAGCATAATTAAAAACTGGGTCACAGAAGTCCAGCCAGTCAAGGGCAGACACTGTCCTAGTGCAGGGAATAGGACTGGTGAGTCTCAGGTGTTTGCTCATCCTCACTCAGAGCTGCTGCTCAGAAATGCTGCCAGTCCATGTGGGGCACCTGCTGACCACAGCTGCGCTCTCCAGCAGCATCCTGGAACTGTTGACTGTCTGCAGCACCTGAGAGGCACTATAGCAACACACCAGACACAGCCCCACAAGGATTCATATGTTCTAATCTTAAGGAGTATTTGTAAAAATTGTCATCTATATCCCTGTAAGCTCAGCTGTAAGGAAAACAGCCATTTGCATTTGGGTTAGCATCTCCAACTATAATGATGAACATTTAGGAACCTTGCTGCTTATTTGGGGAGCCAGGTAAAAAAGAAACAAAAGCATTTAAGAACAACTTTACTGGCCCAATTACTTATTACCTTCTTGAAAAGTCAGATAACTTTTCACCTTCCATATAACATATTAATTGTGGGAAACTGCTATTCCCCATTGTAGAAATATCTAATTAAGCACCGGCTGGCACACATTATTGCTCCAGTTTCTCTGTTACACCTCAGATGCCTGCCATATACAATTGGTTACTCAGATAAACTAGAAGGAAAATATAAAATTGAAAACACTCAGTCATTGTCAAGTCATATTTAACAATGTACTGTGATGACTTGGAGTCACTCACAGACATGAAGTTACTTTTAAGTACATTCCCAGCTCTCATAATTCATACCAGCACCACCAAAAAGTCAGTTCTATCCTTCTATGAATACATACTCCTAAACAGAAAATTTGAACCATGCAGGTTCAATGCAGGAACCAAAAAAATTGATAAAGAGCAGCTGAGTTAATATAAACAACAAAACCAAAGAAAAAACTCTACCTAAAGCTAAAGAGCCAGTAATATTAACAAAACAATGATATTTCATCTGTTTATTAATAATAAACTGAAGAGTAAGCTGAGGTCATGGAGATCAGGTTTTTTTCCAGTTTCTTAACCCAAATGACAGCTTCCTTTCCTGCAAGCTCTGCCATTCATTTAAGCCTAGGGGACTCTTACACTCACAGGACCCATTGGTTTGGGGAGAACAGAAACAAAATTAAGTCAACTACAAAAACGATTTATTTTTCAAGATCAGGTAGCAAGACATTCAGCTTAGACCTTTCCTCAACACACTAATCCATGCCCACCAAAACAGCCAAATCTCATAAATGCAATCATAAAAATTCTGCATCTCCTTTAGGATTTTTTTTGTTTAATTGCCCTGTGCCTAATTGTTTTTTGTGGCCTGTAAGGAAGTAGTACTAGGTCCTGAGAAATCCTCAGGAGGCATTTCAGTGGCACTTAAAGGCCGAAATTTCTCTCTCAGCTCAGACTTGAACACTTGAAAGAGGCTGCTACGAGATCTATATTGCATGTGATAGAGATAGACAGAGTTTTGGTAGAAATGGGGGTTATTCCCCGCTTTATAGAGCACATTCTGAGCTAGAACCACTGGTTAAATGAGTGCATTGATACTGTAATGTCAATGGGCAGGCACATTTTCCGCAGCCCCAAAGGAATTCTGTAACAGCATTTACAAGCAACAACTCCACTGTCCACACCCAGTATCGGTATGCACACAAGTAACATTTTAACCTTTTTAACCACACAAGTGGTGGCAATGAGATCTCTCTCAGAATGAAGAGAGTTCAGAGGAACACTAGAGCCAGCCAGGGGCTGGCATGGAGTGCTTCTTCCTCTCTGTGAAAGGCTGACTGCAGAAAGGAAAAAAAATGTGGTGAATTGTATCTCCTCAGAAATGGGGCGTCTAACAAGAGCAGGCCAATAAGACTCAGGTAAAAAAGGGAAATGGGACAATCAAAAAAGACATGACAATGAAAAATGGGTTTCTTATAGTTCTAGACCTTCAAGAAAGCCAGAAATGACAACTATTTCCCACCACATGTTTAAAAACTTTTTTTTTAATCAGGTTTAATTTAATTTAATTATGTTATTATTATGCAGATACATTCAGCAAGATTAAGATACATATAAAAATCATACCTTTAAAAGAAATGAAAAATTGAAGGGCATTAGAAAATTCAAATAGGTTTATATTGCAACATTAGTCTCTGATCTATCTTTTTTGGTTTGTTTTTAAATTTTATTTCAGACACAACTTTGCTTTTTTAAAACATGTGCATGAGAATGTGTTCGCTCATATACCCAAATACAACAGTGAGCTAAAGAAGAACTTTTTCATTGTTAAGTGCTTAGAATAGTCATTAAATAGAACCAATAGAACTACACAATTACTAAATTAATAGACTTGGATTTGTGCTTTACAAAATAAACACAACATTTGATATGAGAGCTCAAGAAGGAAATATCATGGTTTGCAACACGAAATAATGTAAGTTCAGCATGAGGAAAGCTTATAGAACCTCTGACAGCTGAGGCATGGTGTGATTAAAGGTGTTTCTCGTCCATCTCCACACACAGAAATTTTCAGTAACAAGCCTTTTGTGACCTCAATGCAATCTCTTTCTATAGTTGAATGATACACACATTCAAACAACCCTTTCACATAACTAATGTAAATTCTTCTCTTTTTTCCATTTTAGTCCAGATTTGATTCCAGGCTGTTCTTCAAAATAGAATACAAAGGACAGAGTGATTTAAATTTATTTCAGAAAATACTCATAATTGCCTAATTCTGCATCAGTGTGGGTCTCAGAAGTTGCAGGACTTTTTTTTAATAATAAAATTGTGTTGATTAGTTTTGCTACTTGTGATTTACTAAATATTTTCCTCCCATCGTTTCTAGCTGCTTAAGTGATTCAAGTACCAATAAGAAAGGCTCGTTTTAAATAAGTTTCTTCTTTTTTCCTTTAAACATAATAAATTCCTATATATCAATACTACTTAGATCTGCTCAACAACTTAACTTCTTCTAAAGTACTGTGCCACATAAACACATTATTTTGCCTATTTTTATTCCTTTCTCATGTGAAAATTCTAAAGCAAACTGTGAAGTCTTTTGTCCTATTTAGGACTTACATGCACAATAGAAGTTTGGCTGCATGTCCTAAATTTTTCAACACACTGATAAGCAACCAGGCTTTTATGACCTCAAGGATTTTAATGGTCATATTTTGCAATCTTCTAGATTCTTGAGTCTTGGTTAATCTGAATATTCACAATATTTCAAATACCACAGACATTCCTGAGGATCAAATATTTTGGAGGGGAATAAAGGATAAGTGCTGTATGTTTCTGATTTTTTTTTTTTTTTTGGATTGTCCTCTTTTTCCAAAGGAAATGTGGAATCCAGTCATAAAAATAAGAGTCTACTGGTTAAATATGATCAGTTGCCAGTATTCTGCCTTTTTCTGAAGCCCTTGGTATCCCTGTTCCACAAAATACACTGATAAATAGATCAGACTCACTTTGAACTTTAGCTTTTAATAATCCTCAATTTAGACCAAACTAAAATGGGAAAAAAAATCAAAAGAATTTGCTTGTGCTAATGACTACTGGCAGTTCCCAGAGGAAATGCTTTTTATGCTCTGTAATAATCCAGGGGACAGAGTTTAAATTTGCTCATGGGCAAAGCAGAATTTTCTTCCAAAACCCTATAGTGCTGGAAAATGTTTTTCTTTTCTGCTGGTGGTTCCTTCAAGAAAACAAACAAATTTTATTGCATTAAGCTTGTTTCTAAACCAGAATGGAATCTTAAGCCAAAGAAAGTACAAGAACAACTGAAGCTCTGGAAAATCTTGCTTCTTGGCCTAGACCAGTCATAATGATTTACTGCCTCTTAAGTGTGAAAGAGAAAAACTGAAAGGTTCCAGGAAATTGCACTGGGCAGAAATAAAGTACTTGCTTTTAGGTGGAATATTAATGCATCCTGATGTGTTGTCAAATCTGTGAAGATGCTGAAAAGAATACCATAAGAAAACACTCATCTGAACTAAATTACTGTCAAAGGCTGTTCTATGAAGCAGAATTTTCTTCATTGCTTCTAGGTCTCTAAAAACAATGAGACATTTTATCTAATGAGCAGTTACTAAATGAGAGATGCTACAGTGATAGTAATGATTTAGAGAAATACCTTGAGATCAGTGTTCAGGCTTTAAAATGTTTCCATCATTTCCCCCTTATTGTAGATGGAATTTCTGTAGGCAAAGGGCTTGTAACAGGCAGTGTTTGATAGCTCAGTTCACCCAGCAGACCTGCATGACAGCTCCCTTTGAGTTTTTATGGGTGCCCATAATCTCACTGAGATTTACACACACCTAATTGACATCATCAAGTCAACTGACATCATCATCATTTACATTCTACAGCATGGAAAGTGTATATTTGATGGCTAAATGCTCTACTAACATAAACTCAACTCAGTTCAACTCAACCCCAAAACCCTCCCAGGGCTGATGCTGTGTGCCCTGGAAAAGGAGACTTGCATGCATCATGGAGAAGCTCCCATTTCATCCTCTGATAAAGGGAACAAAAGCTTCCAAAGTGTGCTTGTGATTGGCACAGACTGAGCCTCTTTAACCACTTCTAATTTCAGGCAGCTGCACTTAAAAACTTACAGTATACTGAACTGCCCCTTTTTCACATTTCACATTTAAGTAGATATTATTATTAAAATACTAAGAAGTAGCACTATTTGTTCATAGCTTCTATTCATTTAGAAAACTGACACAAGTCTATTAGTAAAGGATTATAATCTATTTTCAAGACTGGACCTTCCTCCATAAATCAGAAAGAATAACAATACTTACAATCAAGATTTAGCATCAGGTCTGTTTATGTATAGATATTTATTTTGTTGTGTTACTGTAAGACCATATTGTGGTTCATGTTATATAAAACAGGGAATGGTTGCACTAAAATCCAAATAAATAAAATCTCTACTTACAGTAGCTTTAGAAAACACTTGAAAAAAGTCCAAACCTGAAATCACAGATGTGGCTTATACAAAAATGAAACAGGATGGCCACGCTAAACAAAATAATTATAAGGCAGATGATCTGGAATCTTTCTAACTATCACAAGCTGTCCCTCTAAAAATTCTTGAAAGCTTCAGTTTTGCCTTATAGCAGGAGCACTGTAGAAAATTAATTCAAATTTGGGATTATATTTCATTTGGGTGAATTGAAAAATAGACAAGTCTTATCCTTGTTCAGCTTTGCTTCAGTTCTTGGATATTATATTTTTCCTCTGCCTTCACTGTTCAATAAAGTTGCATCTTTTGCTATTGAATTCTCATTTTATTTCTTGTCCTCATTTTCCCCTTAGTCCTGGATGCCCTTCACTTTATCTTCAATTCCCTCTGATCACATTGTTTGCTGGGAGCAACACCTTTTATTCTGTTCATCTCACTGTGGACTGGAGTTAAAAGCTGACCTTCACACTGCAACCCTCCTCAGCTCACTGCCCTCATGACAAGAGACAACAAGGTCCTGGTAGTATAAGTACTAAAAATATGAGAGAGAATTAGCAAGCAAGACTCCAACAGTAAAAGTTATTCAAGCCGCTGGAGTTGCTAAGTCTCTAGTGCTGCAACCAAAAGCTTTAAAACGCCATCACTCCCTATTTTAGCTGATCTGTTTAGTCTAAAAAACTTGGGTTTCTAATTTAAAGTAAACCATGATTCAGGCCAAAATCAATGGGAAATTCAGAAGAAAACCAGGAGGTAGGAGTTTAAATGTCTGTGCAGGAGGTACAGCTAGCGTGGATCACAATGACACTAATAAGACTAAGAAAGACTTTAAGAAGTCATCTAATTCAGTGCTTTGCCCCAGGACAAGACCAGCAACATTTCAACCTCCCTTAGATTAGTCTTTCTATCCTGTTTTGGATGACTGAGAAGATAAGTGCCTTACCCTCGATAATCTAGCACAAAAGCACAATAGGAGCAAAACGAAAGAAAACTCAGACTACCAAAGGTGGAAGAAGGTTAATCAAACCTTTCCAAGCATGCAGGAAAAAAAATATTGTGAAAAAAGTGACTCGAGTCCTTTTTTCTATGTGCACATTATGCTGAATCACTTCAGCCATGTGAAAGCTGACGCCGTGGGCATGAAATAAAAGCAGTCTGCTTTGGTTCTCGTTTGAGCTATGTTGGAAAACTGAACTAGTGTACAGTACAGAGAAAGTAGTTACCAGTTCAACCTCTGTAAAAATATGAAACAATTTGGGTGTCTACATTACTAGATGTTTGAAATGGTTTGTAAGGAATGTGTAAATTACTGTGTTTTTTCACTGACCAGATCCAAATTGAGCCCCATGTCAGGCAGCCAAGGCTGAAGTGTCTATTAAAGAAAAACTGAAACTACATATTGATCTCTCCATTCAAGTGAGAAAAAACCCCCCTCATTTTGCAGGAAGAAATCAGAAACTGGAATATAATCCACTGCTATTGTTCCCATATCCCACTTTGATTCCCTTGTGAAAGGTCAGGATGTGAGTTATATTGCCCAGTGGGAACAAGCAGCAATAATCAAATACCAAATGCACTGTATTTGTATTGACACTTTAAATTCTATTAACTCTCATTTATCTAGAGCTTGTTTATCTGTTTTGTGCATTAGGCAAAGTCAGGACAGAGAAACACTGAATCTAATTTACATATTTGGGGTTAGGCATTGGAGCTACATGAGTGCAGCTATGTTGCTTCCAGGAGCAATATGAGACCGAAAACAGCACAGATGCCTTTGTAGGTGCGTGATCTAAGCTAAGAAATTTTAGCAGCAAATAACAGCAGAAAACAAGAGCAGCTCAGTTCCCGTGGACCTGCAGTCTCTGCCTTGGTGCAGGTAGCTATGGAGCTGGACTGGCTCCACTAAAAACCTGCAGATGTTTCTGATCCTCATTTCCCTGTGCACATACTATTAGAGAGATAATATGGAGAGTTAAATGTACAAATTGAGAAAGCATGTGCAGTCCTTTCCCATTGACACAGTGCTACTGTAGGGAAGCTGCTCAGTCAGTAACAATAATGAGAACAACACCTATAAGGCCCTTAGTCTAATGTCACTGATGAGGACTGGAAAGCTAACCAGTTACAAAAAACCACATGGCAAAAACTCTATGGAAGGGGCAAGTCTTCTAGGATTAGTTCCAGGAAATAATTAAAAGCATGTAAGAAACTGATGAAAGAAAAAATTTATTAAGAAGCACTTCCTATCAAGATTGCATAGTAGACAGTGCTACAGTATCCTTAGGGAAATTCCTGAATTATTTAAAATTTTACTTGAAAAAACGATGGGGAATATCAATTTATTACAGAATGGAATAAATGAGATCAAACAGGCCTTTCCCATTTCTAATTGCTATAAATCATGAAATCAATTCTTCTGTTTGCTTCAGTTTAGATAAAGGAAAAGAGAATTGTAGGATTCTGTAGTAACCCAATAAGTCTTCTCAAAGACAGATGCTATTCACAAAATTTTGCCACTACCAAGAGCACCACGTACTCACTAAGTAGCAAAGATGTAAATTCATTGACCCAGAAAGACTTCCATGTTCAGTGAATTGCAGAATATTTTCTATTTAAGTCACCAGAGATAAGGTAAATTGTAGCTTTATCCTCTGTTTACTGATGGGAAAAGCTAAGCTGCAGAGTGGTAAAAGCATTACCCAAGATCACAGAGAAAGGCATCTCTAAACATAAGGCTGGGATTCGTGAACTTCTGACTCCCAGTCCCACGACTGGCCCCTTTCATTTCTGACCATCCTTTCACACAGTTGCTGTACTGCAGATTGTAGTACTGGATTTTAATGACTCCCTGCTTTGCAGTGCCTTTAGCGAGCAGGGAGAAGGCTGATGCGGATGCATCAACCCCGTCTGTCACTGCATGTCAGCCTGTCAACCTGGGATTACAGCTGGCACTGTTCTTTCTGCAGGCAATGTGATCAGAAAAGCACAGAGTTGTTCAAGCCTGTGATCCCTCAGGACAGATGTTTGTTTGCTCATTCTTACTGTGCACACATGTGTGTTTATGAGAGACAGGGACAGAAGGAGAGTTAGGCAGAGAGAGAGAGAGAAGATATAAAACATAAAAACTCTGTTTGACCAAGAGAACTGAAATAGAACTAACCCAGGAGAGAAAGGTAAATATATTAAAGTCTGGAAACTCACTGTGCTGTGCAGCAGGATTCTATTTCCCTGAGTCTCCATCTGAGAAATATTTCTCCATCCTCCTCTGCACTATATTATACAGCTGCATTTGATGTTCCATCAAACAGCTGAAGCAATAGCAATAGGCTGGATGGGGCTTTGAGCAATGTGGTCTAGTGGAAGGTGTCCCTGCCCATGGCAGGGGGTTTGGAACTAGATGATCTTAAAGGTCCCATCCAACTCAAGTCTTTCTGTGGCTCTAATTAATCTAATGCCAGCAAAGGAGAAATTTACCACAAATCATTTTTGATATGGTTTATGTTTGGTACTTGGACCTCATACAATCATGGAGCAATGGATACAGGTAAAAACAGCTTAAAATATCTGAGGATTCAGTCAGGAATACACATGCCTGTGGGAACAGCTGTATACTTTGGCATGGAATTGTTGGAAAGACAAAGCTATCAGGATATACTTATATCTCTTAGTATGTAATTACTATTCATTGAAAATAGCAGGATGTCAAAGAAACACAGAGGAAAAGACATGGATTGTATCTGTTTTGCACCATGGTATCTCAGGGACTGGGACTCAAAGGCCTGTGGTAAGTACATGAATGCAGTGCCAAGGATAAGGATATTATCTTACAGGATAAGGATATTCCTCAGCCCAGGGTTCTTAAATCAGATACCAGGTAAGAACAACTAGGCAGAAAGATGCATCAGTGCCATATGGATACTGCATCTTGCAATATTTTAAGTGATCATTCTGACATAGAGTAAATCTAGGACTGGGAAATTCTGAAGCTCATCTCTTCAAGAGTTTTAGTTTATGCCATTGTACCACATTGTCAAAGGTTAATACAACTTTTTCTAAGCATTCACTCCATGTTGCAAGAATTTATCTTACAAAGAACCCTAGTAAGTAGAACTAAGCTAAGAGGAAAGAACTAAGATTTGAGAATCACTACCATCAATGGTAAAAGAATCAGAGAAATAGAGAAAGATTAGAGACACCACTAAACTACCTAGGTTTTGGGTTGTGATGGTTTAAATTTGGCTGAGCAATGGGGTCACAGTGCAGCAGAGTAACTTCTCCAGCTGCTGAAGAAGTGGAAGTATTTCCAAACAATCATGTCTTCCTGAATAAATTAATGGGGGAAAAGAAAGGAATTATTTGCTTTCCAACTGAGAAGTACAAATATAATTACTGTAGATATGATACAAACACATACAGCTTATTTGACTTCATATTTCAGATCACAAACTAAATGCAAAAGTAGGGCAATTTTTTTAGAAGGACATCTTTTGGGGCATATTTTTGTTGTTGCCATGGTGGGTTGCTGTAATTCTCTGGAGCATCAGACACTTGACAGGTCTCAGACTCAATAAGCTTGATTAGATGAACAATCAGGCTCTGAGAAGACAGAAGAGAATCCCAAATCCAGGACCATCAAAAAGAAGTGTCATTTTGACCATTAAAGCAAATTTTCTTCTAAAGTATTTGGTATCCATCTGTAGATTTGACATATTGGACATCCAGTCTGATTCAGGAAGATGTAAGAGTGTTGCTACACTAATTCAGCTAACAGCTGAATATATAATACATATAGTACATATCGCTGGTTTTTTGGACAGCACCAAAAAATTTTTCTCAAACTGTCAGTACTTTCTGGTAATATTTTCTTTATCTGGTCTACAAACAAGATACAGTATTTTAGCTAAATTAAAACTAGGATTGCCTCTGTGGCACGTATTTGCATGTTAGAACAACCTTTTATGTGATTGTTATGTAGAAGTAATAAAGACTGCTTCGGAAGAATACCTCTTATTCCTCTCCCCTCTCACAGATCTCAAGGATTATCAGTGGGATCTTGGGTGGGAATTAGATGGTCATGGCTAATTGCATGGAGATACTTTTCTGTGTTTACCTCCTTCCTTAGGTAAACTCCTCTCAACCCTATTGCTGTTAAATCCTATTGTGCTGTTTGTTCTGCTTCATTACCTTACGTGTCTTCAAAAAGACCCATGCATTTCCCTCTTTCTTGATGCCAAGCTGACAAATTCCAGTGCTTGACAGACTGCCACTGACATGGGCTTGAGCTACTTGAAGTTAAAATTACTGCTCACTCAGACTGAATGCAGTGTGTTGCAAGGGCTCACATCAGTTTTAAGAAACAAAACAGGAGCAATGGATACTGAAACCTGCAATATAACCACAATTTTTTTGGGTTTTTTCTCTCTTTTCCCTCTTCTGTCCTCAAAAACAGAATTTGGAAGACAAAAAATCCCTACAACACTTTCATGAAACTCTCTGAGGATGGAGCAAGTCAGAAATAAACCACACTTCACTTCACTTTTTTCTGTGGGAAAGCAAAACTCAAAGTACATGGCAGTTACACTCTAAGCGTAGTGGCAACATTTATGTAACTTTTACATCATGTCAGATCCTATCCCGTCATTCAGTATGGAAACAAATACATTTAGATGAGTATTTTTGCAAAAATTCCAAAGTGTGTTTGTTTGTTGATGACTTCATGTATGGAGTTTGTACGTCAGTGGATATAGGGGAACAAAACTTGAGTGTTCATATCAGGTAGCCATATTTATCAGTTTTCCAATCCTATAAATATATTATAGATGCCATGGCCCTGCAGTGACAAGCTACAACCAACTCTTGATTTCATCAACTTGTCATGCTTTAATCATCCCTCTTGGCAGATCTTTCAACATATGTCACCGTACTGCCTTCAAAATGTGCTTCTCCAATTCTGTTTTATTAACCCTGTCTTTTTCTATGTTTTAGGCTCATTATGAAATGCAGTAAATCTGTCAAAGGCACTTTATATGCTATCTCAAATTCATGCTGATAGGCAGCATCTGAGAGCTCATTTGAGTCCCACAAAATGAGTACAATATGAAAAATCAAAATCCACAAAAAAGTATGTGACAAGAACCCTGGTGATCCCATTCAGCCTACAGGGATAATCAAAAATCAGTTATCTTGTTCCTTACTCATTGCCCACTCAGAAGGACATTTGGATAGGAAAATATTAAGTGGGATCTGGTACCACCAAGAAAAAAGCCCTTCAGCATGCAGATCAAGTAACACATCGTATTAATGATTCCAAGTTGTCCAGCACAAGATCCATGCGCCTTTTCAAGGAGACAACTGGATTCAGCCAAACTTCTTATCATTACCTTGGTTTCAGAAGTGAAAAGATCATAACAGCCTCAAGTCTGAGGGAAGGAAGAGATTGCACAAGAAGGCAGAAGCCAAAGTTTTTGCGTGGAGTTTCCACCCTGTTTCAAGGGTGGAAAGAAGAGGAAATGACATGCCAAAATCATTCTGCAAATCACAGAGTGAATTTAGGGGAGGAGGACCCAGGCTCTGCAAAGCACAGAGAACTGGCAATTTCCTCTAAGAAGGCTCCATTACTGAACATTTGTAAATATTTGTAAATCACTGACCTGGTACAATAAGAGCCACATAGAGGTACTGTGCAGGGATAAGTACAAACTTAGAAATAAAGAACTGGTTGCAATGACTCAGAAATCTCAGTTAGATTTGATTTTGAGTTTTCCTTGTTAATTTAACAATCAGTATTAGACTTTGCATCACTGAGCTCACACGAACTAATAATCATTACATTGCACATTATAAATAATATCAGTGCACATCTCAGCTGAAGAAAGGATATGTAATCTTTTCCTAATTTCCCTAGTGATGCTACTATTAGACCATCTAAACTTACCTTCTTTTTCTTGTCTAATGCATTATAAATTAAATAAAGCAAAGTTGGAAGAGGTAATATCCCATTACTAACAGTTAAAAACAGACAAGCTTTCAAAAACAGAAGACATAAAAAACATTACAGGAGGAGAAAACTAGAATGTCACTGATTAAAAAAAAAAAACAAAAAAAAACCCCAACAACAAACAACTATCAAGAAGAACTTACATATCCAGAAATAAGGCTGCTTTTTTCAACTGTATTGGGCTGACTCATAAAAACTATTAACCTTCAGTAATTCTGCATTTATAAGTGAAGACTAATACAAATAGCACAAAGTATTTCTCCACAACTAAGGCAATCTTATTTCCTAGCCTGGTCAGCAGGTAGCAAAACAGAGCACAGAGAAGTCAGCTCAGTCCCCTGCTTCATTCTTGGGAAATCTACTGTCTCCCCCTGCTCAGCAATAAAGGCAGTGAGATGAACTCCAGCATGCATAAAGAATCTGGATGCAATCTTGTGAGACCTTCTGTTTCAAGGACAAGATGGGGATAATATATAAAAATCAGCAGCCATGGGTGGGAGCTGCCCTGTATGCTTTACTTCAAACAAATCCTTGCTAAATTTTGTCTTTAACAACTACAACAACCACTGCATTATCTGAGGAAATTCCTCATCATAACAATCTCTTGTGTGTTTTGTGTAATTCCTTTACAAATAACCTTGAGCCTTCTGTATGTCCTCCTAATATCTCAGGAGAGGATCTCAATTTCTCCTCTCTTCCTCTCCTGCCTGCCTCCCCCAACCCCCCTCCTCAATTATCTCTTGCTGTCTTCTGGGTGGTTATGTTTAATCTCAGGATTAGGCAAAAGCCTGCAGTTTGCTTTGAACAGCTTATCAGCTTCCAAGAGACATTTACAGGGAGAGAAAGACTCCAGTCTTGATAGCAGTAATTGTATTTAGCTTGTAAGATACAAGGCTATTTATCTCACGGCTGGGAAATCACAGAGGGAGAGAAAGAAAATGTCCATAAAAAAACTAAATAAAGCCAAAAAGAATGGAGAAGAGAGAGAAGAGGAAGAGAAGAGGAAGAGGAAGAGGAAGAGGAAGAGGAAGAGGAAGAGGAAGAGGAAGAGGAAGAGGAAGAGGAAGAGGAAGAGGAAGAGGAAGAGGAAGAGGAAGAGGAAGAGGAAGAGGAAGAGGAAGAGGAAGAGGAAGAGGAAGAGGAAGAGGAAGAGGAAGAGGAAGAGGAAGAGGAAGAGGAAGAGGAAGAGGAAGAGGAAGAGGAAGAGGAAGAGGAAGAGGAAGAGGAAGAGGAAGAGGAAGAGGAAGAGGAAGAGGAAGAGGAAGAGGAAGAGGAAGAGGAAGAGGAAGAGGAAGAGGAAGAGAGAAGAGGAAGAGAGAAGAGGAAGAGAGAAGAGGAAGAGAGAAGAGGAAGAGAGAAGAGGAAGAAAGAAGAGGAAGAGAGAAGAGGAAGAGAGAAGAGAAGACTCAGAGTCCCTTCAGTAGAGGAATCAGGTGGGAAATGGACTTGACTGAATAAAAAGATCATGCCAGTTGTGGAAGGAGACTGAAAATAACAAAGGAAAGGTAATAAATGCCTTGAGTAGGACAAGACATTACTGGTTTTAAAACAGACTATGAAATCTCATTCAATAGCCACAGTCGCGTAAAACTCATGGAATTTTATTTGTAGAGATGGGAAGGAACCCTTTTTAGATATACTGACAATCTCTCTAGAAAAATGGGTCTGTTTGACCAGTCTGTCAGTAAAGCAATGCTTCCTAAGAACTGTTGTCAACCTCCTCTAGCACAGCTTTGAAACACTCTTACATGCCCCATCACTAAGCACCGTGGAACAATAGCTCAGCACTTGTCTCTGCTCCCACTCCCCAGAAAGCTGTAAAGAGCAATGTCACCCCTACCCTGCTTTTCTCCAAACTCGATGACACCAAAGTCCTTAGCCTCTTTCCTTAGGGCTTGCCTTCCAGCCCTGTCACCAGCTTTGCTGCTGTCCTCTTGACGTTTTCATGGATGTTCACATTCTTCTCAAACTGTGGGGCACTACTGTGAGGTCTCACTGAGGTGAGACCACACCACTGCTGAACAGAGCAGGATGACCACTTTTTGCATGGCTGCTTGTGCTGGTTTTTATGTTTCCCAGGAGATGTTTGGTTTGCTGTGTTCCCTGTCAGGGCCCACAGATGACTGACACTGAGTTGCTGCCCACCAGCACCCCACATCCCTTTCTGCAGGGCTCATCTCTAGCTACTCCTCTCCTAATTCATAAAAATGCCTAGTGTTACTCTGCCCCACGTGCAGAGTTTTTCTTGCTTATTTTTTTCCCATTAATCATAATCCAATGCTCCTATCCAGCTAGAATCCCCTGCAAGGCCTCTTGTCCCTTGAGAGGCTCAACAGCACCTCCCAGTTAGTTCCATTAGCAAACTTGCTACATCCACCATCCTCCCTTCATCCATGAGATAGATGACCTTACCACAGAAGAATGAATATACTGAACAGAGCTGTCCCTAGAGGTGGACCCTGAGGAGCAGCTCTGTGTCCAGTTGCCAGGCAGATGTAGCTCCATCCACCACAGCCCAGTGAGCTCTGCCATTCAGCCAGTTCTGAACCACAGCTGGGCAACTTGTCTGGAATGGTGCTGTGAGCGATGTTAGCATTACTAAAATCCAGGAAAAACTACATCCACCACCTTCCCTTCATCCATGAGACCTTACAATAGAAAGACATCAAATTAAATGGAACATTCCCTGTGAACCCATGCTGAGTGTGCTTTATGGCTGCATTATTCTTTAAATGCCTTTAAATAGCATTCAGTATAGTCTTCATCATTTTTCCAGGATCTGAGTTTAGACTAACAGGTCTGTAGCTCCCTGTATCTTTTCTCACACCCTTCCTATAGACTGGAATAGCAATGGCTAGGTGCCAGTCAGCAGGGACCTCCCCAGACACCAAGACCCTCATTAGATAATTGAGAGGGGTTTTGCTGCTAGCATCCTTCAGTATTCCTTCAGTTAGCTAGAAAAAATATTGAAAAAAGCAAGTAAAAACTCAGCCAGTTTTCTTCCCTATCTTACACGAAGTGTAAAATCAAGCTACTTCAGACCTTTTCAACAAGTAAATGAAGAAATACATTTTAGGAAGGCAAGGCTGATGCTTTTTGCATTTTAGATAGGTAGCAGAATCTAAACCACTATCACTTTGACCTGTCTCTAGAAAGCTTATTATTTTAGACAAAGACTTTGTCTCACACAGACTAACAAAGATGTAGTTCAAATTGGATTGCTTCCAAATGAAATTGAAAAAAGTAGATATGCCCAACAGTTCAATCTTTGGAACTGGAGCTACTCTGAACATCCCAGCACAGATATCAGGGCCCCAGAATAAACTTTTTGTTTTATAAGTATGCACTTATCTGGCCACACTAAGTGCCAGAGCAGTCAGTTCTGCTGCCAAGAGGTAACTGCCCAGCTTTTCCAGAAATAAAACTTCCTCTCAGAAGTTTACTCCAGAGACCAAATGAAATAGAGGCATAGAGGATAAAATATTTTTTTCTTTTCTCCATATAAAATTCCTGTGCAATAATTGAATACAGTAATTTGAAATGGCAAAGACTACTACAAGACAACTGAGAGATAACTCCAGAGTGATAAAGGGGAAAAATATAAAATATGTACTGTATGGATGAAATAATGAATCCTGATAATAATTCAGCTGTTTAACACTGTCTTATTTCTTATTTGAAAAATGTAATAAAAATCCCAGGCTATACTTGTCTTGATAGATCATGCATTTCTTTAAATGACAGCTCCTTCCTACCTGTTGCCTTTTTCCTTTAGTCTTCTCCTTTAAAACATTACTTCAATAAGATTTTTTTTGACATGGATGCTCTTACTTTACAGCTTCTCTTGACCTAGAGTTCTGCTTTTTTTCCTACTGCAGAAAATGTAGTTGGTGCCTGGATGAATGAACAGGAAAATCGGGCTTGTTTTGGCATACCCAACAGATCTGGCATCACACAAAGTATTCCTTTATAAGAAAAGACAGTGAACAGAGTAAAAAAAAATCTGTCCTGCCTAAGAACTAATGAAAACAGGAACTGAGGTATCCTAGTTCTGTGTAAAGATAGAAGATCTGTTTCTAACTATTCTGAAAATTTCTGTAAACTGCCCAAATTTGATGGGTATCATTTTAATCACAACAAAAACATGTCAGATACTTCCTCTTTCTGAAGTCTAGGTCCAAAATTACTCCAATTTCATAATTAAAATATTTATTTAGATATAGAGAAGGAAAATAACAAAGCACAACCTGTTTCCTGGGGTGTACACAAAATGATGAAAGCATGCAAGACAACAGAAGGGAGGCAGCCACAGAAAACTGTACTTTATACTACAGCAGAAGTTTTATATTCTGACTGAGAAAAATTAAAACACATTGTGATAACCAACTTAGTGAATCAAGCATGAAGAAACTGGCTACAGTTATAGAAGTACAGCTTATGGAAAAAGCCCATCTCCTTATTGTGTTCTTGAGAGAGAGCAGAAACGGGAAAACTAATGCAAATAAAGCACAAACAGCTCAGTGGTTTTGGCTGAACTGTAACAGCTGAGTTGCAGACAGCAGCCTCTGTATTAATGCTACCTTTTTAACTTCTCCCAGTTCTCAGGAGCTTCGTGTCAGATACCTACACTAGGCCACTGTTCTTACTATTGGCACTTGGAAATGGTACCAAAGATGAGAGACCATTCCTAGTAATTTGGATTATTTCAGTCACAAAGCCAACTTCAGCTCCAATGTAACTCACTCCTTCACCATTTTTCTCTAACTCTTTTGCTTAGAAAAGAGTAAAGTTCATGTTGCAGATGACTGGAATGCAATTGGATGCTATAAAACTCAAAATCTCAGTGCCTGAGTTGTAAGTTTGTTGTCATTCTATTTTCCTTGTCTTTTATTTGAAGTTGTAAAAATAGAGCTTTGGAGCCTTTTGGTCCCATTGGGCTAGTTTCAGTTAATTTCAATTTAACTAAAGACTGTATTTTAAGGAAAGCCAATATTCTCTCACTTTGATCATTTAATGAATGTCCAACTTTTATTTGTACTTTTCATTGAGCAAGTAATTATGAGTCTAATGTATAATCCTTCCACAAGTAATAAAACTCAGAGAGGAGCATGGAAATGCCATTCAGAATGCAGCCCTGACTGAAGATTGCACCATGTGTGATGATAAAGAAAATGCATTAGGTAGTTTATAAAATTTGTAAACATTAGGCTGTAGCAATGTGTGGAAAACCAAGCACACATGAAATTATTCCTTTTACAGACAATGCAGTATGTCTAAGCAAGCGTGGTCTGCAAATGCAACATTTTTTAAGCACTCCAAATAACTGTGTTTCCAGAACTGATTGATCCTATGTGAAACACAGGGGATTACTTAGCTCCTATCACTCAAGTTTGATATGAATTTAAATTTCCAGCAGGTTCCAGTTGAAACACACTGGATTAGCCTGGGTCCATACAACCACAAAGCCTTTAGAGCAGAATCTCTGCTGAACACAGGTTTGGTCTTGCAATCAGATCAAAACAATAAACAATAAAACAATAGTGCAAGTTTGGTTTGGGAAAGACAACAAGTAATTAATTTCAAAAGCTCCTGTTCAGTCTTTGTTTTAAGCCATTGACTGCCCAGAAAATGAGACTAATAAGTATTGGTTTCCTGTAATTATTGGTTCATTGAATCTTTCCTGAATCTTAGGCATTTATCATGCCACTCTATTATATGGATATTCTGGCATTTAACATGAATTGACATCAAGCCACAGTCCTTTCCTCTGGGAAGGCTGGAACATTGCCCTCCTCCCTTGGGGTTTTTTTTGTTTGTTTGATGGTTTGCTTGGGTTTCTTCCCACAGCAATGTAATATCCTTTGGGTTTTTTTTATTTTTGCCCTATATTTTTTTCATTTGGCTAAAATATATGTTTGAAAGAAGTAGGAAAGAAATAAGGGAGAAACCTGCACACACAAAGTATGGTCCTACCAGCCTTATTTTCACAAGGACAGGTTGAAAAATTCATCATCTACAAACAGACAAAATATGAAATACATGCATGGAAAGGAAAAGATGTCAGGAAGATAAAGGTGTTCTTTTTTCCTGGAGTACAACTGCATACACTCAATACTAGCCCAGAACATAAGATTAATGCTGATTCCATAAAACCATACATCTTCTAATGAAAACACAGAAATATCTTTAGCCAAGGCAGAAGCCCTGGGTACTGAGGTCGTCTCTGAGTGTGATTTATTTTCTCTTTAAAAAAATATCTCTAAAGAATTGAGCTGAATATTTTGTTTCTTTGCACCAGAGACTTACTACAGCAATCTATATAAGAAGAAAATTTATTTATAGGGTTTGTAGTGACTGTAATTGGCTGCCAATTGTATTGGAGGTATTTTACAAAATAATTGATGAAAGGAGCAGAAGAAAGATCCTCAGCTGGACCTTTCCTAGCCCACTTTCCTCTCAAACCAGTGGATAGCAGAGCTAGAATCCAACTCAGCATATCTGTCACGGCATTCTCTAAAAAGAATTTTTTGACAGAAATAAGGTTAATAATTGAAATGTATTCTTTTGCATTTACCTCACAAAACACTGACAAAGGGACATACGTGGTAGAGAGCAACACAGTATAGATGACTCACAATTTAAAACTTTTTTGTGTGCTTTCTGAAGAAGTAGAGGAGATGATGTCATCCCCTTGGAGTAATTTATTAGTATAATGTCACATAAATTAGTATATAACCTCAAGTTAGGATATTTCCTATACTTTAAATTTCTTTTGAACAGTTCCTACACAACCAGCAAGAAATCTTCCTTTTGTCCTGAGTTACTACTGTACAACCTAGAAATAAAGAACTGAATGTTGCTTAGACTCAGTATTGAAAACCAAGAAGATCACTGCTTGATCTTGGGCAACATATGAATAAGAGGAATGTGGTTAACACTAGAGATCTTTCCTTGTGTTCATTCTTCCTTTTATAACCATGTACATCATCACACCTCAGCTATCTAATGCACTGTCAGCACCACACAGAGCAATCTGTTTTTCACTTGGAGTAATTTTGATCCTTTAGCATGGTGACATAAAGTATCATGAGGTTGTGATTTGCTGGTGGTGGGATAAAACATGTGACAGTTTATCCAGAACCAGTTATTCACTATTTCTGGTGGATTTAGGGTAATAATTTCCAAAGATTCTGAATATTTCCAGGCATTTTGACTGAAAGTCAACTAGGAGATGTCAGTTTTGGTTAGATGGGGTGTTAACCTTTGTATCGGCAAACCTAAGAGAGAAATTGAAATTCGGATGATAAAAAATTATGAGGCAAGCCTAATGTCTGCTGAAATACTTTAATCTTCCACATTTCTTACTTTTCTACTCTAAATTTATAAGACAGTAGATGGGGTGCGGCTAGAGTCACTGGTCCTTTTCATAAAGTCTGTTAAAAACTTTTCTACCCTAAATATTTAGAAAATATCACAAGTAGCAAAACCAAGTTTGTCATTGAATGGCTTTGTAACTCTGTGTAGAGCCAAGATTCACTCAGAGACCTCTGAAATAGCATGATCTTTGTGCATCATACCACACAGTTAGCACACTTTTCTTCCAGTGTAAAGGACCATTGGTTTGTATTCCAAGAGACAAAATATGCATGACCAGGCTCTAGAATTTACCGTCGAGATGAAGCAACAAAGATTTCTATAGCAACCAGTTGTTATTAAACATTAGTTTATAGGCACAGACACACTGAAAGAGACAAACAAAAAGAAAAACACACGTACCTGTGGGGTAGTGCTCATTCACTGGCCAGCTGTCCACCTGGAGCGTTGCATTGCCGCCGTTCCTGGTAAAGCGCACTACGTGGTACTTGCCATCATTTACAGGGGTGCTCTCCTCTTTAATAGAGATGTCCACTGTGCCAATATTGAAGACTACACCGATCTTGCCTTGCTCCTAAGAGAACAAAAGAAACAAATGTTTTTAAATTGCTGCCACTTAGGAGGATGTTCTTGGCCTGAAAGTCTCTGGTGGGCAATTCTGCCGGTAGATGGCACTGAAGAATACACAGAAGGATCATTTTGAGCTTTGTAAGGACACATTTCATTGGTTCTGCTCCAGTGCAAACACTTTCACACTGCTCTTTACAACATTCATCTGAAGACAGTGACTCATTTCTTCCCGTAAAGCATCACAGAAGACAGGTGAGAAACCAGGCAACAAAAATCAGGAGATGTGGATAAAGAGTTATTTGACCAACATCTCTACTGATTATTACTACTCACTTGTTATATAAAATGCAGCCACAGACAGGCTGTTATTTCAACACCTGTTTTGTTCTGTTTTTCTTCTTGGGAAGCAAACAGTCCTCATCTCTGAGAAATAATTGTGGGATCCAGCAGGAAGAATGGAGTTAGAAGATGAATGGAACTTGAAGGGAGCAGAAATGTCATTAGCTGACTTGGAAAACCAGAGGGAAGCTACCTAAAAGACAGGAGCAGCCTATCTTATTTTTCTCCATCACACACACTTTACTGGCAGTGCCTCACTAATGAAGCAGTTTTTCTCCCAAACTTTCCACCAGTCACTGATTGAAAGGGAAAAGCAGGCAAAACCTGTTGCAGTAGCTACAACACTTCCTTCTGCAGCTGCCCTCAGATGGTTCCAAGTAATGACCATATTTAATGACTTTAGGTTGCAAAATACACACCTAGAGTATACTCAGATTAGATATATGCATTTAATACTACTGCTTTAAAGAATGACAAATTCTTATCACTGTACAATTAACAGGAATGCATATTCAAACACTCAGTAAGGAGAGGCACAGTATGCTGGTGTCAACAATCACAAAGGCACACTATGTGCACTGCACAGATCCAAAACTGGAACAGACAGGCAGAAATAAAATGTATGACACAGGAAGTCAATACAATTGCTGGCTATCCATACTACAAAATTGAAACAACAGAGAGTCAATGGCCATTCTTCTATGCAAATATATCTTCCTTGAAAAAGCCCTGAGATATAATAAAGAGTCATGGGACAATTCTGTTCCATTTACTACCTTACACAGCTGCTTAGTGGGCAGAGGACCCCATCCTTCAGGGCTGTTACCCCAACTATACTATATTCACATTAGCAAATCTCAGCAACAGGAAAGAAACCTCTCCTCTTGTACTTCATGGCCACCTTGAATTCCTCTCCTGGATTTAATTCTGTTTCCAGGTGTCAAAAAATCTTTTTCTGAAAATTCCACCATGTTTCAGTTTCTCAGAGAGGTCTTTCTGATTTCTGCTTTACCTTACATTTCAAAGCTTACTCATACCAAAGTACTCATCACAAATTCCTTGTATCTTCAATATCCTTCTTTTTTTTAATGACATTTTCTTTCTAACACCAAGTTTCCTGGTGTCAGACTACAATAGTTTTAGGAAAGGAAAGCAAGCAGTCCCGTAGCTGAAGAGGTCATGAACAGTGGTTCAACCACTTGAAGTTTAGCTCTGAAACAGCAAGCATATTGTTTTTTCTCTCATTACAACAGTAAATTTTAGACTGTGCTAAATATCTGCTGGATAGAAAGTTTCATGTACATTCATACTGCTATTCTTTGAAGGTACTTTTCTTCAGGTTATTAATATCAGCAGGATATGTGAGGTAAGTGGATTGCTGCTCCCAGCAGATGCATGAATTCAGATGCCATTTGGAAACAACCAGTATTTCTTATGCTAGCCCAAAAATAAGTGAAGTTTCAGTCAACAAAGACAAAAGCACTGCTGGCACAGCTTTATCACGACTTTGACGTATGAAGTAAGTGATCTCCCAACACTGTTTTAGTGAATCTTTTGCTGGCAACCATGCGATTATCTTTACCTGCATAGCAACTACCAAAGAACATGTAATTATTTTTTTTGTCAAAGGCTCAAATAAATAAATATAATAAATATATTATAATATATAATATATATAATGTATATTATAATATATGATATATGATATATGATATATAATATATAATATATAATATATAATATATAATATATAATATATAATATATAATATATAATATATAATATATAAATAAATATAGTGACCTTCTACTGATATTGTGGTTTTGCAAGATATTGCCTAACAATCAACCACCTGGATGATCTCTCATATTACTTTTTAATTGGCATCAATACATGAAGCTTCTTTGGCAAACTGTGGCTGCTCTAAGAAGGGTTCACCTTGGTGAAGGTATGGCATGAGCAGGTAAGGTGAAGAGCTGCTCCTTTTCTAGTCAAACAGATTGCTACCACCACAGAAGAGGAAGGGATTAAAAGGTGTTCAGCAGAGTGAAAGTTGCATACCTTCAAGCCTATAGGCTTAATGAGGCAAAGGTAAAAACTTGCAGGTGGGAAAGGATGGTAGAAGTTCAATTAATCTCTGCAGAATGAGAAAATGTTTCTGATTTCTTCTCAGAGGAAAAGGAGATAGCACCTTTCACCATTTCCTTTCCCAGGGCTTGAAGGAAAAGACCTATTTAAAGGGCTAGTGATAAGAGGGCAAACTGGGAAAGAGATAAGATTCTTGAAGCAGAGGACTGCAAAATGACAGTGGCCTTTAGTCTGATGGAGAGACAAGAGAAAAGAGCAAACTGATGCCTTCCCCATCCCAAGAGAAATCCCCTCCCAGAGCCAGAGAGCACAGCCCTTCTAAAAGCAGTGTAATACCTTTTTGCATTTCAGAGGTGCAAAAATTTGTCTAAAAAAAAAATCGTGGTTCTTATGGACAGCCTATTCCAGCTCTCTTCAGATGACTCAGGCAAAGTTCCCTGTGTCTTTAACTCGAATTTTGCAGAATCACAATTTCTGAGACTCTTGCTTGGACTGAGTAGGAACTTGTTGTGAAAATGGTTTTGTTCCAATTACCAGAATAAAACACAACACAGCACGTCAAAGGTAGGGCTACTGAAGCCAAACTGCACACACAGACCCCAAGATACAGTTTATTTATGATATTTTATATCTCCAGAGCACCAGACACTATGAAAAAATTACCAATCAGTATATGCATTCCTGGCAGAAGAAAAATAATAAAGCAAAGCACAAGGACAATCCTACAGCAAAGAACAGTGACCATGGACACAAGGGGCAAATCCACAATTTATTTTCAACATCTCTTCAATTCCAGTTTCTTGCTCTACAACATTTCATTAAAAACAGCTTTTACCAAGACCTACCTTCCTTCTAAATCTGAAAGACAAGCTTTACCATTACGGTTTAGCAGTTCATGATGGACATAACCTTTCATTCCTTTCCCTACACATTCAGCCAGAGGATTTTCTTTCCACATAACCAAACAAAGGTATTAACCAGACCAGTAAATATGTGGCAAAGAAAGATTTACCTTTGAGCCACTACCTATAACATTTATTTTGTAGCTATAAGAAAAAAAAATCCTAACCATAGAGCAGGGAAAAAGGTGAATACAGAGCTACACAGAGCAAACAAGCTATGTGGTCCAAAAGGGTTCAAGAGAATTTTAACAGACAGTGCAATTATTTTCCTCTCTATACTGGTATTCACTGGGTGCCTCAAAAACTTTCCATGAAAAGGTAACCATTTATTAATGTTTTTGAAACTTCCAAGTGACATCAAGTGCTGGCACTATGTCTTGGAAAACTGAGCACCATTTTATTTATAAATAATGAAGTGAACTCAGCATTCAATCTATCTTACTTTTCCTCTTCTTTCTTTAAGGCTACTGTGCCAAAAAGGATTTTAAAAGTTTTTCAAGAATTTGTCTTGTGCTTATTTGTCCCATAAAATTGCTGCCCTCAAAAGCCACATTACCATTTCATTCCTTACAGTACTTCTGGAGATAAACATTATGTCTCTAAGACTTTATAAATACAATTATGATCACATAATGGAATGGTTGTAGATAAATTATAAGAACAAAAAAAGTGCCAAGTACTGAAAAAAATAAAAATTGTACAAGGCCTCTCCTTGACCTGTCTACTCTACTCTACAGACTCTCGGCAACAGTTGGTTATATGCACAATTACTAAACATTTTCAACATTATTAAATGACACAAGAGCTAATCTACAGCCTGGATCAGGAGATCAGCAATTTATTGCTTGCCCTGAAGCATTGGTTCACTTGGGGCAACCTTTTCTTTTACCTTTCTGTAAACCAGATTCTTTATCTGTGACAGAAGAGTTATAGACACCTATCTTTCCAAGCTCCTCAGGCCTTGAAAGTCCAGATATATTTTACTTAAACACTGACTATATACTACCAATCCAAACACTTCAGCCCTTAAAGCAGCTACAATCTCAGAGGAGAAGGTTCTAAGCTTCCCTCAGATTCTACATTCAACTCCTTCAAAACCTGTTCCTTTCATCTGTAGGGACCTCAGAACAAGTCTGAGGTCTTACATTTTAGCAGGTATGTTTTAACTTTTGTTTCTCTTTGTTCAAGGAGAAGTGGAGCCTGTCCTGTGTGCAAGTTGTCAGGCCTTTGCTTTCTCCATGTCCTTACAGTTTGAAGACATCTGTCTCTATGAAGCAGACCAGGTAGAAAGAAAGTAAAATGGTGTTGGCAGTGATTTTGTAAGATGAGCATTTAGAGTGTGTTAGTGTGCCACAGAATACAGCCACATGTGCTCTGTGATCTGAAAAGGGCTTTACCCTTAGATTTTCTTTTTTTTAATCTAAAATTTACATTGCCCACACTAAAAGTATATATTTGTTCCCTGTGTTCATAAAGCATTTCATTTCCAAAACCAAGTGAGAGAAGTCCAGGCATTAGCACAGATCCTACTCTCAGCTGCGACAATGTGAGTCAATAGCAATTCTGTTGAAGAAACTCAATTCCTACTGATGCAAGTGGAAGCAGAGTTTATCCCAGTATCTTTTTGTGTTGCTTTGCTTGTTTTTCTGAAGCCAAATGTAAAATTAAAGGAAGCATTTATAAAACATACCTGAAATCGGACTACAATCGCAGGCTGTGTTTTCTCACACTCATTTTATGGCACAATTTTTTAAATATTGAATACTGCAGGTACTGCCTCCTCCTCCCACCCTGGCTGGTTCCAACATGGCTAGACATCAGCCCAAACCAGGCAGACAAAACTCCTGGTTGCTACGACCTGCAGATCACTGCTGGATTTGCTGCTCTGGTTTGAAATTGATACACACTCTTCTAGTAATACAACAGGACATTTCACGCTGTAGGAAGGCTTAGTAAACCTTCTCTCTGCCCCAAAAAATGCCACACACACACACTTCAACTGCCCTACCCTCTAAATTCAGGAAAATTGCTTTGTTTTTTTTTTTAACCCTAGGAACTGCTCTTCCTGGAATGGCTTGCTTCTGTTTAGGTTCCTCACACTGGCAGTCTATGCTTTTAAAGAGATTGAACTTTTATTTCTTGCTCTTTGTTTTCACTTTATTGTTTAAGATTTTCTTTGCTTGATTTCCTTCAGGGTTGTGTTTGCCTGGTTGTTTTTTATTTTTGCTTTGCCTCAAACTTGATTCTGAATGTTAGTCCCTCTGAGGGATCACTCACTCTCTGTGGTTTAGGGGTTTTTGCACAACAGTGCTAAATGTTGAGAGTTATCCAGGAGAACCAAAGGTAGAGATGCATGTTCCACAGAGGACACTCCTTTATTACTACAACTACAACTCACTTTATGTGAACTTACACTGTAAACAGAAACTCAGAAAGTTTTTTGCTGATTAGAAAGGTAGTAAAAACCAGCACTATCCTTAGAGGGCCCTTCTGTGCTGCAGCTAGAACTCAGCTGGCTGGACAGATCTTTCTGGTATAGATGTACCAATGGATTTAAGAGGGAGAAGTATTACAACCTGCATTCAGCAGGGAGTATAAGGCAGTTAGTTCTGCTCTTCTCTGCCTGGCCATATTTAGTACTGTTTTTAAGATCACTGAGAGGTAAGTCTGAAATCAGGATTCAATATGTAAAAAAACTCCAGGGCTGGGTAAAGGGAGAGTTTACTGAATGAAGTCTGCCTTTTTCCAAACGGTGATGGCAGGGGAAGCAAGCTCAAGAATCTGTATTGTCATCCTGGCAAATATGATAATCCACAAAAACAGCAAATGCTCAGAGAGAAATGACGGCCACTGAAGCTCACCTGACTTGAAAGTTTTTGATCAAGGCACCAACACTTTACAGTTATCTTGAAACAAGGAAAAAAATGTTGTTAAGGGGAAAGGAAGTACTCAGGTCAGCTAATTTTGTTTGATTTTTAAGGGCTGTTACAAGGATACGTAGGTCATTTTTTGTTATATACTGTTACTGCTTCGTTAAGGTGCTCAACTAGATCTACTCAATGCCAGTTAAAACCTATTTATCAGAAATAATCACCCACACACAGAGGACAAAATAAATAGAAATTATTATCCTCTGGGGGCATGGTTTTTAAAAGAAGCAGTTCTCAGTGATACATAATTTATAAGGCTAAAAAGGACAATTGTTATAATCTACTCGCCTCTAAAATTTTATAGGAGGTCATATATCTTGTCTGAATTGATTCTTTTTTAAACTACAGGATATATTTGAGAGGATCATTTGTGATTTGCAGCTAAAGAAAGAAGGCCTGGATTTATTACAGTTTCTACTTTGATGAAATTGGCCTAGTGTTGAACATGGTCAAAAAGGCAAGTGGAATTCAAGAACTATAATGAAAAGGAACAGTGTATGAAAGGAAAACCTCTGTTATAAGTTAAGGGTGAACCTTTGACTGAAATTCTTGAACACAGTACACAGATCTTTTTGATGCCACCTCAAAAAGAAAAAGTGGAGATATAAAAGTTTCCAAAAAGTAGTACACTTGAAACTGTGTATATAGTCATGAAGCAATGATTCAGCACCAGTTCTTTATAACTCAAAGAACTACAAATATATAAGAAAAGCATTTGACAATTATGTTTAAGCAAAAAAAGTACCAAAATCATGGCAAGAACCAAGGGCCATTGAAGACAGCAACATGAATATAACCTTATGCTCAGTTATTCCTGAAAAGCAGATCATGATTAAGTGTTATTGCCTGTACTCAAACACCATCTAGCATCTTACTGCCATAAATGACCTGTAAGTCTGTGATAAAGCCAAAATTTTCTTGAAGGTTGCTACTGATTCTTGTTCATTTTAAGTGGTGAAAAAATGAAATTGGGAAATATTAATCAAAATCTCAGCTTTTCCATTGAAGGTTTAGGAAAGGTAGCTTAGATGAACATCTCTCATGGCCACACTGCTGCCTTTAGTCCATACTCAGAGTAAAAAATGCTAAAGCAAGAGACTTAGGCTTTCAGCTTCATTTTTCCTCGACTGCAAACTCTTTCCTCAGTTTTACAGAGTGCAAGAGAAAATCACACAGCTCTCTGAGTTTCTTGCTTAAAAGCAGCTTTTCCAATCTTTCATATAAACTTCCCTATGGCCCTGAAACTCCTTCAGTTTACTTATACTTTTTTTCAAGTGGAGACACCAGAAATTTTTAACCTTAATTTACAGAAATTACACAATCTTACCATGGGGGCTCACATTTGAGGCTTATTCACCATGATCAACAGTCTAATTTTGGAGTGCTCTCCGAGAGTGTTCCTTTTATTGAAAGATGATCTCTACTCTTTGGTTTGAGACATGTTGCATTATTTGGCTAAAGTAAATTTTATACCAGCTTCCTTGTTAAGAGTTTAACAGATTTTCCAAACTGCCCTTCATTTTGTGCTATTTGAATGTTTATGTGAGACTCAGACAGTAATACAATACTTCTTTAATGGCCCAGACTACAAGAAATTGTAGCACAGCAATACACTGCTACTGAAGTACGTCTTACTCCTGTTCTTGAACTTTTTTTGACCAAACACCTTTGCCATATTACAGAAATAGAGTTACCAGTGGGATGTGAAATTGCCATTCTCTTGCTTTAATTTTACCTAATCTCCGTCTCTCCCTGCGCATTTCCATATTTCAATCTTTGCCTTTTGTCTAATAAAAGCTTCCTTTATAAAAAAAACTACCCTGAAGGCAAGAAAAAAAAAATGGACGAGAAGCCCAATTCTGTGACAGTTTGACCAGAGTCAGGAGTGACTCATTATGTACAACAACACACACAAGATATTTTTACCAAGAAAAACACGAGATATAGAAGCTACTTATTTATTTTTGTCTAGATACCCCACATCAGAAAAGAGCTTTACATATCACTGAAGTAGTTTAGGTAACATTAATACATAATATCAGCAGAATTATACTTAGGAAATAATTTTTGCACCAGAAGCTTACATATTTCATGTAAGGGGATACCATTAGTAGAGATTGAGACCTTTAAATTGCAACTCACTCACAGAGATAATCAAAACTAGTCAGACAGAGTACAGGGTTGAAAGAAAAGATTTTTGCTTTTACTGCTGCTCTGCTGTACCTTGAAAAAGCTACTTTAATTTCTCTCTCTCCAGTTTGCCTTTTTATAATGTGGAGTCACATAATCAAAAGGCTTATCAAGCAGTGTATTTGTATCTTATCTGCCCCAGCCAAGCCCTGGTATCCAGTGAAGCCTCCAGATGCTGTTGCAGTACAGTTAATTAATATCAAGCAGGGTATCCTGATTTACAGTATCATCATTACCATGATGAGGCTTGTACTAAGCTCACCCTAAACCCATTTCCTCAAAATCTGGGGAATGCTGTGGCACATCTTGTTGCTCTTATATATGACACCTGCCAAGCCCAGTGATCAGTGACATTCAGCAGCCTTAAAAGGGAGGCTTCCTTCCGTGCCATTCAGTGCCTAGGATGGTGTGCCCAATTAAGTCTTTTTCCAGTTACCTAAGATAGCACTAATACACTGCCAGGCAATTAACAGGAAGTAAAACATTTCAAGAAACACATGCAGGTGTGAGTTTAGGCCACACAGTTTGCAAAAAACAATTGTTATTACATAGCTGGTGAAACTCCAGCCACGGGGCTGCCAAACCCCACTCATTTAGGGATATCATAATGCAAATAAAGAAACAGAAATAAGCAGCATGCTGAAAAGTGGCATTTCCTAGGGAAACAGAATGCAAAACAAATCAAAAAGGTGATACCCTCTATTGGCTCACTAGCAAATGCATTATTCAGGTGGCTAATTTGTTCTCACAGATTAAAATACGCATCATAAAAATATGCCCCATCTGATGGTCTGAAGTCCAACTATTGGGACTAAATATTCTGATAGTACCTTCTGAAAATATAAACAGTGGAAAGTTTTGTGAAATGACACCTTGTAGATATGATTCTGCACTAGGTCAGAAACAGGAACCATTCTGAATGTTCCATTTTCCCAGAGAAGGGAGCCAAGCCATATTGTGTGCTGCATTTTAAACCTGAAGTATGCTCAAGCTGCTGCACTCTTCAAGCATTACAGAAGTTGGCTGATTAAAAGTAGGCCTTTACCTTTCTAAGAACTGCTTTGAAACTCACTCTTCAGACAAAAACATGACCAGCTGCTAAAATGTCACATTCACTCAATAAGGAAATGACTGCAGCAGCAAGTCAGATTTCAGCAGGGCACAAGAACAAGGAACTTGCTCCAAAGCAGAGATCTTCCAGCAGAAAATGTGGCCATCCATCTCACAACATCTCCCCTGGGGTTTCAACCTGCTGGGTAACATTGCCAACAATTTGTGCTGGCAGAAGGCAAAGTGGCAGTCACACTCCAGTGGTTTGAACCTTGCTGGACACCAGTAATCACCAAAGCCTCTCTATCACTTCTCCAATTCAGCAGGACAAGGAGAAGAAACAAAATGAAAAGCTCATGAGCTGAGATAAGGGCAGGGAGAGATCACTCATGAGTTGCTGTGGCTGGCAAAACAGTCTCAACTTAGGGAAATTAGTTTAATTTATTACCAATCAAATCAGAGTAGGGTAATGAGACATAAATCTTAAAAGCACCTTCTCCTTTGACTCTCCCTTCTTCCAGGACTTAACTTCAGTCTTGAACTCTCCACCCTATCCCTGCTGCCTGTCTCACCATGGGCTTTACCACAGGCTCTATCCCACTGCCCTTGCTCCTGCTCAGCAGCTTTCCCCCTTTTTAACCATGCTTTCACAGAGGTTATGCCACTGTCACGGATGGCCTTGGCCAGCGGCAGGTTCCAGCCTTAGGGCTGGCTGGCATTGGCTCTGTCAGACATGGGGCAAGCTTCTCACAGCTTCTCACAGAAGACAACTACATAGTCCCCCCATGCCAAAACCCTGCCATGCAAACCCAGTATGTACACAAAACACAGAATTAAAGATCTGATACTTCCAGGCTGGGTGGAAGAAATGATATACCTCAACTACTAGGCTTCCTTATCAACAGCATTGGTACAACTGTGAGATGTCAGTGAGCTGAAGGCACAGCACTTATTACTCAGTAACAGCAATCAGAGCAGTCTGTCTCAACCCATAACCATCAGAAAAGTGAGCACTTGTCAAGAAGGTGGCATTAAAAAGGACACTGTGTTCTGACAGGGAAGGTGATCACAAATACCCACTTGCCACCATCCAATTAACCCAAGTACCATAGCTATAGAACTGCAAGGGGTGAAGAGCCTTTGGACAGAATTAATCTATTTAAACTTGGTTTTGCCTAAAGTATATATTTTTTGCAAAATCTCTTCTCTTAATCATAAAGAATATCCTAGGGTTTCAGAGTGGTCCAAAAATACGTATTTAAAAGTATTACATGACTAAGCACTATATACTACTGCACTTTCCTTTCTTAGTGTTTTCTTTACAGAATTTTAATAAAATAGAATTCTAATAGAATCTAATGCATCCAGGGCCTATATCCTATGTTCCTTTTGAAATCTCTGAAACAGATTCCATGAACTGTATAATATCAACAGCCTACTATAACCAAAGTAGTCTTCCTTACTAGACAAGCAAGAAGTTTGAGCTAAGGTTCAATAGGTCTCTCCAATCCAACAAGAAAAAGAGGGAAATGTGAGGATTTGCAAACATAAACAGTATCTGGATTCAATAACAGCTTATTTCTAGTTTTTCAAAGCTCATTTTCTTAAAATGGCAGATTTTTTTTTAGTATAGTGTGGCTTTTGAGATGTGGCTGGACTCCAGCTGAAGGACTTTCTAATCCTTAATCAAAGATTTTTAATGGAAGCAGAGCACTAAAAATACATGAACATACAACTTATATTTCTAATGAAAATACTCTAATTACTCAAAATAATAGTCTACAGATTGTATGACAGAGCACTGATAAATAAGAGATAGTGGAATGTTAGACAGAGATGGAAAAAGAAAAGGAGAACATAGTGGTTTGAAGACGTAGCTCACAAAGGGGGCCACCAGTACCATTTGCATGCTGGAAAGCAGAAACAAAGATAAAGGACTTGACAAAATTTTGCAGGAACGAGAAATTACAGGAGCAGAGCAAATAACTGAAATTCCTTTCATTCTTAAGCCACTACGTAGCAATTTACATTACCTTAACTTTGCTACCAAGGAACACTTCAAACATCCATGTTTTATATGTATATATAGGATGCAGTAACTACTAAATAGGTCAAAAGGCTGCGTCTGAAACTTGTTGGAAAAAGCACCTCACATCAGGACTGACTTTTCCTAGAAAGATGAGAATTTTATTAAACCAAGATAGGCCACTGGGAAAAAAATGACAACTTGGCTACTTGCATATTTATTTTGTGTTGTAGAATTTGCTTATTGTTTGGCAAAGTGGTATCAGGCGAGCCCCTTGCCAAGTTTGTATTATGTTAGTTAAAACAGAACTGCTGATGTCAAATGGAAACTTGCTTATTTGGAATGGATGTCACAAAAAAAAAGCTGTAGTACTTCCAGTACTGATTTTCTTTGCATAGTAGGTGTGGGAAGGAGTAGTGAGTAAGGAGAAGGTTAATGTCACAATTTCAGCTTCCATATTTCTTCCAGATATCTTCTCTGAACTTTCTAGAAAAAATGTTATGAGATGTAGAAGAACAACCAATATATCTAAGGAAACTCCTGTTTTAGGACTATGCTGAGATCCTAATCCTACTGTAATACCAGCAGTGCTTAGAAGATGAGTGTCCTCTAGGTTCTAGAATACTTTGAAATCAGTAGGAAAGGAACACAAAAGAACTTAGCATAAGGATGCATTCCATCCCTCAGCCTCCCTTGTCCCTATGGCCACTCCCTCATTCACATTAGCTTCCATGGGAAGAAGCTGTGTTTCATCAGGCCTGCATGAAGGGGCAATGACCACCTTTACAGACAACCCTTCACTCAGAAATTAGTGTAGCTACCATTAGGAACACTGAGGTAAAGGAAGTTCAGGGTTTGGGAGGTAAGATCAGTACAAAACCAGCCCTGACATGTTCGTTCCTTGATCAAAGAAGAATTTTTGAGAATAAACTGGAGCAGCCAAAGGAATTTAGAGATACAAGGTGGCTGTGATTTAGAGTATACGGTTTATGCTTACATGCTGGAAGGAAAAAAATTCTAGCTTTTGTCCAGCACTTTGTGATTTAGCAACACTCAGTAAATATTACCCAAGTACAAGAACAGAGTTCCTCTGTTCATTCATTATTTTGTCAGCAGGCTGCTAAAATTAGTAGGTCAAACCCTGACATTTCTACTCAGGAGAAAGCACTACAGAGGACCCAGATCTGAAAAACGATTTAGCTTGATACTGTATGTTCAACACAAAATAACTTATCCTTTAAAAATCAAATTTTAAAGATCTGCCATTTTGTTTAGGGGAATAAGAGTAATATGTACCTTATCTTTTTGCAGTGATATGACCACAGCCCCAACTCTCAATATTTTCTCCTTTGTACACAATTTAGCCATCTGACAGGCTGATCTTGTAAAACACAAACTGAGGGAAAATAAGGGTGATGGATGTCTGTGGCCAGCTATTACAGCTCTTGTCTGTGTCTTCAGGCAGATGGGGATAGTGCTGGCAGCATATGGCACGGGAGTTTGGGCTTGGAAGGCACATACAGCAGACTTCTGATAAAAGGAATTAAAACCAAAGCAGCATGGCTGCTAGAAAGCCACTTGAAACTGTTGATCACCTTCCTTATTTCTGCACCTCTTCACAGGGGCACCTTCCAGTAGACCAAGTTGCTCCAAGCCCCATCCATCCTGGCCTCAAACACTTCCAGGGATGGGGCAGCCACCATTTCATTAGACAACCTGTTCCAGTTCCTCATTAGCCTCATAGTATATCATTATATACTAATCAGCAATTATACAGTATTTAAAACAGAGCCATTCATTATAAGAACACGGGCTTTCACAATGGAAAAAAAAAAAAAAGCTCCAGAGGACAATACACATCATCAAGATTCAAAGGACTATTTTGCAAATTGGTGGACAATGCTAGTGACATAGCCTTGTCAGGCTATAAAGAAAATACCACCAAAACAAAGCAGACAGTGTGTGTATGCTTGTGGGAGCACTTCAAGAACAAAAAAAAAGGGAATGCTGGCATGTATTCCCTGTGTTCGTAGCTACCATGTGTTCTATATTTATTCATATTACAATAAGAAGAAGATGAGAAAATACAATAAAATAGGATGTATCTGCTTTTGCAATGGTCATGTTCATCTCTCTAGAATCCCACTGCTCCTCCTCTGGATATCACTATCCTCAAATTGCTTTGTACTTCATTACAATATTAATAATCTAAGACTCTCCTTCAGAAAATGGATATAGTTGTTTTGGAATTAATAATATGAAATTTATGCTGATCCACCAAACACATTCATGCCGTTGTACAAAAGAAGAAGAATTAAGTACACCACGTAAGTGGAAGAAGCGCCAGGGGATTCATGTAACACCAGAGTGCATGCAAAGATAACCTGTACTAACACTTAAAGGATGGATAAAACAAACAGATTGCAGCTCTGTATCATAAAATCACAACGGCCTTTTTTCACACCAGAAAACGAGTTAACCTAATTACAGTCTCCCTAAATAGTTGGGTTTAAATGCCAGCCTGAATGGACAGCAGATTCCTGCATCAGGGTTCTGAAAGTTTCAGAAGGGTTTGCACAGCTTCTCATTAACGAGCCTCAAACACTAGCAGAACTGTCCCAGTGTGGGAAAAGAGACCGTCAGTGAATAGCCAGAATACATCAGGGAGCACAACAACTGGTTCAAAATTTCAGGTTCATTAAAAACAAAAGATCAAAGATTTAAAAAATTCCACCCTATGATGGCTTTTAAACTTCCCAGATTTTCCATAATAAAATGAAAAAATAATAAAATAATTACAATGGTTATATTTATTACCCATTTTTTTTAGAATTTTAATGTCTAGATTACTTATTTCTACATTTGGTCGGTATTTTCATCCTCCCTTTTCCCTTGAAGAAAAAAAAGAAGCAGAAAAGATGACAAAATGAGATAAAGCAGAAATCTTCTTACTATTTATAAGCCTAAATTTCAGATATTTATTTTATCTGAAGACACAATTTTCTAATATAAACAGCAACATTATCTTCAGTGGAAGGCATTCAAACTCTAAAAATGTGTCCAGTTAAAATCTCACTTTATAACATTTGTAATTTATTTTTATCTTTCCTAGACATAGAAATATGTGGGTCTCTCAAGTTGAAATTACATGCAGAGCATAACCATTGCAAACTGGTAGCTCGTGCGGCCCACTATTACCTTCAGAAAGACACATCAAAATCTCCTGATTTTGTATACTGTACTTATTCAGTGCAGTTGTTGCTTTTGCAGAAGAAGTTGGTCTTCCTTAAGGTCCCTGCCAAACACTAAGAAGCGTTATCTCAAGGGAACAAGAATTACCATCAAAAGAGATAACACTGTGGTCCTTTTAATAAGGACTCGACACTGAAGCGTGTGCTACGTGCTGCCAAGGGAAAGTTTGTTTAATATCATTTCCTCATGCAAAGTTATTTGAAACATATTGGTTTGGTGCTTTTAAAAATGCAATTATCAGTTCACTTTTACCCTGATTCACTTCCTTCTTTTGGGTGACCACATTTCAGATTGTTTGGGGGGGATTTTGTTTCCAATGCTGCTCATTAAACTCAGGTGCAACCCTAAAGTAGTGGGTTCAGTATCGCAGTCAGTGGTTAACAACTCCAAACCTTCAGGGTGGCACTGGAGACACGCACTTCCCCCAGCCTTCAGAGCTGTATTTCCTTCTTTCTTTGTGAAACTACGTAGGTGGTTTCAAGAAGAAAAAAGAACATGAAAGCTTTGCCATCTTTTCTAGTGAACACTTCTCCAACAGAATGATCTGAAATGGGAAGGAAGCATGAAAGAGGCTTTATTGTTTTTGTAAGAAAGGTTAATAGCAAGAGCTGCATTTAAGAAAGAAAAGGAAAAAAAAAGGTGAGGGAAATGAAAAAAAACTCGGCAGCTACGTCTCAATTTTGATCAAAGCAATAGAGAAGTAGCTGTGCCAAGTGTCTTCCCCATTTTTCTGGATAACTTTATAGGCAAGCAAGATACAATACTTAATTTAATTAGACTCTCTCTTTTTTTCTTTTTTTTTTTTCAAACATCCAACTACATGCAACAAACAGCAATGAAAACTCCCTGTGTGGCATACTAACCAATGCACCTTGTGAGAAGACTCCAAGAAAAGGAGTGAGAATCAAATCCTACAACCCTTTCTCTTTTCAGGACAGATGGACTTTAAGGAGTCCTAAATTATTCTTGGTGCACACAAAAATCTGACTTTTTTTGGGATTTGCAATTTTTCCAGCCACAATCAACTGATACTGAGGCTGAGACCTCTAACTCATTTCCTGGAGACTACCAAAAAGCAACAGAAGAGTTGGCATCATCTTTTATTACCCGTGTGGACTGAGATCAATTGCTAACTAGAAATTAAGGGCATTGTTTATTTCTGGCAGCATTCCTTAGACTTCAGTGCTGTTTATTTAGAAATACATTTGGCTTGAAAACTCTTTCTTTAAATTGATCCTCTGAGTCTTCTTAACCCTGTTAGCAGCGGAGGATTGGGTATACTGCGTTATTTTCTGAGATTTGCCTGTGGTTTATTTACAAAAGCCACTTTTCTATCATTGCATTGACACACCAGTGGAGCCTGCACTTAACCTCGCCACATTTGCTAGCTGAACACAAATCAAAGATTTCCACTCTTCATTGTCAAAAAGATGAACTATTTTCTGTCCAGCTCAAACAGCCGTACCATATCCAGATCGGTCGCTTTCCAGAAACGATGTAAGCCACAATACCAGGCCTTGACCACTAACGTCTCAGAACATTTCCCTCTTTTGACTGTAGGTTTATGTGTACTTTTCTTGCTGTGACAAGCAATTTTGAAAACAGTCTGCAGTTCCATTTGTGTATGTCACTTACAAGTTATAGTGCTTTTTGTCTTGTATACCAGGGTTGGAACAACCATCTGAATTGCTCCTTCCTGAAGAGCCTCTCATAAAACTATGAAAAGGAAAAATGGGTGGAATTAAGGAGGAAGCAGACCCACAAAAGCATCAACACTATGTACCAAAATACTACTGCTAGCACAGATCAGTGTCTCTACTGGATGTCTGAGATAGCTGAAAAAGAGAACAGATGCAATGACTCATGTTACTAAAGGTACCGTGCTTGTGATCAGAGCTGAGTTTCCTGGATTGTTAAATGAGCAACTTTCTTAAATGCTGAATTAAAGATGTTTTAAATTGTATTTCAAAGTTACAGTTGGTTACATTTGAGCATGCTGACCTTAACAATGTCACATTAAATATTTTCTTTTTAATGGAGGTAATAGCTAAGCTCTGAAGATGGGCATTGTTTTTCACTTCGTTAATTTTACTGTTAAATGGGAGGTAAGACATGGAAACAGATTATCAGAGTAACATGACAGAAAGGTCCTTTCAGCCAGCCTGAACTGTCACAATGCCACCAGTTTCAGGGCTGGGCAGGCTGTGTGTGCAGGAGCCCCAGCCTGTGTGTGCAGGCTCAGCACCCACAGCTGCTGGGAGCGGCCAGCACCCACCGTTCTGACAGCCACGCTGCCTTCCACTGAACACTTCTGCACAGATACAGCTGAACCTTTTCCCCAGCAGCAGGGCAGTTCTGCAAGCTCCTTCTCTGTTAGCTGCTGGAGCATTAACACTGGGTATCCTTCCAGCATGATAAAGGGAAAACTTATGTATGCCAGCAATAACCTAGGCAGCAAATGACCTACTTGGGCTACCAAAGTTCAACCAGATTGCAACATGATACAACACTTATCATGTAGCATAATCCTACAGTTTCAAGAGGATTACTTAGATTTGAATTAGAAATTAAAATTAGTTGTGCTATACAGATACTTTTATAATAGGAAAGGCGCAAAAACCTCAAGAGTACTTCGCTCTAGGAAAGCTAAAAATGTGAAAGTATGAGATACACAAAATAACCTGTGAAACTGAAAAGTTAAGTCAAGCACTTTGATTTCTCTTTTCTGATTAACATCTATCTAATGAAACTATGTTATCCATTTCTTTTCTTCTTTAAGTCAGCACTAGTTCATAGTGCAGGCACATATTTGCTATAAAGTATTTTTGAGAACATTTCATTAGGAGTTAACATTCATAGAGATAACAAAAATTTCTAAGGATGCAATTTTCTTTTAAGAAACCAAGAATAAAGACTCTTGTACTCCAGAATATAAAATGAACTGATAGTGCTTAGAGGAAAACTTTTGCTAGAGCTCAAACCAGGATCTGCTTCCTCTCTTTGTGTTGATTTTGCTTGGTAAAAGTTACTGGCCAAGAAATTCCCATCTGGAACACATTGATAATTCTTGTGTTCAAAATTATCAGTCTGAATACAAGAGCTCTTAAAAGTTTCTGTCATGGATTTGAGTCCTGTTTCCACAAGCAGTAAATATTTAATCTGATTTTTCATAATTAGGCCCACTCATCTAATATATGATGAAAAAAGCTCTTTTACACTTCATAATTACAAGAGAAAAGTGTTAACCATTAAGACAAGTAAACAGTTTTCCTCATGCTCTCTTTTTGAGATTATCACATTATTTTTGCTCACAGAATTTATTACAGAGTAAGGGAAGATTCTGAAAACACAAGTAGCATATCACTGCCCACCAGGTAAAGAAGGACAGCTGGCAGAGCATTTAGCCCAGTGACTGGAAATAGCAAGTCGTTTGTTTTCGTGAGGAAAGGCATGATTTAATAAATCTGTTGGAGAGCTTCATGTCAGAAGACTTTAACCCTACCCTTTATGCTGGAAGGGACTTGCTGTGTAACTTGCAGAAAGCATAATAGCAATTTTCCCTCTTTCTTCCATTTTCAAATGAGAACAACATTTTTATTAAGTGGGTACGGACTGCTCAGAGATCCCAGAATGGGAGAAGTCTAAACAAATGCAAACCTCACCCAAGTATTGCCTGGCTTTTTACTGAAATATTTACGGATTTGTTTGCACATTGAACAGTTCCTGATAGCAGGATAGCTTGTTTCACTGCTCAGTCCACCCCTCCTGTCTGCAGCTGCTCTCAGGGGACACATGTAATCATCACATTTGTCACGATGGCAATGGTGATAATGATACTGTGTGCACTAATGAAAGGCAAGTACATATTTCACTTTCTGTGAGGGTTGGTGCTTGGGCAACACTGCCTGCCAGCTGTCTCTGTCCACAGCATAACCTGTAATTTAGTTAACAAAATGAGCCATTTCAGAGATCAGTCATTATCCTGCCTGTCTTTATCCATTTATTGTTGCTACCAGTGATAAACATAGTAGGTCTTACAAACAAGGCCATTATGGATGGAAAGGATGGAAAAAAAATAATAGAGAAAAAAAATAGGACTCTTGCCCAATCTGATCTGCCCAGTGGATATTTTTACCAGAGTTCTGGAACTTTTGCTTCTTCTCATCTCTAAAGTGAAGCAAAAGTATCTTGGACATAAAATTTATTCTCAATTTTGCACCTTCCCTTGCAGCTTCCTTGATACTTTACAGGTGTTTGTGTGGTAGCTGTGGTCTGACAAGAAATTTTCTCTAAAATCTCTTCCAGCATTATGCCCACCATGTGTTTAAAACCCAGATGGATGCTATGGTTCAGTCAGTCTCCCAGACAAATGGAGTTTTACGGGTCAAACAGCTTCAGTGGCCATAAAGAAACATTTGTCACAATTGATGTTTCACCTCCCACTTACTTGAAATTTCATGAAAGGATTCAGAATATTTTGTTGATTTACTTTTTCCCTCTGTTGATGGAACAGGTATATCCAGACCCCTCTCCTAATCAGTAGTAGGACAATTGCTTACAATTCAGTATTAGTCAAGTGCTGAGTGAAATTCTGAGCATAAATCATTCCACATCATGGTCTACAACTTCAAGGTCTCACTCATTTTCCACTCAGTATTTAGTTAACATCTGGTGCTGCATCATCCCTCAATTCAGTTGCCATTTCCTTCACTCCAGTATCTCGACCAAAAAAAAAGAGACCTTGTATCTTTGAAAATTGCAAGGATTTGTACATCACAAGAAGTGGAAAGAAGGATTTGGTTTAGCCTGGAGGGCTTCACAGCACTGTCAGAAGAGCCCTAATTCATTTTTTGAGAAGCCACTCAAGTCTCCCACTGTCACTGCTGATGAGGGACATGCACACTCCCTGCTCTCTGAATGCAATCAACTAAGGTCTTAATGACCCTCCAGATGATTTTAAACGTCTAGAGCCATAACCTAATCACAAGGATTTCCACTAAGATTTGATTCTGAAAATGGTAACTTGAAGAGAAACTTTATCTTCAGTCTCAACTTCACATAAAGGTACTGCATTGGAGCAAAAAAAAAAGGTGGAAAAGGAATGACATCAGGTCTGGATTTTCCCTATTAATACCACAATAGTAATGCTATGCTACCATTTAATGACAGTGTTGTGCAGTTTACTTTGTAAATAGTTGTGAAGAGCTGCAGTACCTACTGAAAGACACAGAAATAGTTAACATCCATTATTCTCAGAATACAATACGAATTGCAGTGATCTTTCAAACATTTAATTAATATTTACAAGTAAAGATGATTTGCTAGCAAAATTATGCAACTGTTCACGCACTATCCTATGGAGTACAGCCACTACAGCACTGGAGTGGAACACAGACATCTTTGGGTTTTGGTAGTTTTCTTTGGTTAGGGTTTGGTTGGTTTTTTTTGTTACTTTTTTGTTTGATTGCTTGGTTTTGGTTGTTGTTTTTTGGGGGATTTGTTGTTTTTTTGTTCACTTCTTTTTGATATTTATGATATTTGTGACAATGAGGCACCTGCCAACCTACTTCATTGGTAGACACTGTAACAGAGATAAATGTCACAAATTATTAAAAGATAACAATATAAATCTAATATTCTTTCTATAAGCAATTAAATGTACTAGGACTCCTTGGATCTACAAAGATGTAATGAAACACCAGATATAAGAAAACAGATGTCAGACAGAATTTCAAAAGGCCTTTTAAAAGAGTACTTTACCAAAAAACCCTATAAACATCCTAACAGGAGAAAAAGCACTCTGAAGGATTAAAAATGGTAAAAACACAGAAAAAGTAAATTAGGATCAAAATTGTGGGGTTTTTTTTCAGTATGATAAAGAAAACAATGCAGGCACTCTACTTAAGCAGCTCCACCTCACCTAGTTGTTAGTGCTGTGGAAAAGGATGTAAATAACAAAGAAACAAATCTGCATCTGGCATAAAATTATTTAAGTTGTTTCTTAGTAGAAGATCTATGAAAATTGTCTATGCAATGGCAAATTAAATTTATTGTTGACAGATGCAAAGAAATGCATGCTGAAAATAACTAATAACTGCATGTGTACTGCCAAGTTCCAAATTAACTGGAAGCACCAAGAAAAAAGGCCCCTGTGTGTGCATTTCAACCTGTCAAAGTCTAAACATGAGATACAACACAGGATGAAGATCCTAAATGAGGGATACAGCCAAACCACTCAAGCAGAAAACTTTAAATACTTGGGAATTTATTGTGAATAGCTGCCCTTTTTTTTTATTATTATTTTTATTTTTTTTTTTCCTGAAACCTCTACTCAGTTGTTCTGTATTTTTGATGCAGGCAAGTTTTGACATTAAAATTTGTCAGAAACCAAACAGTAACAGAGCATAAGTTATTCTGGACCAAAAAAGGTGTGTTCCCTTAAAGAGACAGATCTTGAAAAATATTTCCACATATATGCCAGCACATGAGGAGGCCACTGTAGCATCATTTACCCTGATTCTACAACATGTCCAGATGGATGCTGATTAGATGAACCAGTGGTCCAAGGAACAATATTTACACCTATGGCATTGCAATGCAATCCAGTTCTGCCCTTGAGAGCACTTTGTCACGATGTGCATAGGCAGGGCACATACTGAACCTCCTTTTATTTTTTCCTTTGATTACAAGAGTCATTGCTCAGATTGAAGTCTTGAATTTTCCAGACTGTGACACATCTCTGATGGATGGATGATTCACATCAAATGAACCAAAGCCATGCACAGCCTTACATCAGTGATGCAAAGATGCTTAAAGCACAAGACAAGTGTGTTTATTTCTTAGGAAACCCTATTCCAGCAAGGGAAAAGAACAGCCTGCTTGGCTTTGTGGGTGATGCAAACAATGGAGGCAGAATTCACATTGCATTAAGTGTTTTGTAAAAACTTGCAAAGCAGAGAATATGATGTGAAAAAGGGGTGGAACACATAGGAGGAAAAAAAAAAACTTACAATCATTTGGCAGCATATCCACGGGTTAAATATGTAAAATGTGAGAAAGATAAAAGGTATTTAAGGAATGTAAGCTACAAAAAAATTACTCCTCTCCAAATCCTGAGAGTTCCCTACTGACATAATTAGACTAAAAACCAAACCACATAGATAGGGCAGCAAACTCACCTTGGGATGTGATTTAGTTGAAGTAGACATGGGCCTGCTAAGAACTAAGGTAGAAGAGAGAAATGCAAAGGGGTTCTTGTTTTTTCCTTACCTTGCCCTTGTTCCAAGCAGTTGTACTTGTGCAAGTCTCATGAGTTTAAAAAATTTATTCCTTACCAGAGCAGGATCATTACATTTCTATCTGTCCCTGCTGGGATAAAAATAAGGTCAATGTGTCACAAGCAAGATGATCTCAGTGTGCAAAAAGGAAGAATATTACTAACAGGAAATCACTGAGCCACACATATGCCTCTCAGTCCTGCACACTGTGAGAAGATTTAAAATTCTGAGATCAGAAAGAACAAACAAAAAAGGAAAGAAGGAAAGAATAAATCAAATAATAAACACCTTTTCTTCACAGCAGTAGACATCTTCAGGTTCGTATTAATACATTCAAGAGGAGAGGATAAATAAGCCACATAAGTATCCCTAATCTAAATCTCTATATCTATGTTCTCCATACATAACCCAGACCTGTTTGAAATGATTGTGTTTGGTTGTCCTCTACTGATCTACATTCTTGCCTGCAGAATATACCAATCTAACCATTACACCGTTAAAATTAAAAACATCCGGATCAATCTGGTCAAATTATTATATGGAAGAATAGGGTTGGAAGACAGTATGGCTGTGGATGAGTTTAACAGAGTGGGTAAGAAGGAAATTGACATTTTTACATATATCTACACTGAAGAGAGGAAAAAAGTCTAATAGCAGGTGCAACCATCCTGTCTTCTCCTCCCCTGCCTCCATACCTCCATCTAAATAACTCAGTATTAAAGTACCAGGAGAAGACATTTCACTTTTCTGTGAGATCAACCTGACAGCTTACCAGCTGTTTCTTTACTCTTCAGACCCACAATGGCATGAGTAATCCAAAGAGTGTTCTCACTTTCTCTGCTAGCAGCATGGTTACCTGCTGTTCACTTCTCCTAGTCTATTCCCTGAGCAGTGAACTACTGTCTCTTTTATATCCCACTCACTTTGCAAACCACAGGATTTGATGTTGAGTAGGAGCAACAATTACCTCCATCTCATCCTAGAAGTTCTCATGCTGGGAAAACAGATTCCCATCTCTTTTCTCTAAAATCACTGCCCCAACGATATATTGGTCAATTTTTGGTGTGCCTTGGCCTGAAGAAGAAATTTATGGGCCAACATGTATTTCATCTGTCTTCTTAAATACTAAAAGAGCAAGAGTACAAGATTGAATAAGAGATAAACGTGGTCAGTTTGGGGGAAAGTCCTTGTCGCTAACAGGAACCTAGCGGTGTCAAAGAATGACAGACACTCGTGCAACAGGCTTTGAGAGGCTATGAGTCCTGTAGTCCCAAAATACAAAGCTCTTTGAAAAAAATACCATAATAAAACCACTGCCTAGGACTTGAGCCAATCCTTGCAGCCAATCCTATGTGTAACTTATCCTGGGTGGCAGGGTATCACCTGAAGTCTAGAAGTCTGAAGAAGGTACATTTAGTGTCACAATCAATAGCTGGAAGGACACTTGAAAAGCAAGTGTGCCCCAAATTCTCTGGTGAATCTATCTTGTGGGTTAACACTTGCCATATCTCATTATATTAGCCTGATAACATGTAGGGGTCCAGTATGTGTGCAGCCTTACTCAACAGAAATCACCCCCATCTTTTTTTTTTAATTTTTTAAGGGGTATTTTTTCCTGTTGCCTGTGCCATTCACTGTTTTCTGAATAATTGTGTCTGCATAGGTAAAAGGCCTGTGGGATTTGTTTGCCCTTCTGGCAAAGCATATAAGCATGCAGGCACGTCCTAAAATGGAGAGCCAGACTTCCATTGTGTTTGCCAGTGCTGTACAACTGCCCTTTTTGAAATGCTACAAAACAGAAATGGACGAAAGGAGGATGGCAGTACTTGCCAAATGGCATCTCCTGTCAAATGCACACACTGGTCTGGATAACCACTTGGGTGAAGAAGTGAAAAGCTATTAGCACTGGGATAGAGACAGACATCCAATATTCCCACCCACACAGATGGAGGAAAATAGAACACCTCACTGGTGTGGGCAGAAGGGACACAAAGCAGGAAACAAAAGAGAACAGACACCAACAGCACTTTGGTTTTTTACAACAGGTTCATTTTTCCCCCCTGTCTTTCATCTAGTGTCTAATCCATAAAGGATCCTAAAACTCACCTTAAAAAACCCCTCTGTTCCTGGATGCACTTTACAGACAATGAAGTAAGAACACAGGGAAGCACTGTTCTTAATAAAAAAGGACTTTCCTATCTCATTCTCTGTAATCATAGAATAATATCTCACATACCAAATAAATGGAGACAAAACAGAAAAGAAAGAAGGCTCAGGATTCAAACTATGAGGCATAGGTAATACCAAGTTTCTCTGAAGCTTTTGACAGTCTTTTTGCAGCACTCTCAAAATTAGGTAATAAACAAAATCAACAGTATTAATACTGATACTGCCAGCAGTAATAACTTATCCTCTGACAGGGCGAGAGGAAACCATCAAGAAAGTGGCCCTGCCACACTCAGTGACAGGACAGCATTCATAGTATAAAGGATACATGATACAAATGAGCAACACAGTGGGATGCAGGAGAGATAGTGCTTAGTTTGTCTTCAAACAGGACTTGCTTAGCAGTAGATCAGACAGAGAAAAGATACTGATAGAGGAGGCAAGGAAACAAGAGACAGAGACCAAGTCTCAGAAGGAGGGAAACAGGAGAAAAGAAATGGATGAAGTCACCAATCAGAGATAGTAAGAAGTTTTCTGGATTTTTGTTCTCTGCATAAGTTCTTTGAAGAAAACAGTTACAGAACAACACATTGAAGTTCCAGCAAAAGCTATATTACAGTAGAGTCACTATTATTATCATCACTGTTTAATAAAAATTCCTTTTCTATACAGGCTAAGACCATCACAAAGCATTCTGACACACTTTGAAACCAGGGCATGGCACAATGGTTAGCAACTAAATAAAGGCACAAATTAAATTTGCAATAGAACATGTTTAAACAATTTGGGCCTGGGAACTAATCCGTCAGTGGGAAGTCAGTCCACTCAAAAAACTATTAGCTTGGGAGAAATGCCATAATGGGAAACTACAGGTTTAAGTTCTAGGTGCCAAGTAATTACAGTCCCATTTGAACTGGGCCAAGGAAGCAAGGCTAGCACAATTTCTTATGTGAAAAGCAAAAAGAGATATTTAAAGACAATAAGAAGTTGGAATGTCAGTTCTACCATCTGTCTTAAATGGATCCTCTTCAATAATGGTTCCACTCAACACTATTTTGAAGGCCTTTTTTTGTGTCAGCTCTGACAGTAAGACAGTATTTTAACCTACTGCCTTTAAATTAGCCTTTAGCTCCCTTCACACTTACCACACTTTAATTCTTGTTGAATTAAAAAGATTACAAAACCAAATACAGCATCCAGGATTTGTAAGGGAAAAGAACAAGAAACTCACATGTATTTTTTGAGTTTGTTTTGGTTCCGTGTATGCATGTTCATTTTGTTATTCAAGAATTGCCACAGAAAAGTCAAAGACAGCATTTCACAATCAGGTTCATGCAAAAAAACCCAGTAGAGATGGGAAAACTATAGGTGAAAACAGTGCTAATATGGTTGACAGTAATGCTTGCTCCACCAGCCTCCAGAAAGCTTGTTTCACTTGTGTAGACAGCTCATTATATCAACTCTATTCACAGAATCAGCATCACTACATATCAGAGGACAGACCAGTCAAATTTTAATGATCATACTTCCTGAGAATGTGCCTGTTCCTTTGTAAAACTCTTTTATTTCAAGCAACAAGCCCCATGATTTGACTTTGGCAAAGCAGAGCTGATGGTTCCAACAAGATTTGTGGTCATTCTGCACTTTTATTATAGAACTTGATTTTAGCATAGATTAAATTCTCCATGGCTTTAACCAAGTGTAAATTTTGTAAGTTTTGAAATAGATAAAACTTCTCCCTTCATCTTCCCAAGATGAGCAACTGTGAAAAAAGAGAACATACTAAAAGTAGGGAGATGTCATCTAACTGATACCAAATTATCAAATTTTGGAGGTTGCTGTCAAATAAAAATTCAACCCACTTTTATAGAAACTGTTAATATTGATGCTAAATCATCCATCCCCTTGAACAGTTCCAGAAAACGTGGAAGTTACCACTGTGAGTGGGAGTTAATCCTGTATTTGAGACAGTGAGTACCAGAACCTCACACCATGAATTGCAAATACCATGCTCACTGTATGGAAGCATGACTCATTGATCTATGTACAGATGAATTGCATCACTCCCAAAATGAGAGGGAATGTTACATATCCTTAGTAGCTCATAGCAATGTCAAATATCACTTTAAACCAGGAAATGTTTACTCAAGCAATGTAGAACTTAATTATTTAACATGATCTGATCCCTATGGTGGGCCAGTACATTTTCCCCAATGTTCTAGACTTCCTAGCAATGTTCTTGCTTTTGCTTTAGGAATTGCATCTGTAAGCACAAAGCAAGATAAACTCCCTTTAGTTTTGAAAGCTACTGAGGTCACAGGCAGGCATGCCCTGTCCACATACACAAGAACAGAGCACATCAATAGGACACTGCTTTGAACAATCATCTCTCTGCAGCAGGACAGGTTCTTCAATACCTTCTCTGTACAGATAGATGGGGTTCCTCTCCCAGCCTTAGGCACTACAATTCAGACGTACTCACAGTTGACTAGAATACTCCCATACTCAGTAGTGAGTAGGAGCACTTTCAGAATGAGTCTACCCTTTTATCCCAGCGGCATGATCTGCTCACTGGCAGCACCTAACCCTCCCCTGACTATAAACAGAACCCAGAAAACACCACTGTGCTTGAAATGCAAGACCACAGATAGCTGGTGATAGGTAAGTTATATACATCACAGTACAACTGAATTACTTTTCTATCCATAGCTCTTTTTCATTGTTATCCTCTGACTATACCAAAAGAAATGTGAAAATTTAGCAGTCTTTTGTTCCACTGTTTTTAAGGAAGCAGCATTATCTCAAAATACACCTACATCTGCCATTCTTTGCTATCACACAGCATATCACATGCTTATTGACCTCAAGTGGCCAAAGTATGTTTTCAAGTAAATATTTTCAATACATGTATTTGCCTCTACTGTTTTGTTTTGTATCCATCTAGAAGTATTTAGGTTTAAAAGATATTATGCCAATAATGTCTGAAAGAAGATATATACACTAAATATGCTGGAGTTATAAAGACCCCAATGAAATGACAGCACTCTGAATAAGAGAAAGGTGGTCAAGACACGGGTGTTTTCATTGAATATGTCACAGCCTTGTTTTCTCTTTGCCAGCAAGTCTTTAAATTGTATATTGTGTGACACCTCCACAAACAGGCAGTGTGGAAGTTGCTCATCTTGTCTTAATCAAAACACTGGGACAGAAAGATAACAACACTGTATAGCATTATTACTGAAATACTTTCCTGTGTTTATTTTTTTAAATCCTAGTTTTTCATGTACTGCATTCTCATTAGATTTTGATGCAGTCAGCATCAATTTCTAAACAGCAATAGTAAACCTCATGAATCATTTTGGCAAAGCCTTCCTTGAAGTGACTTTGAAAAGGCAAGAACTTTTGCTAGCTTTATCTTTTTTGTCTTTGAAAACTGCCACCATCACACATTTAAGTACACTCCCCCACTCATAAACAGCAACATACTTACAGCTAACTTTCTACCTCTTGCAGTTCGAAACTTAAAAAAATCACCTTCCTAATATGTGCTTCTAATTAAATTTCAGTCCCTAACCACAGCTGCTGTGATTCATGCATACCCTGCAAGGTTCAGTGTTAATTAATGAGGGCTCTTTAAATTCTCTGAGCCAGGGTGTGGGAGAGAAATAGGGTGTTTGCAAGACATGAGGATTTCTCACAGTTGGTTGTAGGGTGTTGTGATGCCCCTCTGGGAGGCAGCTCAATTACAGTATGCATCCAAACAAGAATGAAAAAGGAGGTGGGGAACTGGGAACAGAAACCCACACAGTGTATTATTCATAAGCAAATATATAATTATGCAGCCTCATGAATTAGGGATCTGCACGTTTAAAGAAAGACAGAAAAAGTGTGTTGGAATATTGCTTTGCAGTGTATTGGTTTAATATTCCCTTCTTCCTACAAAAATTTAGAGGCAAAGTGGGACACAGTCAACAGATCCCAGGAGCCTATAGGCAATCCAGGGACAATTTCTGACAGATACAATCTGAAGTATTAATAAATTTCATGGAGTGTGGATTTCTACAATCCTTTCTGGGATTGTAATTTAAGGCTGTAAATGAAAGCACCCAACAGCTCAGCATCTCTACACATAAGAAATTTCAAGGTGAGATTCTCGAGCTTTGCTAAATAAGCAAAGCAGTTGGTCTGGCTCACATGCATGCAAGTTCATAAACAAACACAGTTATTATCATGTATTTGTCTTATGCACAGGGCAGGCTGCACGAGACACCACAATTCTCTCTTCAGCTAAATATCTGCCAGTCGAGAACACATCTACATCTCACAGGCTGCACAAAATATTGATCTGAGAAGGCTATAATTGGTTGGATACAAGCATGAGCATTTAACCTTCTTGACATTTGTTCTTCAGCATTTATTTTTTACATAATTGCAATATCCTCCCTCTCCAAAGCATCTTTCATCCTTTATGTCTGCTCTCAGCGATGCAGTACAGAAACTGTAAGACCCCAGTATCAGGATCTGAAATTAAGTAGCCTATAGCTAAATGAAACCTCAGAGGGTTTAGAGAAACAGAGTTTAAATTAATGAGGAGGGATTTGGCCTTAGCTTTCACACTGCTTCCTCTTACAAAATATTCTTTGGTACATTTAACAGTCCTTCATAGTCATATCCTCAGTCTTCATCTTACCAAACAGCCAATATTACAGGTGCTCTGAAAACTCCAATTCCACAGGGCATAAGCACCATGCTTGCACTTGGGGTGGAATCACATCCTCCCTCTCTTTCAGAGGGCAGCTGGCAGTAAAGACATCAGCAAGCCTTCCCAGAATCAATTTCATGTTTGGTCCTCTGGGAACTTTAACTAACTTGTGGATAGGCAATAACCACAAAGCCTCTCAATATGCATTATGTTTTTCTTGTTAGTAGAAATTCTGCATAGGATTAAAGGAAAAAAAAAAACAACAGATTTTTAAAGTAACAGCGAGAAACAAAACTCTAATTCAATATCTATCCCAGCCTAGTGCTTACTGTTCCTTGCTGGTTTGGAAACTCTAAGCCAGGGATACTCAGTTATTGTTTTTAATGAGTGTGTAAGTACCTGATAACTTAATCACTACTCTTTCAAGCCAAGGACTGGCTCTGGCTCTGCTGTGCTAGTCTGAGCTAGGTACTCCCTTTGCAGGAGGCATACTGCAGCTGCTCACATCAAAGAATACACACAACAAGTCTGAAGGCAAAGCCAGCATGTTGTCATGGTCTAAGCAGAATTTATCCACTGCCTAGATCTAGATCTGAGTCAACCTCAGGAGGAGTCTTAGACAAAGCTCTCCAAAATTTTCAGCAGGCAGAGGGGGCTGCTCTATTAGTAGCTCCAAACAAATGGTTTACCAATTGAAACTCTTTCAGGATGCAGGTTCTCAGCTTTGGTTAACATCTTCTGCATTTTAACACTTGAATCACGCCCAAGAAATACCGAAACTGCAGCTATACTGCCACTGGAGCCTTTTTTATTATTTCAGATAACAGGTTGAAGCCAGCGTGGTGTAGGAACAGCACATTGTCCTCTGCCTATTTCTCTCTCCAACAGGTGACAGCTATCACCAATTGCTTCTCAGATAATTTTGCCACTGGCAAGCCTTTATGAAGCAATCGTAAACTGGTTAGTCTTGTTTCCTTAAGATACAAGTAATTTTTGATACTTAGATCTTAAAAGACAGGAGAAAAAGCTTTCACTTATTTTCCCCAGCATACTCAGAAAAAGGTGCCCTCAGTCTGACCCCCCAGGAGAGCAGGATTTTGCTTTCATTTAGACTAAAGGCAGAATCCAAAAACCACATAAAGACTACTGATGCATGGAATTGCAGCCCTGCATTGGCAATTCTTAATATTGTAGCAAAATACACCATTTTAGCTGAAGTAGAGGAGGCCTGAAGTAGAGTCAAACCAGAAGGGCTCCAGTCCAATTCAGCTCTATAATCTCACTTACTAGATTTGTTATACTTTTTATCCTGTTCTGATTTATGCCATACTATAGGCTCATGGGGCTGCTGTCCTCCAGAATCGTTCTCTAAATCCTTAGCTGCTATTCATATTGGATTGTAATTTGAATGTTTCTTTCTACCAGTCTTTTTCCACCACAGATCCACTGTCTTTCTAGCATTCATTTGTTTCCAAAAGGGTAAACTTTTAACCCAGTTATTTATTTCAGAGCTACAAGAAGCTACATACATGAAAAAATCTGCATTAGTTGAAGGCTTTGCTTCATCTTTATGCCTCTGATTCTCTAAAATACTCTTGGGTGTAGGCAGTTTATATAACACAATGAAGAAAATGATCTGTGTCTGTTTTGGTTTTCTACAGCCTTTTTTAACCTTTACAGCACATAGGAGGATGTTTTCTCACAAGCATTTCTGACCACATATACAACAATGATGGAAGCAGCCTAACCTCTTGTAGCACTCACACAGAATACTACCACTACTTGGTACAGAAAATTTTGCAACAGATTTGAGATCTGTCATTAAACGCTAAAATCTTTGGCCAGGAGCAGAGATTGTTCCTCTACCATAAATTACTAAGTATCTATTCTGTCACATCTTTTAGGGCCACCAAAATAGCAATTTCACAGGGCTACCATTTATTTCAAATAAATTGAAAGCCCATTTAAAATAAACCATGGCACCCACAGACCTGAGTATAAAATTGCATTTATATGTGCCTGTTCACATACTCAGCAGCAAGACACAAGGGAACTTTGCTCCATCCTTCCACATCCCTTTGCTGTCTCACAACTTCTGTCTACATGGAGGGAAAGTAACACCAGCTTCGGTCGTGCTTCCAAGGCAATCAAGCTGCTCAACAGAAAACTCCCATGGCAAATATTCTATTATCCCTCAAGACAAATAGAACAAAGAACTGACAATTCTCTGTAAAATGCAATTATTTCCACCTTTAAAGAAATGTTACAGCATCCTATGACACATTTCATCTTTCCAGGAAATTTTCAGGATGCAGGACTCTTCTCTGTTCCTCCCTCGGGATCTGTTCCTCACTACTTATGTGATCAAATGGCAGAGACCTCCAGAAAAATCTTAGAGACTGAACATTTGTTTGAGGACTACTGCTGAAAAGAATGTTTGCTATTCTCTCAATATTCTCCACAATGCTATGAAATAAAAAAAGAATGCATGTATGACTGAAAACTCAAAGAACAAAGTCAATGTGTAACAAATGAATTGAAACCTCGATGTCCTCACAAAATTGCCAAGTGATAATGAGTTTGTGTTTGATTCTGGAGTGTTGTCCTCCCAATTCTTATATTTGGAGAGAGGATTGCAGAAACAAAATAAAACTATTTAAGGAATAGAATAGTTGTCTTCCCAATCCAAATCACTAACAACACTTCTTTATTCAGATTTGAGATCAAAAGGCTTAGAAGATCTTTACATTGAAGTGGGATTAAAATTCAACAAATCAAACCCTTCTTCCCAGATCTCAAAATGAGCCTGACCATACTGCCTGTGCAAAGACATTAAAAGAAGGGTAAGCTCTTCTAACCTTTAGTCTTAATGACATTTTAATGTTACAAAATTCAGTGGAGACATGCCTTCACCTTATTTTTTTCATTTTAAAATGTAATGATCTGTAGTTTTATGAATTTGCCACTTTTAGAACCCAAAGAAAAGTACACACAAGAAATGTAATAGCATGATACCTCACTTATCAGTAAGTTTGAGTCCCATAATTAATATTTCATAAAGACAAGGGCACACCATCTTCATTACAACACCCTTTAAGAACTGAACATTGTCCATTTATAATCTCTAGCTGTAAGGTTATGCAAAGCTTTGCAATGCATCCTCTGTAACTGTTGATGATTATAATGATCACCACAACTTTTCCCCCTACAAGTTTTGAAGGCAGCAAACACCAAAGTTATCTGTGTTTCTCATTAGAACTCTGGGCCATAAACTTTCAAAAAAATTGCTTCTCACTTAGAAATATGTACATACATACACACACAGATATATATATACACACACAGTGTGGGGGTGTATAACAGATCTGTATCTTTATTTACAGTGCCATTCCTCAGTCTTTAGACCATGCATAGGATCCTCTATAGGCTGAAAAACACTGGTTTTACATTCCAATCTCAAATCTTTCTCCTGGGTTTCCATAACTTTAAATAGGTCAAATTTTGCTGATAAATGAGGCCCTAATATCTATGTACAGATTGTTAAGGAATGAATGCCTTTCAGAGTTTTTGCTGAGAACTAAATTAGTCAAAGAAATAACTAGATTTTGGCTGAAATTAACGTTGATTTACTTTACTGAAAGCTATGAAAATCTTAGAAACTCCTACCCCTCACCCTTAATGAATAAGACCATTATTTCACCAAAACACACTCTTTTACAAAACTGCTTTGTTCACAAGACAGAAAAAAAATTGAGAAAAATAATCTGAGCTTTCTTCCCCCTCAGCTACTCAGAGCTCCTTCAGTACAGTCCAAGGAGTTATGCTATGAAATGCCTCTCACTATCTGGAAAACGATGAACTCTTCTTCTTTTTTTTTTCTTTTCTTTTTTTTTTTTTTTTAATAATTACCTGAAACTATGGAATTTGTCTCTAAACTTTTTAGAGATCTCTTGAAAAGCCAGTTTATCTTTCAAAGTGTCCTGGAGACCCATGCACAGGAATGCCTCATATAAATTTTGTTCTGTTTAACTGGATGAAATTTACATGTCATGCAGTAGTTACTTTGAGAAGGTAGCAGGGAACCACTTCTGATTATGTCAAATCCTCACGATCTTGTAGTTAGTTTGCCCACCTTCTAGATCTTCCAACTCTCTAAAGTGCTGCCCCATCTTTTTTTTAATCTTGAACAATGAAAAACCTGTTACTGTTCCCATCACCTGTGATAGTGTTTTCCATTTTTGTCAAACTTCAGGGGGAAATACTGACATCTGAGATATGAGACATGTTCTCTGCTTAGAGATATGTGTTTGTTTCTCCTACTAGTGTACTGGCAGCCTTCAGAGATGTTGTATTTGGGGAGGTAGTGATCTCCACCATCTTGGGTTCTTATCCCTGACAATCAGTGATAAAGTGTCCTTTGCCCTCTGAAACACCTCGAAGCAGAATAAGAGCCAGGGGTCGCCATCTCAGGTTTTCCAAGGTTGTTTATTCTTTCTTATTTCACAGTTCTTTCTGTGCTCTGCCAAGGTTCCTGCTGCAGCAGAGAACTTGTGGAGACTCCCCCTGGCTGGGAGGGACTTGACCTCTTGTACTGCACATTACATGTCTATTGTCTACAATTAATTACCAATACCCAACACATATGCTAGACAGGTCATATCTACCTTGACCCCCTTCACAGCAGAAATGTCAGACAAGAGGAAGAACCAGGAAGACAGGACCACGCCCCAAATCCTCCATTTTGTCTTCTCAAGCCCACACACCAAAAACTACATTCACCCCAAGTGATAAACTAACTACTCCTCATTTCGCACTCTTGAAACTTGTAATTCCTCCTGGACTCTGTGCCAAGGTTTCCAACCCTCCATACAGTTCTAAACCTCCTGCTCGGGTCCCAGACCCTCCAGGGTGATCAGAGAGATGCCCTGGACTCTGACAGACCAGACCGTCGGCTCTGTGGGACTTTGTACTTGGGGCTTGAGAAAACCATTGCAGAGCAGCAGCAGCCACTGCATGGGAGCCTGTGGGAGTGCCCTGTGCCAGCCCGTGCTGAGGACTGGTGGGATGTGACAGAGATAACCTCGCAACTTGTCAGGATAGGTACACAGTTCTGTTTGCTACTCAAAATAAAAGCGCTTCAGAACAGGAGGGAGGCAGGAAGCTCTCTGCAGACAGAATCTGGGCAAAGTGCTGTGGGAAAACACATCTGAGCTGCACCCAGTGCTGCACAAAAGCAAGGTTCCCATACTCTGAAAGAGTGTAAAAATTGCTCACTATCTACATCCCTCTCTTATTGAAATGGCTATCTTTTAAGGCCATTTGTTGACTGGCCTTTTTATTGAAATCCACAAAGAGCCCTGCTTTTCCAATATCACGCTCCCTTCCTTTCTGCAGAACATCCAGCTGGTCCAAGAGGCCCAAAACCTTGCTGGAATAAACATATTTACGAGTAGCTTTACCTTCACACACAAGGACAGCAAATACTTCTCTAAAAGATCAATTTGTTCCTCATACTAAGAGAATACTTCATTAACTGACATGACAAATATGCGCTGGGAAAACACACCATTAATCAATAAGCATTGGAATGACAGATGTAAGTTGAAAGCTTCGCAGCATCAATTGGCATTTATTTCATAGTTATGTTATTTGTCATCCGTTGTTCAGGGAACAGTTCTTAGGCAGCCTTTGGAACACACATAAATATGACTGCCAGCGTGTCAGAGGGTCCCATGTCACATGTGGCCTCTGAGATGTCCTGGGGAAAGCGGCTGCTCCACGGTGTAAAGGGTTCAAAGTAATACCCTTACTTGTTCATTCATTTTCAGCATATATTGTAATATTGCATTTTACAGGCAACTGGTTAAGTTGATTTATGGATTGTATTAACTAGTTTTAACTAAACTAAACCTTGCAAAATGGACAACTGTCTTAAAAAAATTCCTACAAAGAAACCACAGCCTGAGAAGACCGATAACACAAGCACAAGGGATCAACAAAAAATGGCAGAGTTGACACAACTTCTACTCCTCGTTCAAGCTCTTCCTTAGCCACTTTATGAGGTAAAAACAGTGACAATCTGATCTGACAAGAACCAGGCCAAATACCTTTTGTAATTATCAGGAGACTGCTTAGCAGTAAGAGGTTTCTTAAAAGCGAAAGAGCTGCGTAGCACGGGTGAAATGCTTGTTCTTCCTGCCATGGTAAAAACAACTGGAATAATACATGGACAACAACATGGCAACAAACTTCAATGCACTCCTTAGCTAGCAAGACTTTAAACCAGCAGATCCTTTACAAAATTTTGTAGTGAGATAGGGTGGGGATTGACTGAAAATCTTTTGTACCACAGAGAAGTTGTCTGATTTATCTTGTGGTAAAGTGCTTTCACTGAGCTATCCAACTTAAGGATAAGTTACATATTTTAACAAAAAACCAAATGTTCCAAATTTGCTGACCTTTTTTGAGATGACAAATGGCTGTTAGCAGTATGCTACCTAGGAAATATATTGAAAAAAATAAACACAATCTGACATTTTAAGGATGACTACAAAAAGGTTTACTGTTCTAACAATAAACAAAATTAGATTATTATTTCAAAATACAGTTCGTCATCCTATTCTCATCCTTTTTTAATCTGTATTTTTGTGTACATTTAATCATACACACAATATATTAGTACAATAGTACATATATGTAGTAGCACAAGTAGAGTTATGACTAAATAAATACATATATGTAGGGGGTGCAAGCTCAAAAATGTTTTCATGATAAGAATGTGAAATTAAAAAAGTTTGGCGATCCCTACTGTAGTGTAGGTAAGTGAGCAGTTACAGTGGCACATTATCCATAGCATGCTTTGGGATAAGGAGTGGTTAATAGAGTAAATGGACATTGCATATAAGAATACCAAAACCCAGAAGAAGTGGGGATTAGTACTTTGCAGACAGCCTGCAAAAAATAGTTGATTGAGCTGGTAAAGCAGCTGGCAAAGGTCAACCTGTGATAGAGCTGAGGAGGAAACAGGTTTAAAAGACAGTGCAGACTAGCAGAGCAGAGGGAATAGCCTATCCCAGGTGCTTTATGCACTTAGAATCACACATTCATACATCAGCTGTGAAATGCAGCTAAAGCTGTGCTGCTTGTGATGAGATGCTGCTGAAGTGCATTTCTGTGAGTGTCCTATGCATATATGGACACAGCGGCTTTATCTCTGCATATAAACATTGCAGCTGCTGAAGGGGAAATAAAAGAAGCTTCTTTCTGAGCAGCTGGAATCATACTTTGAAAGTGTACTGATGCCTCTTTGATAGGTCCTTGTGAGACAGCTGAGAAATGATGACAGAGCTGAAAATACTTCCTTGCAAACTGCAGAATTTCATCACTAAGTCTATCAATCAAAGTTCCATTTGTCATCCATCCTACACACGTAGTAACACTTATTACCAGAGGTGGGAAGCTGCCACACTCCTACCTCACAGCTAATCCTTGTTGTGAAGAACAACAGCTATTTACACACAACCAATCCCCTTACCACAAGAAATGCACCTTATTCACCATGCCCTCAAAGACCCTCATCTTATTCCACTAAAAGGATTAAAAGAGATGAAGGACTGAGTATGCTAAGGGAATGGAAGACTGTACATTTAAGGATTGTTTGCAGTAATGATTTTCACAAGTTTTAGCTGAATGCTCCACTATCAATATAAGGAAGATGAGTGGGGGTTTCCCCCCCATTTTAAATATTCTTTAAATACTCCTAGACGCGAATCTCAGTTAAACCAATGCAAATTCTGCATGCAGTGCATACTTCATATAGCAGGAGGTATGAAACAATATCCAAAACAAGCCATATTTTTAAATTAAACTTTTCTGTGTGGCAAAAAGTTGATTAAACCCAAAGCACACATGAAGCAGAAATACAGCAGATTCCGAGGAAATACTGGGAATCTACCATAGTATTGTTCTGTTTGAGCTTGCTAAGAGCAACAAAGAGAGAATCTAAGAACTATTGTATTCATGGTAATGTAAACTGAAAATAATAGCAAACACAGGAAGTGAATGGACGGCCTCTCCCACTGAAGCAAAAAGATCACTTCCATGGGCAGTAAATGGCTTGCGACTCACTAAACTACCATCATTCCCTTCAGAAAGGTGTGGAAGCACCTCTAGCAACATAGCATGCTCTTTACTATCTTCTAATTCTTGTAGAGATGCAGTGCTAAGCCAGTCCTGTGACACACCTCTAGTTAATTTCTTGTTTCTCAATGCATGGTTCTATTAACAGCAATATATGGTTCTAGATGCAAAAAGGACACGTTACACATGGTCCTGTTTTCTCCCTTTTACAAGTGTCCTCCCTTGATATTGTTAGGTATGGGATATTCAAACACCAAAACAATATTAGCTTGCTCAGTTTCACCTTTCAGCTCTATTCCATCTTTTAAGAGACCCATCAATTGATGAAATTAATTGAAAATGAAAGCATGATACTGTGCTTGCATCCTTGATTCATTACTTATGGTTAAATCTACTTCATCTATTCCAAGCAATTTTCTTTCAGTCTTTGCATTCTTCAGAGAAGCCAAGTGCAAATTAAAAGTATTTTCAGGTTTTTAAGCAGACAGAGCTTTCTGAGAGATGACACTCTCACTCTCGGAACAGGAAACAACACATCTCAAATACCATGACAGTTGTAGGTATAAAACTGGCATGAGATTGACCAGCATCTACTGGAAACATGATTAGCTCACCACTAAACTCCCCTAATTTTTTTTATCATATACTTTTGTGAACACCACAAAAGCTTATCAGCTGAATTATGTAAATTCGTCTTTTGTAAATACCTAACAGTTATTTGAAGTGACTCTAATAGTTGAACTTCCTTGTTCAGTATTCAGCACATTAAAATTTCTGTTTCATGATTTGTTCATTAATGGCACTATAATAACTCAGCACCTCATCAGCTGCTCTAAACAAGCATTTTTTAAACTAAATAATAAATAATTCATAAATATTTATAATTAATAAATTACAGAGCAGAAAGATCAATTGTTGTGTATGCTGTATGAAAAGGGCATTCCATTAAGGCATCAACCGTGCTGTTGGCTGGAATATTAAAGAAGAGAGAAGAACTGTGTATTGGTGGAAATGTAATGTCTTCAGTCTTATATCAGATTCTGCCTCAGTTTTTTACATTATTTATACTGATTCAAACCTATGTTTCTACTTGATCTTGCCAGCTTACATTTCAACTCAACCTCAGTCTAGCCTTCCAGCCAGCTTGGACACAATGTTCAGCCTCTGGGCAAGAGGTTTCTAGACTCTCTAATTAAATGTTAGTATGGCTGAAATGGAGCTCCTCAACTCCCCTCTCCAAATCTTTCCTTTTACTATCACTGAACACTTCCTCCTACATTATTTCCTATCACTTATAGGATTGTAAGAATCAGAAGAAAATGTTGCTTCTATTCTTGCTGGCTATGCCTAAGTTGGGCTGCTTCCTTTCTGTAAGTCCTTTGGAAATAATCCCCCAGTTTCCCTGTGGACTACTATTAAAATCACCTTTCCTGCTCAGTTAATGCAATACCCCCTTCCAGTTTTTTTTGTTTTGTTTTGTTTTTTTTTTTTTTTTTNTTGGTTTTTTTTTTTTTTTTTTTTTTTTTTTTTTGTTGTTGTTGTTGTTTGTTTGTTTGCTTTTGGGTTTGTTTTGTTTTGGTTTGTTTGTTTGTTTGTTTGTTTTGTCTTTTGTCTTTTTTTGCCATGGGTAATATATAACAGCTTTTCAATAGACTGCAACACAACATGCAGTAATTCAGGCAAGAAGTGAAGAAAATTCCTTTAACTGAATTCAGAGAGATGATGATATTACTTCCAGGCACAGATGTACTGGGATACCAAAAGTAATATCTTTTATCTTGACAATCAAGTTTTGATGACAACATGTGGGCAAGTAGGTCAAGTGCAGCAGCAGCACAATGCCTGTAGCTTACATTTCCTTCCCCTTACATCTCTCTCCCTTTCCACCCTTCTGTCCTCTGCAGCTAACACAGAAGGAAAAAAAGAAAAAAAAAACAACCTGAGGATTTCTTGATACATTTCTGAAAGGATTAAGTAATTAAACTCAAGAAGAATAGAATAGCATTTTTCCAATTATCTTTTTTAGACATTTTTCTGTTTTTCAAAAACTTGAAAACATCCTCAGGAGCTAAGATAGAACTCCAATGCATGAGAAATCATATGCCATCAGTCACTGCCATGGATTTTCTTTTGTCCTTGATTCTTCTGACTGATTGCACTAGACTTAACCTATTAAATATTTAATTGCTGTCTTTCTTGGCCTCTGTACATCTGTAACTCACCTTGAAGCAACCTAATTTTGTAATATGGTAAGATTAAGTCCCTATGACTGTTCATCTTCTCATTTATCACTTTTCAAAATGATGCAGTCTAAAAGCATTTTTAAAGGAAGATCCAGTGGCTCCATTTGCACCTCCTATTTTTCCTTTAAAAGAACACAGGATGATGGCTGCTTATTACTCCCAGCTGACATCAGCACAAACAAAAACATAGTGCATTTTATTCCAATTAACAAAAGATGAAAAAGGATAAACTCATGCAACAATCCATATTCTCCGATAACAGCATAAAATGTTTTATATATTTTTGCCAGGCTGGTAAGGGCAGCACAAAAGAGGAAAAATGAGAATCTCTTAGGATGTCTCCCTAAGAACAATTGATGGAAAGATGTCAGCAACTACTACACAAAAGAAAACTACAAATAGCCACACAATGATTGCATGGCTGACAGTCCCTTCAGTCCCTTCAAAGTACCTTGATTAGCATCTGTTCTGGTCCCAGTACTGAAATATCCACAGCATGAAGACACTAGCAGCTGTCACCAGCACAGCTCTGAGAACAAGTCTCAGAGATGTTCCACCTGCTTCTTGTTCTCCTGAAAGGTAACATCACCTGCTTCATGGATGAAGGGGAGGCAGCAGACACAGGGTTTTTCTTGGGATTTGGTGTAAGATTTTTGATACCATCCTCACAGCCCCACTCCAGACAAGTTGCCCAGCTGTGGTTCAGAGCTGGCTGAACAGCAGAGCTCATTGGGCTGTGGGGGATGGGGCTACATCTGCCTGGCAACTGGTCACAGAGCTGCTCCTCAGGGTCCACCTCTAGGGACAGCTCTGTTCAATACGTTTATCAGCAATCTGGATGCTGTAGCTGAATGCAGTATTAACCAGTCTGCTCTCAGTAACAAACTGGAATGTGTTAGTGACTCTTGAGGGACAAGAAGCCTTGCAGAGGGCTCTAGAGAGATTTAAGAACTGGACAATCATTAACGGTATGAAACCGGACAAGTCCAAATACTGGATCCCACACCTAGATGGAGAAAGGCCAGACACAGGTATAAATGGGAGAGGGGTGGCTGGAGAGCAGCCCTGCAGGAAGGGGTCTGGGGTGCTGGTGGGCAGCAGTTCAGTGTCAGTCAAGACAGCAAACCATGTCCTGGGGTGCATAAAAACCAGCACCAACAGTCAGTCCAAAGAAGTCCTGCTCTATTCTGTGTTTGCATGGTCCCACCTCAGTACTGTGCCCCACAACTTGAGAATCAATGTTAAGGCCTTCGAAACTGCTCAGAGGGGAGAGGAAACAAAGCTGGTGAAAGGGCTGGAAGGGATGTCCAGAAGTGGTCAGACAGTTGGATTAGATCATTGTTGTAGGTCCCTTCCAGCTGAAAATATTCCTGTCCATTCTCACTGGCATGGAAACTTGAAGGAGAGCAGCTTAATTGAAATATCTGACTTGTCCATTCTACAATTTCTCTAGTTCTGCCATTCTGACAGACTGCTCAGCTTGTCACCACCACACATAAAGAATCAGACTTTCTCAAAGTTAATGTGACTCAAGTTTAGTAAAAGTACTTTCTTAAGGGCTTGCAGACTAGTTGCAAGATAGTGTAAACCAAAGCTTCAAGACTCAAGCAAGACTGAGTTACCTTCCTGTTGAGATTACTGGAGATAAGTGACTATAATAATGGAAATAATGACATTGGTTTGGTATTGTCCCCAGTACCAGAAGAAGTGAGACGACTATGAAATTAAAAGCTTCAGACTTTGAATTTTGTCTTATAAAAAGGGTAAAAAATCCCTTAACTATCTCCAAGCACCACTACTGTATATCACAAATAAGCCAAGAAAGCTGGCATTAACTGTTATTTCTATGTATTCATGGTAACTGTCATTCTGCACAACTGTTATTTCTTTTTATTTCTAGTTTCATTCACCATTAAATCTCCAATCCTGATTCATAAGACACTAATCCATAGACAAATGACAAAATGGCAGCCAAAGAATTGGTAAAGAATCAACTGTAAAACTAGTTCTCTTTAAAAATTTTACAGCATGAAGAAGTGTCTAAAACTCTTACCTCAGTACTTACTGGTCTTTTGTTTGTTCAATTTTCCTTTACAACCTGACGAAATTAGCTCATCATGGTTGTGTCATAGACATCTCTCTCCTTCTTTGCAACTCTTCCCTCATTCTGTCACAGTTGCAGTGGGCATCTGCAGTTTTCTTATCTTTGCCATATCTACATTACATTTTAAAAGGCTTCAGGCTGCAAAGACAGCTGATTCATTGGCAAAAACTTGTCTGTTGCTCACTTTCTCTTCAGGAATATGTACCTTTCAAAAATATTTTGACCAAATAATAAGCTATATAAATTACTTAATCCATGAGAAAAAATGCATCAAGGCAGCTAGGTATAAGTCATAGTTGATAGTTTTTCTTTAAAGTAGATTTTTGAATTATTTTCAGAACAGCATGAAAACAGATGGCAATTGTATTTTGTAGTCAAGTAATGACAATTTCTGAGTGTTCTAAGAGATGCTTATTGAAAATGCAGGGAGTAGAACATGCCATGCAGTCTAACTCCTGCTTCTGAGATATAGAATCTCTTCCCAAAGAGAAGCCTGTGTGACACTTGGCTTTTGTTTGGTTTCCCCCACTCCCTTCTTCCTTTCGCATTTTTGAATAAAATTTTATCAACTTCCAGTTCACAAACACTGGGCTGAAATAACAAGAATATCCCAACTGTTTATGTACATGGTTGAATCCCCTCTACTGGCTCTAGTGAGAACAGCCCTGTCTCATGCAGGGCACTGCTTAAAAACTGAGCACCATCTCCTTTAGATCAAAGGCTGACATCTTTGGTGTGAAAGCATCAGAGAATTTCTGAGGGACACTACATAACAATATGGCAACATGGTGATGACTGCACATTCCTAAGATGATCTTTATTGTGGGCTGATTGTGTCTTTCCACACATTAAAGTAGCACACTAATTCAATTTCATAGCAGCAAGTTTACACATTTATGAAATAAAGAGTTGGTACTAATATCCAAAGTTAAAAACATTCAGAAGTGCACTGTATTTACAGCAGTGCACATCCACTCTCAGCATACACTTCCCAGATATAATCAGTATAAACTTCTTGGAACACTGAACATGGCCTCCAGTGCCATCCCAGTGCATCCAGCTTGCAGGGTGGTGAATGGGACCCACTGAGGAGCAGTTGTTTCACAGCATAGTGATGGGCCCAATGCTCACACAACCAAATGTCACCTACAGGTTTCTATGCCTTGGCTAGATAAATCAGAGTCAGCCTCTTTCAGTGCTGGTGACAGTCCTGATCTGGCTTGATTTAACTCAAGTCCTCCACAGTCCTTTCCATCCACAGTTTCAACTACTCTATTTCATTATTTGAGTTCAAAGGCTTCCATAACCCATTACAACACATTATAACTAGAAACAATTTTATCATATCAAAGTAAGCTTCTTTTTTTTTGACTAATTGCTGCATCCCACCAAAACATCAGAACACTACAGAAGACTTATGGCACAAAGCCAGCCTTAGACAGAAGTGAAACAGCATTTTTAGGAATGGATAAATTTTGCTTGCTGCAAATACATTGTTCCGTGCCCATGGATAAGAACATCTTTTTATAGGCTTAAGTAGTAAGGATTTCTGTTCACTTTTACTGTTTAAAATAATAATTCTCTTATACCCCAATAAAATGATATGTTACGTACAATATTTTATCAGAAGGAAAGATGACTATACACTGGAGTCAAAGTAATCATGGCAGTGCCACAGTGGTTGCCAATGGATAAATATGAATATTCTGACCATTTTTAGTGCTGGTTAGCTCCTCGGAGAAGCTGCTACCGTTATTTGTGATGGTGGTGTCAAAAAGACTAAGTACAAGACCTAAGTTTCCTCCTTTTGTTTGGCCATCACCACATCTGCCCATTTACTTCACACCCCATTCTCAACCAATTATCACCTCTTCTTGTCCTTACATAATTAATGGCAGGGATTGGGTAGTTCACACTTCATTTACAGCTCTAGGGCCTTACTGACACAGGCATCATGCATAGTCCTTTTTAAGACTTTGCCCTGGACAAAATGATTCATGTACAACACATAGATGCAGGCAGAGCCACAGGATGCAATGCCAGAGTCTTCAATAAAGAAATCCCAGCGATGTATCATAGAAATTCTATGCAACCTCGTCACCGTTGCTATTTAATATAACATTTCACTGGGGATAAGAGAAGCAATCATACTGTTAAAATTGTGTTAACATCCCTCATAATTCACTATTGACTACCATCAGCACTACAATATATAGTAAGACTGATAACTAATTTTGTGTGCAACTCTTGTAATAAGGCAGAAGAAAAAAAAGGCACTGGTGTTCAAAGTGTTGAGGGATTATTTCATGAAACGAAACAGTGTTTCATCAGTTTGACCTGTTATATTGGTTCTTTATTCCTTACCAAAAAAAAAGTTCCAGTTTTGATAGAATACCATAGGCATATTCACAGAAAATATAATTAATTGCTCTAATATCAACATACTTTGAGACTGAAAAAACATATTCTAATAGTTATTCCAGCAAAGCTTTCAGGATAGGGACTTTGGACATTACAAATGTATGAGAATGTGTTAAGAAATTGAGTTGAGAGGACTAAAAAAAAAAAAAAAAGCAAAAAAAGCAAGCACAGTTAAGATATTTGCAGCCTCTAGCTCCAAATTACACACCCTTTATACAACACTCTAATTAAGTCACACCAAACAAAAAGCCTTGACCTGGACACTGCATCAATAAATCTACAACATCTGAATAATAGAAGTGCTAACAGGAACAACAGAACAACCAAAGCTGATTAATAATCTTCACAAGGAACATAAACTCAAAGCCTTCCAAGCAGCAATGCCTGGATGCAATGGTAGACTCAAAGTATTCACTCTGTAAATCACAAAGATTCTTAATAGTGAAAGGTTTTGAAACAGCATATGTAGTACAAGCAGTGGAACTTCCACTTAAGTATTTTAAAATAAAGGTAAACAAAAAAAACAAGTAGAATAAAAATACCTCAAAGTTATGAATTCCTTTTGCAAGAGAAAGATGAAAAATCTAGGAGTAATTTCTAGAGAAACTGGAAAACAACAGAAGAAACACTTTGCTTAAGATTTGCCCAAGATGTTTGTGGCAGTTTTGGACAAAAGGATGACAAAAGGAGGGATTGAAGAAGGAAGGATTGAGGTCCCTAGTGAAGGCAAGATATTCACGTAGAGAAACACATCTGTGAAAGGCAACCTTTGGCCAGCCTGTCCTTCAAAACTTTCTAAACATCTCTGCATTACTTGCTCTTTCTGTTCACACTCATAAACGAGTGAGTAGCAGTCCTTCTGCAGCTGGATCTTGTATACACACTTACTCACTGTGGCTTGTGTTGGAGCAAAGTATTTACTCCAAATAGCTTCATTTCTTCCACCTGAAATAAATATGAGCAACTTTGAAAGCTGAAAGTATGAAAGTTTCAAACAGGATTCATTTAGAGTCCTATCAGATTATGTGCCTCAATTTACAATGTATATAAGAATGCCATTAAAACTGGCTGTAGGTCAGCTAACTTGTGATTTTGTAAATACCACACATATAGCCATAGGACAACGAAGCATGGGAGGGTACACACAGATGTGAAGTGTTTCTAAAGTTCTGTTCATACCTATTGTCTCCAGAGGAAAAAAAACAAAACAAAACAAAAAAATTCCTCCCAAAACCAAACCAAACAAAAAAACCCCACAAAACAAAACAAAAAATCCACATAACATTAGGGTTTTTCCTGGAAGATTACTTTTTCAAACAACAATTAAAAGTAACTTCTTGTAGTATTTCTCTTGATGGACAGTGTTAGATGCATGTTACTACAAAAATGTTTATCTTGCTCTGAGAAAGTTGCACACGAGCATGAGTTAGAAAATTTAGCCCTGGTGGGACAGCTATATTGATTCATTGCAATGATTACAGTCACAGTTCCTATTCATCACTTGAAGGCCACTCTGTTCTGAGGAAGGTACAAGAAAAGAACAGTTACCCCTCTTTTGGGGATGCCAGTTTCTAACTGATCTCCAGATTTTGTGAAAGTGAAGTTCCCTTTTCTCGTGGTCATCTCAGACCTTGGCTAACATAAATAACTAACCGGGAAAGCTGTCCAAAGATGGTAACGTTTGTGATAACAATTTTCTAAACATACTGCATACATTCTGTTCTGGCCCCAGCTCATTTAGTTCTCCTGCCTGCACTACACACAGCCAGACCCTGAAGGAGTTCAGTGCTAGAAAAAGGAACTGGGAATCAGGAACACATTAAACTTCACACAGTTTTCATCGTTAACTGTGGGTTTGTATCATTCCCACAGTTGGTAAGTTGATACTGACTTTAAAAGTCTAGGAGCTGGGACTGTTACTGTGCTATGGAATTGGTATTACCTGGACTTGAATGGATAACGGAGTAATGGTAACAGAGCTCACTGAAACCTCAGAGGTGACTTTCTCAAATGTCATTTACTCTGGTAACTTTCTTTTTCTGTTTAATACTTCTTTAGGTGGGCTTTGGAAGGCCCACAGAAGTTTAAACTTATTGGCCTTCACCGAGCTGGTGACTCTCAAATTCTCAGAGCTTTCCTGTTCTTATGTGCTAGGAACAAAAGAATGCAACTGTTGATTTCAATGTTTTTGTTTCAGGAATAAGCTCTTTCAGGGATGTCTGTGTACATTTTTGTGGTTTAGTGATTAAATAACGTTTACTGACAAAAGTTTAATAGAAGGGTAGCAATGCCTTGTATTTACAGATCATCTTTTGTTAAACATCTCAAAGCACGCTATGAATACTCATGACATGAGCCTCTTAATCGGGTTTCGAAGGAGGTAGCGGGTCTATTTTGCAGAAAGGAAACTTCAGCACAGTAAGAGAAGAAAAAAATTGACCTTTCCAGGCAATATGTTCAAAACTATAAACAGATCTTATAATTCTAAATCTTGTGTTTAATTACCAGCCCACTTTTCACTTCTACATCAAATTGTTACAATTCTGTGTCACCTCTTCTTAGAAAGGTTGCATTGCAGTAATTCAACCGAGTAGCACTGAAGCATTATAACATCTCCTGCTTAACCTTTCCCTTCTCCCTGACTGCCACATAATATGCTGATGTCTCTTTCTGCCTTTTGGCCTCCTGCTTGACAAGCTGGTATAACCTGTGATTTTTAGTAGATTGACCGACAAGAAAAAATGGGAGGGATCAAGTATACACACTCATATTTAATTAGTCTTCAACATGACTGCTTTATGAAGAGCAAGGAAGTTCATAAACATCAAAAAGAACTAAAGCCTCAATATAGATCCATATTCTGAATTTACTGCTGCCATTGACAGGAAGGCTGCTGAAGGGAGGGACTAGCCCTGCACTTATGGATCAGAACAGAATGTCAGAAGATAGAAGTGAGCAGAAATATGCAGTCCATTATTCTAAAAGATCAAGTCACATTTCCCCAGATCATTGCTTTTTCACAGCTTTGTCTTAAAACTTCCAATAACTTTACATCTCATATCACATCTCTCAAGAGTTATTCGCATTTAAAAATGGGAACCTAAAGCCAGAGAGCAGATAGCTGCAACAGATACCCAGAAGAACATGCTGCAAAATAGTAGCAAAGAAGCATCAGTTCAGGAAAGCTTGTCCACACTCCTTGAACCCCAGCCCATTTCATCTAAGTGGATTCCCCAAGTCAAAAAGGAGGCAAAAAAATGTACAACACCATGTTGCTGACATAAACACATAAAATGAGGGAGAGAATACATCTGCATTTCAGCAAGATTACTTCTCTTCAGGTAACAAAAAGATATTCACTAATTTCTCTCTTGAGTGTATCCTGGAGATTTTCCAAGGCTCAAACAAATATTTCCTAACTACTTCTAGAGGATCCAACTATTAAAAAGGCTTCAGCTTACAGTTCAGAACATTTTTATTAACCAAATTAGGCAATTCCTCCATCACTTGGCATGATCCGCCAGCAAGAACTCCAGAGCACGTTTCCCCTGCATACCTCATGTTCCAAGGTCTGATGCAATACCTGGCATCCTTTCCCTCTCTTTCATGCCTGGCAGCAATGGGAATGGGCACACATGGCACCCTTTCCCACCGTCCCAGCCACCTGCGCAGAGCGCGGCCACCGCGGCGCGTGGCTGAGCACACAAACACACCGGGACCAGCCCCAGCGACACAGGGCCAGCGTGGGCACTGCTGGGCAGGAGGGGATTGTCGTTCCCAGAGCAATGGGAAAGCAGCAGTCACGCCAGCTGCTCCCTGAAGCATCCTCCAGGCCACAGCTGCTTCCACGCATGTACCCAGGATGCTGGATTTAAATGCTGCCTGAGCACAAACACGTCACTGAGGTCTGTTCTATATTTTCCTGTCCTCAGATTGCTGAAGTCACACATGGCTTTCAGGAAGCCAGCTGGGTATTTCCTACTGACTTCAGTTGGATTTGAATCATGCCCCTGCAGAGTGGTACTGTGGTGACAGCCTTTGGAAGGGCAGTGACAGAATAGCTTTTAGCTGAGATGCTGAAACACCACGTGTGACACAAAGAACAAGCAGGGAGTGTGTTGGGAGCTTAGGCTCTGTGTCTGTCCGTGAAGACTGACACACAGTCTGAGTGATGTGCTACAGCAGCCAGGCTGCAAAACCTCACATATTTAAGCAATCAGGAAAGATTTATCTATTAAATAATCTCTGCCACCCAAGGATATATCATAGTGAGGGTAAATACATCCTCACTGGCAGGTTCTAGACAGACTAACTGATGCACCATGAAGACAGGAGATGCTTGCACAAGGCAAGGTTATTGTGTTGTTAGCCCAGACAGATACAGCTTCTGCAGTCTTAACTAATGCAATAAAGACCAACTGGGAAGAGAGTGATCTAATTCAGTTTTTGTAAGGGATAATACAGTAGTCAGAACAGCTTCTTTTTACTTGTAAAGGAAATTATTTTACCTGCATATATAATCCTTGTCCATAGCAACATTAGGTGCATCCGTCTTTACTGATTGGTTTGGCTTTTTTTTTTTTTTTTTTTTAACCACAAAATGATGTTGACCAGTTTCTTTGTTCCTCTGAATAGGAAGGAATGAAGACTGACTCTCCCATAGGAATGGCTTTTATGCACAAAAAGTAATGTAAGTCATTTATCACTACTCTGATGGTCTTTTCTAATGAACATTCTCCAGCTACTGAAAAATAACACAATAATATAACACACATTTTGCTATCTGGCTGAAAATGCCATTGACACCTTCTCGTTACTTAACTAGAGAATACAGAATGAGGAAGGTTAAACCATGTAGTACCTTCTCTGGTGTGAAACAGATTTATTCATACAAGATCCTACAAAAAAAATCACTGGAGCTAAATTGCTGAAATAAACAAAAGTATTAAATGAGTAGAAGGAGAAGTATTGAAACTTTTAGTCTCTGGCTTACCAGTTCAAATTTGAATCTATGTAAAAACAGGCTGAAAGCCACCATTATCAGATGTTAAGGGGACTGCATGAAATCACCACATGGAATTTGGTTCAGGTGACAGACAGGTCCATGGTGCAAAAGCAGTACAGGAAACAATAATGGCTTTCCCTTGCTTTTGACCATTTCACTGTAAAACAGCCCAACCCACTGACACAGATTGCCTCACAGGTCCCCAAGAAGCCACTCAATCAGGTGCAGCAAGTGCAGGGATACAGGGACTTTTCCATAGATCACACTTGTGACATAATTGTTAATCAAGTTAACATAAATCATTATTACCCTTTTCACAGTTGTCATTAGTACTAAATTCAATTAAAATACCATGGAAGAGTATAACATCAAAACAAAAGACCAAATCCACAGGAAAAAAAAAACAACCAAGCAAACCCATAAATGAAAAAAACCTAACTCAAACCAAAATCCCAACATCTCTTCAAACTTTCCCATTAATATTGTCTCTAAAATACCCGCTGGCATTTGATAATGATCTATGACCATGGAAAAAATACCAGTGAGTAATTATTTCTGAGAAAGGTTCATACGGTTTGGTTTCTGCTACTACCTCATTAATTATTCGTGTGCAAGTTTAGCTCAGAACTGCATATTCAGATGCCTTGCAGCTTGAAGTTTGATTGCTGCTGCAATCCCCGCTTCCTGGCTGTATTGAGCAATGAAGCTGTCCAGCTGTTCTGCGGTGCCGAGATAGTGATTCAGTAAGGAGGTGATGGCATCAGATTTGATTTGTTAGTTTGTATTGTGGTTTCTAGAACTCATGAATCCTTCTCATTAAATAACCATCCGTCGTGTTGGAGATGATTAACTTCTGAAGTCAGAATTAAATCAGCATTGAATCTGCACTGCTATTAGTACAGTTAATTTTCTGTTTGATGGCTGATATGCCAGGTGTCCATTGTTCAGTGCAACTTGAAAAGTGAAAAAAATAATTGTGTGCACATGCTCTCCTTATTTCAATAATACTCTGAATTCAATTTTAAAGAGTGGGTGAGAGCAGTGGGAGTTATAATGGTATTGACCTTCCCCTCTGTGGAGGATGCTAATGCTGCAAAACAATCAATATACTAAGAAGACAACCAAAAAAATGAGGCCACATTTTTGCTTTTCCTCCTTTAAGATTTTTATACTGATGATGTGCCAGGAAACTCATTTTACATTAGACCAGTAATTCTTTCTATACAAAGAAGTGTTATATTAGCAGCTGACAATCCATCGGAGCCAAGATAGCCTTCTTAAGAAGGAAGCTAAATAAGTGAGGTTGCAGAATGGAAAATTTTACTTTTTTCATACATAAAATAAAATTCCCAAAACAATAGCTCCTTGTCACAAAAAAATAGCTAGATCAAACGGCAATTCTCTCCATCTTCCATTGAAACAACAGTTAGAAACCTACAGGCTGCTTCTAAAGGAGGAAAAAAATCCACCAGCTTGCCAGCTAAGCATTCTTCTTTCTGATGTTGCCAGTGTTTTCTGGGCAGAGTACAAGGTTTATCCTTTTGCTCATTAGGCAACAAGGTCTCTCCTGGACATACAGTAAGAGCCAAAGTATTCATAGTCAGGATTTGGAAAATCAGCTTTTCCATGAGAATGGTAGATGGCAAGTCTATTATTGTTCTTCTAAGAAAAATACTGAAAAAGCTGGACTTTTGTTCACACTTCAGTGCTGGGCACAGCTCTCTTTCATCTCTCTTGTAGTGCCTAACCTCGGGCCACTTGTCTTTTATCCCTCTGCCTACCGAGTGCCCAGCAGGTTAGCAGAAAGGAATGCAGAGGTGTGAGGAGGAGAGAGCTGAGGACGGGGCCGTGTCACTGCCGTGCACCGTGACAGCAGCAGCCTGTGCGGGTGAGAACAGCCCGCCCTCGTGTCTGACCCCTCAGTGCCACCCCTGGGAGACAGCCCTGTCCTTCTGCCAGCAAGCGTCAGAAAGCCAAGCAAATCCAACCACCTGCAACGGGGAATTGCCGTCATGAGGGAAATGGACATCTCATAGAGGCCCATTAGCCCTCCTGGAATTTATAGATGCTGTTGGTCTACAAAGGAATAATTAAAAAGGTAAAAATACTTGTAGAATACACCCATAGGAGCAAGTCAATAGCACAGCAAGCACTAATGCAAGCCCTTAAATTCTGTCTTGGTGCGTGTGTTTTTGTCTCGATGGGCCTTTATTAATTCATTATTTAACCATTTAGAACTTACAAGCTACACATGTCTTTGTGTACTTAACCACACAATTGTTCTAGCTACTCCTTCCTCCTACTTGTTAAAATTATCAGACTGGGCACTGGTAAATTGTCAGGAGTAAGTCTTACTTAACAAGGCAATTAGCCCAACAATTAATACATATATATACAGGATCTGTCCCCTCAACTTCTACTAAAAGCCAAAATCAGATTTAATACTTTTCCTGAAAGCAAAACCAGTCATAGAGAGCCATACAGTAAATGAACCTACTGAACTAAATAAATGGAAGTACTTCTTAAAACCAGTTTGGCATCCACACACCAAAAATTCAATAGCATTTACTTGATTTTTATTATAGCCTTCTGCCATGCCATTGTTGTTATTTTACTGTACAGTTGTAGGCAGCTCGTTTTCACCATCAGGGATTCATTAAGAGTCAGCAATTTGATGCTTAATGACTTGTTAACCCTGAGTAAATATATTAAAATAAATTCAAACTGAGTTGCATTTGGCTTTTTTTTTCATTTTCTTTTTCTTTTTTGTTTGTTTGTTTAATTTTTTGTTCAGTAGCATCTTCTATAGCAAGATACTGCATACTCAAGCTAAAATTCGGGGTAATATGGCAAGACTAACACCACAATCTTTGGAAAAAAGTTATAGTGATCTGGCCAAATGCAAAGGACTTGAGGCTGCTGCTTTACTTCTGTACAGAGCTGAGCAGAGAAATACTGCTTCAGTTGATTAAAAAAACTGCTGCTAGGGAATTCAGGTATTTGCATCCAGGGTTTTGACCATCTGCTTTTTAAATTTCTTTACAGACAGTTTCACAGATAAAATCCTAAAAAGACTTGCTATTTTAATTGTGGACTGTCTTAGCAAAAGTAAAATGAGAGGATGACAAGTAATTGATAAGCACAATTCTCCAGAGTGAAAAACAGATAAAAAGAGCTCCTTCACTATTGTGGTAAATAATCAAATGGAAATCTGGTTATAAAAAGGGAATACAACATCACATCCTAACCCAACATTTCTGACCCATGGTACCATTCACTCAGTATCAGACTCACTTTTGAGAACCAGTGCCAAAATGAGCAAGCAAGGGATGGGCCCACTGTAGCAGATCCTTGCAGTAAAGACAACAAAAATCCACTCTCTTTTCCCTAAATAGTGTGCCAAATAGACAAATCAATGAAATGCAATCCCGTCAGACTTGGCTAGGGTGGCACAGACTGTGTGACAGAGTGCTGGCTGACCCAGACTCATCCAATACAATATGATGAGAAGTTTGTGCTGACACAGAGATGAAGCAGAGAAAAGAGCACAGAAATTTGCAGTTTCTAATAGAAAACACAAATCTTCCCACTGTTATTTTCATCTAGGGAAGCCTGCTAATCATACAAGAGGTTAAGGCACATTTCTCTTATGAACAGGAGGGCCTTTATTCCATCCTTATATATTAGAAATAATGAAGAAGTCTAAAATCAATTTTTATCATTAGAAAGCCAGCTTAACTATGAAGACATTGTTTATCTACTTCTTCTGAGGTCATTCTCTTTGTTGAAGAAGGATTAGCCTATTTCTATACTGTCATAAGTAAGGTCTGTATTTTTCTTTCATTCTCTGCAATGTGATTTAATATGTAAAACTAAGTAAGGTATAGATTGACAAAATATTATTCTTTAATGGCCTGAAAACCATGCAACTCCTATTAATTCCATTATTTAACAGATTTAGGCCAGTACTATCTCATCAGTATTTAACAATGCTGTTCACAGAAAAAGAACCTGGAACTGCAGAGAGAACAATGTTTACATGTTATATAGGAAGTTAAATTCAGTAACAAAATTCCAAGAAACCAACCAACCAACAAACCCCCAAGCCCCATCCCCCAGAATTTCCCCTCAAACCAAACACCACTAAAGAACTCACAAAACCAAAAACCAAAACTAAACCAAATCTCCACCAAAGGGAAAAGAGGCAACTGGTGACAGCAGCAAGGTTTTCTTGAATTTTCATTTGCCTATTCTTGCGAACAAGATATATAAAAAATATCATACACATTTACTTCACCATCATTCATTTATTATAACTCTCTCCCAGTGCAAGGTTCTCACTTCTGGTAGTATCTTAGCTGATCTATTACTAAGACAGAATACAATTCTGTCAGAAAAGCCATGATGTTTATGAAGTAATTTTCTGAGGAAGCACTTGAAAACTCTCAAGTGAAATAGATGATAGAAATTCAGAACATTTTAATTATTTAGTGCATTTCCTAGTGCTTTGTCCTGCTTTATTTTGTAGTATTCAAATAATTAGCAGTACAAATGGAAGCAGCAAAAATCCCAAATCTATAGCACCAACACGAGAAACCATGCATTTAGCCTTTTGCACTCCCCAGTGTCCTGAATCTCAGCAGCAGGAAGTTTCTCCTCTTAAGCACTACCTTAGTTTTCCTTTTTTTTGCCATCCTTTCCTCCTTTTCATAACCTTTTGATCACCCCATGAATTATTTTCCTTTCTTGATTGTTACACTCAGAATGGTTTTTTAGAAAGGAGAGTACATGAATTTGCATCTCCAGTGGAGTTTTATTTGCAAGACTGAAATTAAGGATATTCCAGTTATTATTTTCATTATTTCAAAGATGCACTGAGTTTTGGGTTGGCCTAAAATTTGTTCCAAATTCACTTTTGGATATTAAGAAATTAGAATGCTAAGGAATTGATTTCTGAGCAGCCAACCTTCTCCACCCACCTTCCTTCTTTTGTAATACTGTTGGCATTGTGCTACAGCAGGCAAATAAAAATTAAATGCCTGAAAGGTTAGAGTGCAAGTAAAAGAAAACTCTCTAATGACAAAAACAGTATTTGGGCATCCATCTATTTTTCCAGTTAAGTGACTGCCTCTTTGTGGTACCTTCAGAGACTTGTGACTGACTTCTTACAGAACTACAACACTACAAAGATGTAAGCAGCTCAATCCTTTAATTTGACACCCATCATCACTGAGAGAGGAGCTGTCTCTCTGCAAAGACAAACAGCCAGTAAGTCCAGCAGGGCCATGCAACAAACAGAGCTATTGCCAGAACAGTTTATAGGCAAAGTTCCAGGGAAAGCAAGTGCAGGGAAATCAGCATTTTGAGACTGATGCTGAGATGGGGAAGGCAGGCTGTGGTTTTCACCAAGTACTGCCTTTCCTCCCAGGATAGTGTTCACCTACCTTTTTCATTTTTAAAAGGAATGGAGAGGAACTGGGGGATTTTGTAGGTGAAAAGCTTTTCTCAAATTATAGCTGGATAGGGCTAGCAATAGAAAGTCGCAGGGCATATAAGCAATGTGGCAATACTGCAGATGGATGCTGCAACTTATTTACAGCATCTTTTGGTTTTCATTTCAGTCTTCCCCTCCAACATTACCCATACAGCTTTTATCCCCTTAATCTCACCATTACTTCTTGCATTGCAAGGTTACCTTGCCCTTACAGCACTACTGTGTTGTAATGCTCCAATCTGAGCCTGCCATAAGGCTCTGAGAATGCACGTGAATGCTGACCCGCCTGCCAGTACTGGGTAATTCCTGTCTTAATTCTATCAAATCATTCTGCTGCTTCAAATCTTCCTGATACCTTAGCCTTGCACCATCCTTGCTGCTGAATCCCTGCCCAGTCTCCAGCCCTGGACACAAAGCTCACCTTAGCCTTGAGTTCCACCGTTACTTTCATTTGAACATCAAAAAAACTTTTTTCTAGTATGATGCACTCCTCCTTGATTCCTAGACCAAGACTTTCTAACTCAATTTCCTGCAGTTTAAATACTCTATGAAAGTTTACATTCACTATCCATCTACCTTCAGGCATTAACTGTTGCTGCCAAGGTGGGAAGTCCATTGCACGCTCTGAGGTTACTGGTGCCTCCCACATTCCCTGCATTCCAGGTACAAGAAATGTCTCACTGTAATTCAAGGGTATAAAACTCACAATAAAGGAAAAAAGTTGGTCCTGTGACATTCCTGTGATCCCATCTGCACTCCCACAGATGCACAGCATAGGGACCACTACAGGTTCTGCTTCCTGAATAGGTGATGCTAGTGAAGCTGTGGATTGTTGTTGAATACATATGGATGCATCTATTTCTCATAATCCTAAACATATGTAAGGGTGGGTTAGATAAAATACCAGGTATTTTCAGGTGGAATTATCTTGTTTCTAAGTTACATTTAAGGGATGTGAAACAAGAACAGAGTCAAAGATTTGTTATCTAGAAGCAGAAAGTTAATTTGTGTGATAAACAAATACAAAAACTTTTGATGAATGAGAAAATAGAGAAATGGCCAGTACCTTTGAAAACCAGCTATCTTCTGCATAAAATGCAGAAATAGCTGATGTACCAAGCACATAGCTATATGATTTAGTTCATGAATGATTACAAAACTTTTTCAAATCTCAAAAAATGCTCGAGACCCAGAAATTTTTAGAGCTGATCTGTTACCTAAATGACACAGCATATTAACCAACCCAGCAGCTCTGCCAGAGTTCAAAACAAGCTCTTTCCTTGTAGATCAGCTAAAACATGAAATGCACCTACAGAAAATATTTCAACTCTTTGACTGACCATATATTGTTCTTCTTGACTGCTCTCTGGCTGGGGGCATATCAGACAAAAAAATTATTATGATTTATATCCTGATCAGAAAAAGATGAGCATTTAGTAAGGTTACACATACAAAAATATTTTCATTTAGTTATGTTGGTGGCCTGGAGCATCTGCCTCACTATAATTTTGAAAAATATTCACTGTGGAAAATATTCACAGAGAAACAAACTCCAAATAAAGGAAGAATTCATTCCTTATGCCATCAGTGGATGTCAGAAGATTCTGAGATGTGTCCATTCTAGTCAGAGCAGTCATGGTCACAATAATGCCACAGAGTAGCAAAAATGGGCTGCCTAGATGGGAAAAGACTATTCATCTTCCACGTATCTTCTTCCTGCCTTTGTCAGGCAGCTGTTCTCATATATCTACACATTGTCTCTCTTTGTGTCAGTAACTCCACATACATTACCCTGCAGCATATGCTCATCTCTTTATGGCTGCCTATTTCTCTTTGTATATTTTCTCATTTGTGAAAAATCTGACCATGTGTCTAGAGCAGCTATCAATAATATCTTTCCCATGTAACTACTGCTTATAAGCTTGAATAACTCTACAGAAACCTTGGGGAAAGTGAGTTTTTAAATTAACTACACCTTTCCCATTCCTTGCCTTTCCCCCGTTGGTGCAGTATAAGGTACTGTCAGAGTGGGACAAATCTTTTTGCATTCCCAAAGTGATGCAAATTCTTCATACCTTTCCTCCTTTCCTCTAAACTGGCCAGAAAAGAAAAAAACTGTCTTTGCACTTTTTCTTCTGTGCAGATTTCTTCCTTCTCCTTCTTTCTGTGAGGAAAGGTAAGTCCATTTAAAAAAGAAAAGAAGAATGAATAAAGGCAGCTTTGCTGACTGATCTGTTTCTCACCAGGCAGGCTATTGTGTCTGAATCGAATCTTCCTACTTGGACTGAGTGGGTGATTGACTGAAAACATTTGTTAGTGACTGCAAATTGGAAGTCAAGTCTTGACTTTGAATAGTCAAGAAGTTAGAATTTTTTCCAAAGGAATTTATTCAAATTTTGTGCAGATGGATGTGTCTGCTAGGGATGAGACTCAGAGGTGTTTTGAGGCCAGAAAAGATCAAGATGGTAACAGCTTTCTAGATGATGGAGATACACATGCAAAGTCCTGAAAAGATCAGCACTCCTCATCTCCCCTCTTCCAGCCTGGTGCTGACATTTCCTTTTCATCTGTGCAGGAACATCCTCTCTCACTACCTTCCATTCACTGCCCTATACTGAAGTGTAGTGACCCTGTGCGTTGCCAATCTGTTAACACATCTGGTTTCAGCAATGACCAAATTTGGGTGAGGTGACTCATCCTGATACAAAATCTTAATATTCTTCCTAAATTCATCATGATGACAGGACTATGAATAATGCTGTTAGAAGAGTATCAGTAATGTGTTTGTCAGCGTAAGACCCCTTGAAACTCTGGGCTTGCCTGCAGCACTCAGAGCAGTGGAAAAACAAAGATTTCTCTGGAAACTCTGAAGGAGCTGGGAGCTGCTGTCTGTCACACTGTTCAGGAACCTCTGGGATAAATAGATGATTACCTGACTGTGACCAGGTGACAGTCCCTGACCTGTGTTATGAACTTCAAAATCCCAAGGCAGCAAGCCTTGGACTTTTGCTTTTCTGAGTGGAAGCAATCCCTGATACAATCTGACCTACTTTATCTGTAAATAAGCAACAGAGACAGATACCTCTGATCAGCTACAGATTGCTTTTGCTGCAATGAAATCCCACTGAGGTCTTGGGGACCTGCATGCCAGACAGTGATGGCACAGTGGTGTTCAACAGAGATACCACAGTGGACTGCCTAAAAGGAAGCTTCAGGCATCTAAAACAAGCATTCAGCCTGGTCAGGAAGTGACAGAGGATGACAAGTCAGGAGGTGCCTAGAGCAGACCCCCAGAGCAATGTGATTAGCCTGACCTTAACCCGCGTGCCTGGCCCAAAAGCAACAACAGCAGATGAAAACACTGGAACATTTTTATGATCTACTTCAAAAAGTGATTGGCAAAAAGCAGCAGGAAGGATGCCAGTGTGTCATTTTGAGCCCATGGTGCAACAGATAGGAGGATTCCATCATAAAAAAGCCTTTCTACTACCCCTAAACATGCTGTGACACAGGGGACATAAGATGCCTTACTGAGCAGCTTCAATATGGGAAGGAGCAACTTATGAAAACCTGGAACAGCTGAGAGGAATCGTGCAGAAACTTTTCAAAGGAGTAACTTCAAAGAATTTTAGACAGTACAAGTGGAAAAAAAAACAACCAGAAAGCAGGGAGAAATTCTATAATATTTGTTATATCCAGGATCAATGGCTAATGACAGGGAAGGAAGGCGCCTGTCACCCAAATGCTTTGAATTTGTCAACCAGAATTCAAGCTGATCCTGGATTTAAGCTTTCTGCTTTTGTTTAAGACGATGCACTTGACTTCAAATCCTGGTGTCTGCTTTGAGCAGAAAAAAAGAGCAGTGTTAGAGAGAAGCAGTAATTAGAAAGTAATAGAGGGAAGACTTTACTATTCTGTTTCAATTTTTACTCAGTTGTCACTTGCCTATAACCTAGTCCTCACTCTTTCCTCCCAAAGCCAGTGCCCATTTCTAAGAAGAAGTTGAAGGAATAAATCTATGAGTTGCTGTAACTGTGTATTTGTGTCAAACTCTTAACTTTTCATTGCAAGATGAGCTTATCATGTGTGAGAAATTTTTACAGTTCTGTGAGACGTTTTACTGTGATGAGGAAGTAATTTCTGTAGCCATTTACAGTATGCAATATAAGACATCTTGAATGGCCTACTGTACAACTTTTAGCCCTTGTTCTATTCTCAACTCAAGTAGAGAAGTTGAGTCTGGACTTAAGGATCTTCACTGGATGGTGTGATGATAAGCCAGAACATTTGGCAGCATGAACATTTTATTATCAGCATACTAGGGGCAGCTGACTGTCTTTGTCCATATTTAATATTCTTCAGTTTTTGCCACCTCAAACTCATCAATTTTCACAGCACTCAGACACCTGCACGCTGACATTCCACCACTTTATTTAAACACTGAGGCATGAGAGGCCTCTTACTAAGGTTAAAAATCCAGGTCTGTAACTTTAAAAAATACTCTTGACTATATGAACATTGGAATTTCATCACAGAGCACTCAGCGACTGCAAGGCAAAGCAGAATTGACAGACATGAAGATAAAAAATTAAGTATTGTTGCTTATGACATATTTTGGATTTTATAGTTCTATTTTTTGTTGTCATTTCTTTTCTTGGGTGGGAGTGGGAGCTACAATTGTTACCAGCTATAACTTTTGAGACTTCTATAAATTTTCAAATGGTACATCATTGAACTATGACACTTTTGCCTCAGACCTCCACACAATACAGTGGAAATTGTGTTCTTTCTTCATCGTGCCTACAGTTACGTAAAATGTTTATTTATATTGGTTTAGGAAGTAGGAGAATTAGCTCTAAGACACCAATGATCTCAGCGTAAATCTGAATTCATTCTATTTTAATGAAAATCTTCCAGTTGTTCTACTTATAACAGGGTAGCAGCAAAAAACTAAGTCTAACTCTTGGGATGAGGATACAGTCACTGCAAAGGATAAACACCTGTTCAGCTTGAGGCATCAGCAAATGTAAATCCAAAGTGAAATATGTTACATGGTTTATTTCATTATGCAATTCTTTCTTCCCTCCCAATGCTCTGAAAACTAAGGGTGGCTGCAAAAAATCAGAGGCACAGTCAGTGGCACAGCTCCTGTGATGGCTTTAGTGTCTCCCTGAAACCCTTTTCAAATATTGTGGTGCAAATGTTAAACTTTCATTAAAAGGGAAGAAAAAAAAACAATTTTACCTCTTTGCTTTGGAAGAAAACAGCTGTCAAAATACAAGCAGGTCGTGTGATAGTGTCCTGTTAACCCAGTTTTACAGAAACCTCTCTGCAGCTAGACAACAGCAACCTTTAAGATGTAATTCAGGTTCCACCTGTGCCATTATTGTCAATTATGGATACTTTAAATATTAGAACTGCAAAAGAGAAATGAAACTAAACTCAACTAAGCCAAAGAAAACAAACAAATAAAAAATAAAGGGCAAAAAGGCGATAACATTAAATGCAACCCTCCCAGCATTTACATAGCAATGCTACACAGTTAGAAAGAGAGAGATTGTGGCTGGAAAGTTGTGAACATTTTTCTAAAGTGTTATTTAATACTAGTCTGCACCTCAAGTATGGCAATCTAAATTCCCCTACAAAACAAGTATTTTAATTTTCAAGGCATAGCAATTTCTACCCTTGCTTAGGGAAGGAGTGGGTGTTGTGAAAATCAGGAACTACTGTACAACAGAAGGTCTTATGTTCCACCTAAATATTTAACTAGCAAAAGGAAGGCTAAATAGCTGTGCTTTTCCTATCCATAAATTTCCCTAGAATGCAGAGACGTGGGAGAGAGGAAGAAAAGTTAAACTAGAAGATAACACTAGTCCCAAAAGAAATGGCAGTACATGGGCTAAAAGTACACCATGGGATGCCAATTAAAAACTGTGCCTCCTCTTTACAGGATTTGGGTTCCATAACAGCTTTTAAAAATGCAGTAGAAGAAAAGAATTCAATGAGTAAAGAGACAAAATAGCATTATTATTGAAAGGAATTAAATGATACAGCGTTTTGCAGTAGCAATAACTTGGGATCAGTGACCCATGGGTCTTTCACAGCCCTAAGGCCTATACTGTAAAGGAAATTAAGCTATGTCAGTAGGAGAAATCATTCAGACCACCTGGATCACAGTGACAACACTGTACCCATGCTTTCTGACGTGCCTTCCTGCAGCCTTGCTGAGCACTCAGGCAAGGAGCTCCCACCTGCAACAGGACAGGACCAGCCTCAGTGATAACACCAGGATTTGTCCTTGTGTGCTAACAGATATCACACAGAGTCAGGGAACCAACTGGGAAGATACACTGGAAAACGAGAAATAGTCACTATGCTGTACCATTTATTTGCTATGAGAACTTGTCAGCTGTCCTGGAAAGGTATAATCTTCTAGACACCCAAAGTAACAACCATCTGACAATACAGTTTGTCAGAATAATCATTATCATGCTATTACATAGCAGGCCCTGTGAACCCAGCTGTCTTTTTAATGGTGGCAGCTCAAAATCCTGCTATGAGAAACGAACTCATTCTCTCACTCCCACCCATGCTAAATGCCATTACAAGCCAACATATTAATATCACTCCACTTGCACATTACATATGATGCTAATGTTTAAATAACACTCTCAGATACAGTATGAGCAATCTGAAATTTCTGATGAGACTGAAAGCCGGCTGCAGATCTCAGGTTTTTCATGTAATGACTTGTTTTCCTCAGTCTTAGCTTATAAACAAATCTGGGAGATGAGCTTCTAAGTTGCTGGGTTTTTTTTGGAAAAATTACCATTTCAAGACTTAATGCATTACCGTCATGTAACAAAATCTTCTCCCAAGCACACAAATGTCTGCTTTGTGTAGGAAATCCTACTAAATACATTTGAGGCTCTAAGGAAAGAAGAAAGAACATGGAGATGGATACATGAGTGTTGCATAGCAGGACCAGGAAATTCAGGGACAGCTTGAACATTCTAAGAACAGGATTCTGAAACTGTTTTGTTTCCTGGTTGCAAAGGCACTAGACAAACCACAAATATATACAAAAATGTATGTTTCTCATGACACTTCATTTAAAACCTGTCATCCATTTACATCACATGCTGCCCTTCCAAGTTAATTAAAAAAACCCCAAACAAACAACAAGAACAAAATATCAGTAGCTGCAGAGGCATCCAGCTTACATCCCTCCTCCCCTATAAGCTATGGAATTTTTCCCACCTGAAAGGTTTCATTGCAGTTTTGGTTTAGGCTGGATGCTATGTTCAAACCAGAATACAGCAGAAGTGTCTGCTGAACAGCTGGCTTTCTACACTTCCCAATGCTCACCTTCCTGCAAATTATCAGTGGCATGTATGCAGATGAAATAGTGCAATGAAACATCGACACACTTGGGTCTCCACTGGTGTTTCATACAGCAAAGCACCTTCAGTCCATCCACTCACATCAGAGTGTGCATTACCTCACCAGGAGCACAGAGCCAGTTTCACTTCTAGCAGTTGTCCACAACAGAGGAAGGGAATACTGTGGGAAGCAGCTTTGGCTGGAGAATTCTATCTCAAAGTCTATTCAAGTCAATATAAGAACACCACGATATGATACCTCCCATGCTGTACAGTCCGTGCCTTTAACACCAAACTTTGTAAAACCTTTGCTTTCATCACAGATAAATCTCGCAAATAGTGGGTAGTTCCAAATCCCATGACTTTTGTGGAGTCCAAGAATATCCTAGGAGAAGACTGTGTCAAAAGAACACCCGTTACAGCTTTTGCTACTAAATTACATCCCAAACTTGAGAATAATAGTCCCTATTATGAAAGGCTTATAATTCAACTTTTCATTTGACATCTCCTTTGTGCACCGTGGAACCAAACAGGCTGCCTTTTCTGAATGGAACAACAGTTCTCGTTTCATATGTCTCACTGAAGCAACACCTCTATAGAGCAGATGGATCTCCTTTGCACTACACTCTATGAAAAGAAGTGTCATTTAAACGAGGCCTTTATATCAACTGCAAATGGAAAAATAACCAACATGCCTTTCTGATCCTGCCAGAATCTGACTACCTGCTTCTATTTGTATGCTTTTGTGGATGAAACTCTGAGGAAGAATAAATGAGGATAATTTTTAAAAAGCTAAAACCCAATACTCATCTCCTCAATTTATTTTCTTTCTCCTGACATTATCTGGAAGAGAGTGATGAGCTGTGTGCATGCACATAATATGCATAAAGACCCCTTGCACAACTGTAGAAGAAAACCTAATTTCAGGAGTACAGCTAGATACACAGATCTCAAGAAACAAACTATATCTGTACATAATCCCATATTGCTCTCAACAACTCCAGCAGTGTTTATTGGACATCTGCCCTGGTAGCACAACAGTGCAACATTTACAGTCCCACACTCTCTCTACTGCACAATTCAAGAAGAAACTAACACAGTACTTGAGCAATTGGGTTTTGTCTGGCTGCTGCACAATGCCATCTGGGCCACAGGGTTTTTATTCTCCAAGTTATGAAGTCAGCATGACACAGAGCTATTTTGGAGGATGGCTACTGCACACCGGTCACAATTTGAAGGTATTTTCTTCCACTGATAGAAAAAAGAAAAGCATTAAAGTAATGCACTTTCTTTGTGGAATTGACTTTGGCCACATAAATCTAAATTACTATACTATGCCTTCCAGTTCGAGAGAAGAATGGGGAGGAGAAAGGAATCATTAAATCATTATTTTACCATGCACACGGCAGCTGAACTAAAGTCCTGTGTGATAAGAATGAGGCACTTTTTAGGTTCTTGAAAGTAGAAGAGCGTAATACTGACAACTAGTGTAATACCAAGAACAGTCTTCTGCCTCTTTGCTCAGAGGAAAATAAGGAATACACATATTTTAGTTCAAAACATAACCTCATTCTCACAAAAAAAGTTAAACATATACATTGAACAAGCTATCCCTATTCCAACAGAAGGAAGCACCCACCAAAACAGACTTTTTCTTCCACACAAAACCCCCAGACAACTATCAAGAAATAGAGCTGAATTGACAAGCATACTGAGATCCGTAAGTTTCTAATGTCAGCTGTCTTTCAGGGAAATATCCTGGGATGTTCAGAGGTCAGTGTGTCCCTTACCCTCTCGAAGACTAAGGGTGGTGGTGCCCAACCTGTGCAGGTTCTGCAGCTGCATCAACCATAAATGCTTGGGCCATTGGACTGCCTCTGTAGACATGCATGGTTTGAGAAAAAGGTGATTGCCAGATTGGATGAACCAAGGAACAGACTAAACTTTCAAGCAAAGCTTGAGAAACATCCTGTCTTTTCTTAACAGACATCAGTGTTTTCCACATTAGGACAGAGCTGGAGATAGATTGTGAGAGCCAGATACCCTAAGTTTATGTGCTACTATGTCCACAGAGAGGAGAGAAAGGAGTATGTAAAGGATTAGACAGATCAAATCCAAATTAAATTATGTTGACAACTTCCTGAGGAAATACACTCTGGTGAGATTTCTAGGCCATCAGTCTCTCACAGATTCTTATATGAGAACCCTTAAAAGAGGTTCATATCAGGCTCAGTACTCCAGAGCCCTCTCAGCTGTCACTGTTTCAGGAAGATGGGTTGCAGTAATAAATCAGCCAGGGAGGACAGGCTGCTTTTGGCTACCAGACAACTATGCTGGGACTGTGATCTTTCCTCTCTAGCAGCTGTGCCACCTTTCTCACACTATGCAATACCCATTTCCACATAAGAAAACCTGTCTTAGCTCTCACTGTGCTAAACACTACCAAGACCAATGACACAAGTGACCTTTTTATTTCAATAATATAGGCAACACTGTTCAACAGACATCTACAAATGACTTTTTTGTGTGTGTGTACATGAGCCCTTACATTCACCAATATTTCAGAGAGGCACACATACCTATTTAAGAAGAACTGGTTTTGTTCTAATGCTTAGAGATGGCAACACTCAGCCTCTCAGGCCATTTTACTATGTCTCAGAAGCAGGCAGCTTATAACAAGTTCATCACATCCTGTAGAGGATGTAACCAAGATAATTGTTTATTCAATTACTGTTTTCTTTCTGTTATGGTAGGGGCTCTACTGAACAAATGGTTTTTGTCAGTGGGAGAGCAATTCATAGTGTTACTTTGTCATAACCCACAGCCAAGTATCCTTTACTTTTCCCACTGCTACAGGTGCTACAGCTCAGACCCCACATTCTACCTTCATTTTCCCTTAACATACCAGATTTCATCTCTTTTCCTCCCAATACTCCTCTCCACGTTGCACATTCCTTTTCTTGTTTTATTTAAAACTAGTAAAGCTGTTATTCAGCAGCTGGGAGAAATGAGATTTGATGAGACTCATCTATTGCTGAGACCATGCTGACCTGGATCTTTCACTTTTCTCTTTCTCTCCCCAGTGAGCTGCAGTAATAAGAGCTCAGCAGCTCTAAAAGCAATCGATACAGAGATGACGTGGGCAATTACCAGCCTGGACAACTCAAAGGACTTCCAGTAAATAAATAAAGAAAAAACAAGTAAGTTTTCTGAAGCCAAATAATTCCACCAGGAGCCTTTGTTGAGGTGAAAAGTCACGAGGGGTGGTGGTGATGAAATAAATCAATGTCCAAGGCAGATGAGGAAGAATGCAAGGAGGGCATGAGAGGTAGTATATGCAAGCTGCACGACAGAAACAAAGATCCAAAGACATGAGGACCAAACCTGAGTTTGTTCCAGCAACCTGTCTGCACCATTGTAACTCCACTGACTACGTACAGAGGAATGCCATCCTTGACTTGCTATGTCTACAAACTCACAGTTGTACAGAGGTGTGCCTTGAGGACATGTTAAGACAGCCATTCCATTTCTCCTCTCCATTTCAACCCCCACCCAAAAAGCCTGTAGCATCACAGCATGCAGTTTGTACCTCAATACTTCCCTCTTCCTGAGACCAAGACTAAATCAATTTCCCTGTGGAATGCTGAGAGAGAAAAGCTCCAGAGCTGTGGCAGGATTCCATATTCTTCCATCGCTCTTCAAGATGTTAACATAATCCTGAAATGCCAATAAGCTCAACCCCCCACATTAATCATCTCATTAATGTTGTACTCCCACCAGTCCCATTAATATAAAACAGTGCTCACTGGAAGAAATTTTTAATGGCTGTCCTCTTGCACATCGGTTGAAAGAAAACTTCTCCCAGATCAAAACATTTGCATTGGTTTTGCCAGAGTGATTCCTTTTGCTTTCCCATCATCCAATTTTTATTTATATAGATATCCCCTAATCCTTCAACTATCTAATGTCTTTGCCCCTTTTTACCCCTTCATCTCTAACACAGGACATTTGAGAAATCTGATGCCTCTCCCCTCTCCTATCAAAACCATGCCAGAGGCAGCAAATGAATGTCGTGAGGCTGCAGTTGTAGCCCAATGGAACTGTTTTTCACGGCTTGCAAAGCTGTTTCACCACATGGTGCTCTGCATCAAACAGCTCTGTACAAGCCTCCTGCACCCTCAGGGGTTTTGACTCAGGCTCCAGCAGCAGCAGGCAGGTGGTCTGCAGGATGACTGACACTTCAATACTTACTATAGCACTGGGGGTAGCGGGAAGGCACATACATATTTCTTGTTTTTCAGTGACAATAGAAATGGGAAAACAAGTGACACCTGCTGCTAATGACAAATGATGAGCTCAGGTTCAGAAAGGCTCATTCACACTGCAGGCAGCCTTCATGTGAAACATGTGGGCTCTGAGATCCAGAGCAGCTTAAGTCACTGGCAAAATCTGGATGGGGAAAAGAGGAAGATGACCAGGAAAAAGCAGAGGTGCAGATGGTGCTGTCTGTGTTAACGTGTTTGCACCCCTCTCCTCACAACTTCTTTGAACTAAAATTTTGCCTATATACAAAAACTGGATGCTCGGTTATTGATAAGAAATCCCAGCGTTGTCTGAGATCTGTAAAGTTCAGGAAGCAGCCCTTAGAAGAGCAGACTGTTCCACTGTTAGCTTACTGACAAAGGCTAGGTCAGGATTAACCTAGGATGACAGAGATAAGCAGTTCTCTTAGCCATGGGGGTTCTAGTACCAACTGCCAAAGAAGAGGTCTCTGCCTGTTCATTAACACCCACCCATGATCCCAGCACTTCTGCCATGAGAGGTTCTCCAGCAGCCATCACTGCCCCTGTGAAAGCGCTGTCCCCGTGTGCCTGTGCTCTGCTAGGGGCACACGCATCTGCTCTGAGGCTGAAAACGGCGCCTGGACAGTGTGACTTCTACAGTAACAACACTCTCCAAGGGGAGAGTCACCCATTTTTCAGTGAAACCTTCTCTAGTAGCAACTGAACTTACTTGCTCATTTGTCCCTGTTTTTTGAAACAGCCATTAAAGAGATGCCACAGTGAGGGAAGTACTAGGGCTCACTACACACTAGGCTTAGCCATGCCTCTGCAGACTGGGCCTCATGGCTGTATCAGCTCCAGTGCTTCTTGGAGGACACTCAATGGACCACAGCTCCTCCTCCCTATGTTCTTGAACTTTTGCTAAATCTGAGGCAAAAGCAGTGTGAATATTCCTGTGGAGTTTTTTAGGAGAGAATCATAAAAGTGTAGCTTGATGACTTAGGTTTGGATTATTGACAGGAAAGTTGACAAATAGTTCTGGCTTGAGCGATAAACTTGGATATCAGAGAATAAATCTAATGGAAAAGAAAAATCTATCTGTCATTCTTGGTCACATCTGCAGAGCCTGAATTGGCAACTGGGATTTATTTTCCTAATTCTGAGCAACTTGGAGCTCTCCTGTGATCCGTTGTACCACCTCTCAGGCCCCACAGATAATACAACAGCACGTTTCATTCTAAACCAGAAGAATTCACCTTGGATCACCACCCTTTCCTTCCAGGTTGTTTGGTTTTTCTCCCTTCACCCTCCACTGCCTGTCTACACTCACCCCACATATTCAGACTGCCATGAGCAAAGTCTTTGACCTTTGTCCAGAGTCTGAGAGAAAGGCAGATGAAGATGAACTCAGAGAACCATCAAGCCTAGTGACCCTGTGCACCTGAAACCCCAAACCAGGTTCCACTTTAAGCCTGTACAAACACAGCTTGGTCACTGAAAGATCTATCACAGTATGGATTGTAGGATCAGCCTTGGAACATCTACTGACATCCTAAACCCTTAGCCCTTTTGCCGTGGGGGCACCTTGAGAAACATCTGTTGATTACTCTTGCAGTAATGTGTGCTTGCAGTAATAACTATGCAGTCTAACTTCGGGCATCTTAACAAACAATGGTCTAGCAGAGTTGGGCAACATCCAGGAATTTATGGACACTTAAGGTTATTGCAACTCACCAACAGGCTCCAAATACCTTGTATTTTCTTCCACAACTCACCAGCTCTCCCTTGGCTATGATCCTCAAGAGTTTTGCTATAAACACAATAAAGTTGCATTGATTCTTCAGAGCATTAAAGACGAGAATGAGATAAGTACCTCCACAATGCATGTCATATAATGGCCAAGTATAAAAGTGCATCTGCTAAAGCTGTACTTTCATTTACCATTTAATTTTAAACCAGTGATTAGAAACTCTCTATTGCATAAAGAAGTTTTTGTGGTGTTAATCTTATAACAGCAAACAATTTTACAGTCTCATACAGAAATGTGCTTTCATTTATTCAAGGTAGGTTATGGTGACCAAGCCATGAATTACAATCAGAATAAAAGAACAGGTTAAAGAAGGAAAGCCTCGAGTCTCTCCTGCAAAGTAGAATTTTCATCCATAATAGTTCTACAGACAATCTAACTCTGAGTACTCACTGCAGGAATATATGGCTAGTGGTTAAGGCATTAAAAAGAGAAGAAAAACATATCAAAAAGTTATTGCATATCTTGACATTAAATTTTTAGTTCAGCCAAGCAGTGTAAGGAGTGTATCTTGAACCAAATCATCCAGTGGTCCCTACTTCAGAGTGAGCTGAAAGACAGCTACACCACCTTTACCAAACTACTGTGAGGCACAGTGATTTACTCCTCACCCCCACGAGAATTAGCCCAGAAAAAGGAAATGTGGACATTGCATCCTCAGGAACAACTCTTTTATTTTACATATATTCTTCCATTCTGCCATCCAACTTGCTAATGTAAAAATGCTGCTGCTTATTTTTTTTAAGAAAGATTCACAATTATCCTAGCATGTTCAACTTCCCAGTCATGAACTAATTTAATAATTTAATGAATTTAATAAATAGTAGTGAAATGTTTTTGTTGCAGAAAATCAGGAATAAAACTCTCTAACACCCTTTGTAGCGTTAGAAAGCAGAAATTTCTTTTCAGTTCCAAGAGTGCAGGGGATATCTCCTCCTATCACACACTGCAGTTATCTAACAGACTAGTTTATATCTATGTAACTAGTACATATTCATTGCATTTCCCCAGATTCATACATATATGATAAACATTCCTGCAAATTCTTTTACATATTTAAATCATTTCTCGGAACTCCTTTACATCAGAGTAGGGTTGTCTTGAGGGCCTCTGGTGGTTGTTTTTTGGAACATCCCATTCCTCAAATTATCCTTGTACGGTCACACGCTTCCAAAAAACCAGTTTCTTCTTCTTGAATGCATCTCAGCTATGTGGTACGATCAAGATATACCTTCTTATCAGTTTTGCTCAGGCCAACAGCTTTTAGTCTCAAGGCCAAGATATCCACTTGCACACATTAATCAATGACATGGATGAATACATGATAAGCCCTGTCTCTTAAAGCAAAAGGAATTTACAAGACTTAAACACTATTTACTACAATTAAAGATTTTCCCAACAGCTCTCCAACCTCTTCCAAGAAAAGGACCCAAGGCCTGTCTCTGACACAAAATGGTTACTGGGATTAAACACCTGAGAAAACTAGCAGAAAATCTGCAGAAAACCAGAAAAGGTAAAAATTACAAAGAGAACTAAGTTTAGTAAGAATAAATCATTCCTATCTCCAGAATTCAAGAGTAAAAACACCAATACAAAAAGCTAAGAATCCTATGAAAAAATCAAGGAACTAATGAGGCCTCTTGTTCTAATTGGAGACCAGTCCAGAATAAGTACTTGGATCAAGCTCAACACCACCCTCCTCAGAGTAGTTCCTGCAGATCTTGGACTTTACATGCTCTGCTTCTGAAGTACATTCAAATGTTTCAAGGACATTGGGAACCCTCCCGGCACTGATGCCCAAACAGATATCCTGCAAAGGAGGATATACAATTCCCAAAGGGTCACTCAGGAATGGAACTAACAAAAAACTATCATCTTCAAAACCTCCTGCCTACTGACTCTCACAGTGGCTGTCACCACCTTGGTGTCCCTGTGCATCCTGAGGTGACTGGGGCACATGAAGCACTTGCTTTGCTTCCCATCTCTTACCTTATGGCTACATCATAAGGTTGCCAAGGCACGGAATATCTCGTGGTCTCTTTTCAAGGCAGACAATGAGCTCTTTGTTTTATTATTAGTTCCATCACATTAAAGGGCTATTGATAAAAATGAATAAAATTATCCATGTGGCTCAGATGAGTCAGTGCTGCCTCATCACAAACTTTCCAATAAAAATAAAGTTAGGGCACCTTCACTGAAACATAAAAACTGGCATGGAAGAAATTCTTCCAGGTGTCAGAGAACTGTCCTGAATATCTTACTAAGTGTAGAAACCCAAAGCAGCGCACTGTCTCCTAGACTGCTCCCAGCCTACACAAGCCAAAGTTTATTCAGCTTTTATCCACCTTAAATGATGTTTAAGTTTCATCTTATGCTTTTATCAAATTGCAAACTCAGTTGTGCTTTCTCCAATTATTTTCCATTTCTTCTTCTGACCCCACGTCTTCTAAAATTCTTCATTCCTAGCATAAAAACTCCTCACTTCATGTCTCATACAACAATCCCTTCAACACTCATTTCCTTGAGCTGCTTTTAATGTTTGCTGTCTTTTACAGACCTTCCTTATTTCAGCCATTTTGTTGCGATCAAATCCCCACAACTCAATCTTGTTTTGCTTTTGTTACTCATTTATTTAGTGATTTTAAAAGCAGAAGGATGTGGGTGTCTGTTATGACCCAAAGTCCCAGTGTCTGGATTGAAATGGGAGAAGGCAGTGGGAGAATGAAACACATGGGATCCTATTCTGAGGAGGAAGCACACTTCAAGGTGTTTTCCTACAGAACATTACCATAGGGTAGGAGGCAATGGAACAAAAAACCTTGGAGAAATCACAAACATTAGAACTAGCATTCATCAGTTAATAATGAAATTTCTGTAACATACAGACAGGGTAATTGGTGGGGGAGAGAGATGAGTATGATAACATTAAGAAGCTGAAAATGCTGGTGACAGCAGGAAATAAGCAAATCTGTTCTGACAGAGCAAGAATGGATGCGAACATCTGCCACATTAATGATAACTAGAAGAAACTAGGCAACTGGCTTTTCTTTCTCCCCCTTCCCCCCATATATATTTTTTTTCTGGTGGATGCAGCTTAGGGTGCAATGAAGAAGGCAAGTTATACAACATGGACAAGATGATTGGTAATTGTTGTTTGCAGTCTTCTTGGAAAGACAGATCTGCTGAAATAATAAAAATACTAGCTTTATACTTCCCAAAAAAATCAAGGAATAAGGATGCTTTCTGTTGTTATTGTCATTAAATATTTATACTGCTGTATGCAGAAAAGAACATAGGTCAGGGCATAAATGTTCTGTGCCAATATTGCAAAGGATAGTCTAGACTGAAGAACATACCAGTAAAAATAAAAGTAAAACTCAAAAGATGCTGAAGGAAAACACACATATAAAGGTCACGTAAAAAGCTGCACTGAAAAAAAATCTGTCTATTCTCTCTCTTTTAATCAATCCCGTCTTCCCATCACCACTGAAGAACCTGGTTAATGTCCTGTCACCATAAATCCAGAGTTCATTGAGTTCATAGATGAGAGGAAAAAAATCTTCAAAATCCCATTCATGCCACCCCTTCACAAACTTGTCTCTTTAGCATAGATTCACCTGTGCTCTCTGTCTGTATGAACTAAGTTTCATTCTCCATCCCAGCCCTCTGCCACAGGAATGAACAAAAGTCAGAAGTGGCTGGGGGACAGAACAGGAGTGTGAAAGGAAGGTGCTCAGGGCAGAGTTCTGCTGTGGCACCCTGGCTCCTGCACTCCTCCTCTCTGGAGCTCCTCTGATGGACAACCAAGGGACTAGCTGGTTCAGATGGTGTAAACCACCTTGTGATTCTGCATTTCAACAGCAGGTGTTCACTTGAAAGAAATGCACCACTATACTAGATTTTGCCCTGAAATCCCAAGAAAAGTTAATTTGATCATTGTGGGGAGAAAAATCAAGGTTAGGGGAAAAGGAAGACTGAAAAACCCCACAACCTCACCATCATCTACATTTTTACAAAAATTAAAACGTATTTCACTTTAGAAACACAAAGACTTTCTTGGTGCAAAAAGTATTTTTTCTTCCTAAATGAAATATGCTTTCCATTTTTCCTAGATGGTAACAAAACACAGAAGTGTTTTGCAAGCATTGCTATATGTGATCCTTTTGTACTTCAAGGCTCCAGAAGCAACCCACAAAGAAATTGGGAACTTTGCTTTCCATGTCCCAGGTTCTGAAGCAGGCGAGCCATCAAGAACATAACATGATCCCATATATCAGGAACATCTCCAGGCAGTTTCATTAAAATACCAGAAAAGAAAGGAAAAGAGATGGCATGCAGATTGCTAAATGGGTGCCCTCCAGGAGGCTACAGAGGTTTCCATCCAGAATCTACTCACTTTTTTTCAACTAAATACTCACCTGGATATTTTTTTTTTTTTAGGAAATTAACATTTCCAATTAGAAAATTCTTGACCCAGATCCAGTGCCCATTAATCAGTGTATATTACTGAGCACAGAGGACTAATACATCTGTGTATACACAGACATGCTCTTCCTTCCCCGGAGCACTTTGATGTCCAAAACAGTGGGCTACACTATTTCAGAGATGTACATGTTGCACAGCCTCAGGCACACTGCACCTGCTGAAAGGGCTGGCTAACTGCCAAACATCTTTCTTCTGGAAAATGCATTTGCTTTAATATCTGCTAATTCCAGGAACGGGGCTGTGCTCTTCTTGTTTGGCTACGTCTTTGCATTTGCAATGAACAAAAGAAAGGGACAAGGCAACCATCTGTGGGTGCTTCATAGAAAAATAAAACCCCAGTGGGCTTCTTATTACAAGGAGGAAAACAGAAAGAATAAGAGATAAAACACGCTGAATGAAGCAAGCTGACGCCCTGAGCTCACTTCTCTGCAGCAGACTTGTTAAGCATTCCAGCCCAGACAACCTGGAAAGCCTTTGAAATAAAATTTAAAGTCAAAAGGTTTCCCAAAGCATTTGCTTTTCCTTATAACAGTTTTGTTTTATCTAGTTTAGAGAAAGGGAATCCCACCCCTCCCTACACATTTTTATAGTCTTAAATGCAACACAGCCAGGGCTCGGTCAGACACCAATAGCCAGACTTATTACAGGCGTTTGCATTTGGCAACTAAAGATGACAATGAATACACTGTAATGTTTTGAAATAATAAATATTTCCAATTAGGTGCATATGTAATTGCCATTTTATGATCAGATTCACTTAGCACTAGAATTCATAACATAAGGTAAACAGATTTTTCCAAGTCCCTTCCCTTCACGTTATGCTATTTCTGAGCACATAAATAGCACAGTTAACATCAGCAAAAACCAACACAACCTGCCTCCAATACAGTCTCACATCTCTTAACTTTAGCAGCATCTCAAGATTATTACTAGCACGAGCCAAAAAACAATGCTTTTAGTATAAAGCAAAGGCTTCACACTAAAACAAATGAGTGAATCAGCAAAAGAAAACACAGCCTCCTCCCCATACTGAAGAGTGAAGTAACAGACTTCTCTCTGGAGATTTCCAGTAATGAATTCCTGCTTTAATTGAAGCTGCAGCCAATGCATGACATCCAAATGGGCCCCCCTCTCTTTCTCTCTCTAGGTGATGCTGTGCAGGAAAGAGCTTTTAAATCAGGCAGCAAGCATAATGAACTTCAATTTCCCTTTGACAAGGGCAAAATTACAAACATACACTTCACTTCCAGACAATTAATTAATTTGTTTACATGATTTCTTTGCTTTGTTTTACTTTCATGATTGTTTTCTCCTCCACTTCTTTTAGACTTTTTAACTCTCTAAGGTGTAGGATTAGCGTTTGACAACTCATCCTGGTCTCAGGCACGGAGACATGAAAATAAAGCAGATTTTTGCAGCAGGGAAGGGAGGCACTTCCCTTCAGGCTTACTGCTAACACCTTGGGACAATGTTGAAGCAAATATGCCCATTCTGTAGAGGACAGCATCAGCTTTTGCCCCTTATTAGCAAGGCAGACACAGTTGTTGCCACTTAGAAAATGTTTGCCCACTTATTAGCGTGAAAAAATGGATTCTCAAATTCTGGTGTGTGCCACAGTCTGAGAGTCAGAGACTAAAGTGACTGACTTCCAGGGGCAAAAGCCTTCTCCACCAATGGGATGCAAAGGAGAAGGCATCTAAGAGCCAGCCAGAGCCAGCAAAAACAGGTAAGCACACAAATCAGCCTCCCAACACTGTGCTCGCACTCCTGTGGGATAAGGAAACCTACCTCAAAAGCACCTGGGATGAGTAGTAATGGGGAAAAGAGAAAAAGCACAGTGGACTCAGTCAGGACAGGATTGATAGATTCAAAATAGTGAATATAAATATTTTTTCTTGTAGAAAGGATTTTTCTTCTACATAACACCACAGACTAAATCCCTCTAGCAATATCAATACTGTCTACATTACAACAGTGGTGCATGTTTAATTTAATTTCTGCTGCTACAAATATAGGCCAATAAATTTGACAACACATCTGTTATTTACTTGCACTCAACACAAGCATATTCATGACATTTACTTTGCCAGTTTTAAATTTAACAGCTTTCCTTTTATTTATATCTACTTAGTGTTTGTGAAAAGTGCTCTGGTGACTTTCCATATACATGCAGTAAGTGCAGCACATTTAGCAACAGAAATATTCCTTGGCTATGTACCATTACTGCACATATTTCTGATTACATAGAACTAAAATATTTGAAAGTGGTACAAGACTGTTACATCCACTCATTTTGAGTATAACTAGTAACTCTGTGCAGCTAAATCACGCCTGCAGTTATACCACCAGCAGAGTTCCAGGAACTCATTTCAGTGCTCATTGAGCTGCTGACACAGAGTGAGGTCCTTCACAGACTGTGACCTGCAGGTCACAAAGAGGATTTCTCATGAAATATTGACTCATTCCTATCCTCCCTGTCCTTTCATTACTCTTTTAGAGTAAAATATGAGTACAGGCTTGAGAAATTGCGACACAGATGTAAATGAGACACCACAAACATCACACAGCAGATTCTCAGGAGCAGTGGGAGAGCTCTCCAAAGCAGTGTAGAGACAATGAGTGCCTCCAGGTCAGGGACATTAGCACAGGAGCACAACAGAGAACAGTGCCTTGCCCTCACTCGTGCAGGAACCAGTGACTGGGGCTGTGACCACAGAGCACAGCTGCACTGCCTGGCTCTGGCACTGCCCCCGAGTTAGGCTGTCAGTCTTCTGTCACCTGCACCACAAATCCAGTGTTACAGTGGTTAAACCATGTACGTTTGCAAATAGTGTTGGACAAATTACAGAAGACCAAGGAGGGAGACCAAAATTCACAAATCAATACAAGAAAATCACAGTGAAATTACAGCAGTGAGATTACTTTTCCTGTCTGACCTTTGGCTTAGAATTCTCTGCATTTCCATGGTACTGTGACTGGAACAAACAAACTCATTGTCATTTGATAAAGCTATACAACTACTATGTATTCCTGTAGTGTGGCCTTTTTATTTTGGTATTAGTTATAGTTGTTAAGTGCACAAAACTGACTCCTTAAATAAAAGATCACAAGTATGTTAGAAAAACTCAGTAACTGCGCTGCTTAACGACAAGGACCTCAGCCTATGAGTAAGATTTCACAGATTCCTCAGACTCAGGTATGGTCTGTTCCAATGAAAACATGCTAGCAAATGGAAGACCATACCAAAATAATCTGCTTTTCTAAAATACAGTGTATAGACATCTATGTTTATCAACACACTTCATAACAGTAGGACTGGTGCACACACAGCATGGGGTCTTTTAGAATCTATTTTGTAGTTTTGCAGATGTAACAGCTTTGCAGAGAGAAAGAATAAACAGTGCAGAGGAACCAAGTATTTATCTATTGAGTGGATGTGGATACAGCAGCCAAACTGCAAGTGTGTGTGCATGTGTCTGTTGGGGAGGATGGTACAGGGGAAATGGGACAGAGTAAGACAAGACAGCTCACCCCACCCAAACTTTCTACTCTGCACTGATCTGGTACCTACTTCCCAACCTGGAAAAACCTTGCTGAGGACATGCAGTTGGCTCCCAGCTTGTGTTTCTACCATTAGCAGCAGAATTGCTGCTGTTCCGGACTCCAAATCCTGAGATAATAGTCACCTTCACCCTTTCCTACAGCTTGGTGATGATGTTGGTAGTTCTGTCATGTTCATAAACGACCTCTACAGTCTAAATCATTATTTTGTCTGTCTCATTTTGGTTGCACTCTCTTAAGTTGTTCAGAACAGAAATTACATTATCTCCACTGACCACCATTTCAACTGCTCCAAACAGAAAGCATGACAAAAACCAAAACACTGCTTTTGGTTAACTAGCCTTTGGTTTCCTTATTAACAAACAAGAAAGAAGAGTGACATCTTCAGTATCTAAAGGGGGCCTACAAGAAAGCTGGACAGTGATTTTTTTGCAAGGGCATGTAATGACAGAAAGGGTTTTGAACGGAAGAGGGTAGGTTTAGATTAGATATAGGAAGAAATTCTTTACTGTGAGGGTGGTGAAGCACTGGAACAGGTCTCCAAGCCAAGCTGTGGATGTCTCATCCCAAGGAGTGTTCAAGGACAGTTTGGATGGGCTTTGGGCAGCTGGGTTTAGTGGAAGATGTCCCTGGCAGGGGGTTTGTAACTAGATGATCCTTGAGGTGTCTTCCAACCCAAACCATTCTATGATTCTTCGGAAACAAACAAGCCTTTCAATAACTGCTATTTCAACAAACCCTTTCCTTCTTGCCAGAAGGTTATCTGATAAAGAGTTACTTACATTACACTGGAAACTGCTGAATTCAAAAACTAATGGAAATAACTCCTGCCCCTCATTCTTCCGACATTTTCACAAGCAATTTGTTTTTCCTTCCTGTGTTGTGGCTTGGTTTGTTGTTTTGCCATTTCCTTCTCTTTCCCATTGCTTAGATGAAATTCCAACAGCCCATTTCTCACTGCTTTGTATAATGATAACCACTGCAGCAAAGCCTGTAAAACTTGGCACCAGTGGCAGGGGGCAGAGAAGGGGAAGTGTCATTGCCTGTGGAGATGTGTTAGAGAAAGTGGAACTGCTCCTTAATTACCTGCCCAAAAGCAGTTTTCAAGAGGTGTGAGGGAAGCTTGGAAGAAGAAATGTACAAATACAAAGAGCAATTTAAGGCTCTGTCCTTTGCCGTGTGTCATTCACACTTAGAGGACTATTTTATTTAATCTATCATTTTTAATGTGCCTTTCAAACTCTAAGCTATTTTTCAGTTAAAATTGGAGTCTGTCATGATTGTAGCAGTCAGGGAGCATATCACAGGGGGCATATGTAAGTTAGTGTCAGACACCACTACCAAGTGAGCTTGTTCTCTATGCCTTCCCACTAGTTCTTCTCTGGCCTTTACCCCCCATCTGCAGTAAGCCAAAACAGTTTTACAAGTTTCTCCCAAGTTCAGTTTGCTGTTTACATAGGCAGCCTAGTAAAAAGTTTTCCTGAACAAACATATTTGTTTTATCTCACTGAGTGTTTATGTCACAGATAATTAATTTAATCTTCTTGCAGTTATTCTATCTTTGAACCAAATTTTGCAACTGAAAATCTCCTGAAGGCATTCATTGTGTCACCTGACCCTTTTTCAGAAAGGTTTTCTGGGGTAAGTACTATCAAAACCTTATTCCTGGAGATAGCTGTACACCACACTTTGTTTCCCAAAGCACCCTGGTAAAATCCTCACTAAGTGTCAGCAAAAAAAGATGTAAGGCAACTAAGCAACAAACCAGTGACTTCAAGGCCTTAAAGGTCACTCTGCCCCATAGCATTGGTGCTACACCACAGGAACTGCCTCCAGGACAGCACAATGCTGTTAGGATAATTACCTGCTAAACACAAACCAGACACAGCTTCCCTCAATTGCCTGCAGCCCGCATTTCTCCTAAAACTCTGTAAAAATGGAGAGCAAACTAGAAAGATGTAAGCTACTGGCAGCAGGGGCAACCAGCACACTTCCCTTGAGCCTCACCTAACACTGGTGGTAGAAAGGAGCATAGACAGACTCTGTTCAGTGGTGTAAATCCAGGCTAAACACTCCAGCTTCACTGGAATCACTAGAGGCTCACACTAAGCCAAACTCCAGGACTGTGTTTCTACATAGCTACGTTCAATAATTACGACACTTTAGATATTTGAAGTTCACAGAACTGAGTAAGCAACAATGAGCAAAACTGTCGGATTTACGTGATAGATACACTGTTCTTGCAGAGCTTCTTTGAAAGATGTTTAAAATCATCCAAATATTCCCTTAGAGTAATGGAAACAAGCTAGTTCCTTTGAATGTTTTCAGCAATATTAACATTTGATCGGTGTCATTTCTGAACAGGTAGCAGCTGAGTGCCAGGGTATCCACAGAACTGAAGACCACATTCAGCTCATTTCATTAAGAGCTTTTTGCACTGCACAGAACAGCAGCCAGGTCAGGTCACTCAAAGCACAATGACTGCAATGATTAATTTAATTCCCAGAAAACTGATATCTATGCTACCAATACAGTATTTTAAAAATGGTAGGTTACATGCCTCTTAGAACATCTATTAGGAGTATCAGCCAATCTGTGGATAAAAGATGCAGTCAAAGTAGCTGACTTCCAATTCCCAACAGGTACTTGTATACACTACAAGAAAAGACAGTCATAGTCAAGAGACAGTCAGACTGCCTTCACCTTGCTATGCACACAAAGCTATTACACATACTTGAGATAAAACATAACTGCTCAAAGTTGTCTGACAGGTGCTCAGCCATTCAACATAAAAATGGACAGCCAGCAGAAATTAGGACTGTTAATGACATGTAAAAGCTCTTCAGACATCAAAATTGGCTTAAAAAGGGACATTTGAGAGATGCTCGCAAGAAGCATTTTGATTATACAGCTGAAACTACAGGATACACTAGGAAGATGCATCAGCTCTGGGAAACCATGGAACCTGGTGTGCCTCTAGAAGAAGGGTAGGTTCTTGTAGCTTTGAAACTGGGTTCCCTGAGAGATTGCAACTGGGGTTCCAACCTCACCACAGGTTCTGGAGATGAGACTACAGAATTTCCTCCCATATGAAGAAGTTATGGTAACAGGAAGAAACCAACATTAAGGACATTTATTCTCTGTCCTAATAACTCTGCCAGAAACATTAAGAGTTATTCTTATCAGGTTTGGGGTGATGCAAAACACCAATAATTAAGTTCCTATGCCCAGATCTGTAAGCACACAGAAGCAATATACATTATACATGTACTAATTATCAAGATGCACATCAATGGCATGACTCATCAGAAATAAATGCAGCTACTCTCAGCAATATATTTTCCTCAAGGAAAGATACTTGAGCAGGAAAGCAGAATAAGCTAATGCAGGCAGGCGTACAACAAAATATGAGATTTCCCCCGTCTTGCAATTTCTACAATAAGCATGAGATTCAACCTGTCTCAAAACCCCTGCTCACAGCCATTAAACCAATTTATTCTTCTTTCTCTATCACATGTAGAAAGTCAGAGAAAAGCTGAGTTGAAATTAACCTCTTGTTCACTGAAAACAAAGCATTACCATTTCAGATTCTCACAATGAGCTTTGAACACATGGGACATGTAGGAATAGATACCAGATAACACCCCACTCAATCTGATTTACTTCCCTAAACAACAGAAGCCTCACTTCCTCAAGGTAATTACAGAATTCCATCTTTCCTGAGACCATTGCATGGTTCTGCATTTAAATCTGTAACTGACAACCTCTTTACCTCTACAGCCCTCAACTTCTGCTTTTGATCTACCTTGGGTAGATGGGCAAGACCTAGGCCAAGAGTTGGTTCATGAAACCGGGCCCTAGAGATCCAGCCTTACCCTCAAGGGATTTTTTTCCCCATCCCTAATTAAAGCTGAATTTCCATTTACAAATACAGACCATTCTCATTCTCTGTCTCTCTGTGCACATGCAAAACCTCATAATATACACATACTTCTGAATAAATACACATAATAATATGTGTACTGGTTTAATGCAAATTTCAAAGGCTGTTTGTGTGTCAGGTATGGAAATTAGTCATGAACCTTGCTTCAAAGGTTTTTTCATTGCTCTACAGAAGAAAGAAGTTCCAAAGACTCCCAGAGAAAACAGGCTGTTGTTAAGGACTGCTGATGCACAAGTTTTCACTAGTTAGACATCAGTGGGATCTAGATGTTCACCTGTCCACAAAGGTGTTTCCTCTTCTCTACCAGACTACTTACCCACAGATAGCACCTGTGAGAACAAGGTGATTCCAGCAGCTTTTGGCACATTATTCTTTTTAAATTATAAATTATCTGGGCTTCTACCTTTGACCAATGCATTGTGTGCTAGCATAGCATAACTCTGTGACTCCTACTAAGGATCTGAAGTTGACATTTTACTGACAATGAAAGGGGAAAAGTAGTGCCTCAAGGGACTGTATTTGGTACTGTGGTCACTAACACAGAAAAATTTGGGGTTATATCACACCTTTTAATCGATAGGTATTACAAAGTATTTAACAAAACAAGTTTTAAGTGAAATAGCACCTGGGCAAGGGAAAAAAAAGCAGAAGCTACAACACACTTGAGAAAAGCTTCCTCAGTCTCAGGGGTAAAAGCAGATGGTATCACACAAGTTGCACCAACACATGTTCTGACAGTGTTTAAAGTAACCAGATTTACTTGGGTAAGTTAGGTGGGCCTTAATGCTGTCTTTGGTTTCCAAGTAATTGACATTGTAGTGCAGCACTAAGAAAGGGAACTAGGAAACCTCTTGTCATTAACTTTTTGGTGTGATCAATTATTTTGTGATCTTTTGAAGATCCCAGGTAGGAAGAAACAGGAAGAATGTCAAGCAACAATCTTTTAGAGAAATAGAGGAGGTGTGGGTTATTTTTTTAATCAATACTGAAAGCCAGTAAATGCTGTGATCCCACAGCTGCACACAAGTTTATCAAATAATTATAATTTGAAACTGGCCTGTACTTGAGGGCCTAAAGGAAAACAGAACAAAGATAATTCTGTATTCAGCCTTAAAATCCCACTGAACAATCCAGGTGGTTACTATAGTATTTGATTTTGTTTCTGTTGCTGATGTCATACATCTGGACTCCAATACCTTGACCTCCAAGGCAATCTGTTGGTAAGCACAGTTTGCATCATTATGGATAATGCACTTATTCTGTATAATGCTAACTGTACAATGTTTAATGCATACATAATGACACAAATGCCACAAAGCTTTAGAGTTATTTATACCTGCATGAGTCATACACAATACCACTAAGATCTGGCTAAGATTCCTTTTCCCCAGTAAAGGCCAGCACTTCCAGAGGACAGGCTTATGTCTAACCATACACGGTTATGTCATTGTAGGCACCCATGACATATAACTGAGTTACAAAGCACAGGCAGTTGTGAGACTGCTGACATTTAGAACTGTAGGGTTTTTACAAACATCTGCTGGACATGGGATATGTAGGTGAAAAAATTCAAGAAGTCCAAACTCTGCTTTCCTATGATTTTAAAAAAAATCAGAAGATGACCTTGATTTTGCTTGACCCTAATCTATGTTTTGTTTCAAGATTTTTTATACCTCTGTAAACAAAAATGCAGAATAAGAATAAAAGTTATCAGTTGATAAAATTAATCTGAATTTAAGAGTTCTTATTACAAAACTTTAACAAACCACTAATTTCTACAGTCTTCACATAGCTGAGGATACAATACTCATTTCTGCTGGCACTTCACAGCCATCTATAATTCTGCCACAAAGATTATTTTTCTAATTTGTCACTGTGACATGGTCACACATCACAGTGATCCTAGCTCTGCAGTGCTCCACAGATTTCCTCTCTCTGCCCAAAATACATGGCTTGTCTTTATTTTCACAGTTTAGCCTGTCTAGTTTTTCTCTTTCTAAGAGATCATTTCTGATCTTTCAAAGATCTATTGTTTCAGTCTCCACTCAAATTTACACATAGGCAACTTTTTGCCAGTCCTGCTCTTCATACTTGGCAGGAGCTCCCAATTAAATATACATGAAGTACTTCAGTACTCCCCTGCAATTTTCAGTTAAAATTCTTAAAAACTCTTGAAGTGTGGGGATCACTATCCATAGCTGCCTTGTTGTAATTCCTGTCTTATTCCCTTCATCTGCCTGTGAAGGTATATCTGTTGTCTTTCCCTAGGTTACTGGTGTAACACTATTGATAGAATAAAGCATTTTTTTACACATAAATTCAGTTATTTAGAAAATACCTGACTCAGTTCCGAGTTCTGCAGCTCAGTATCTTTTTGCAATTTTCTTTCAAACCACATCTCCGATGTTTTTTTCAGAGTAAAGTAGCAGGTGATAAGCACAGGAAGGTAAGCAAGAAACTACTAGAAACATCAAATAGAAAGGCCCTACACAGCTGTTTCTGAGCTAAATAGAATTTTGCACCAACTGTGACAAAGGATAACTTCAAATTACTAAATCCTCTTCCTCAAAGCCTACACCCATCTAGGTCGAGCAGCTTCAATGTCCTCACAAGTGAATAGACACATTCAGCACAGATGCCTCCATTCAACACATAAAACCTGAGAACCCTCACTTTTCTGCAAGTTAAGGTTTCCCCCACCCTCCTCCTCTTTTGCAAGCGTAGCGTAGCCAGCCATCCCAGCGCAGAGCAGAGCTGCATCCTGCGCAAGCAATGAGCTGTTCCTGCAGCTGTTAGCACAACGTCTCCCCTGAGAGCCCTCTCAAGTGCTAACAGTTCACCATAACTTCCACACCACTTCTTCTCACAGCGTTTGCTTTCCCGTTTCATTTAAGAGGTGAACTCTAAGGCAAGCAAAAAGAACAAGCATCTTTTGGATTTTTTGAATCCTCTTGAAGAAGTTCCCGCTTTAGAGTTTCTTCTTAGAAATCAAATGCATTGAGAAGTATGCATCCAAATTTTTACTTATATATATTTAATACATACACACAAGTATATATATAAATATACACACACACACATATATATTTATGTATATAAAACAAACCACCTTCAAATTGGCTGGATTACTTAAAATTGAATGCCTCTGCCCTAAGAAGCTGGGGATTCAGTCAAGAATGTAAAACCAAAAATGTGCAGGGAAACAGTCTCTTGCTGTTACCTACATTTAATTACTCCTCACCACTCATCTATCACACTACATAATCTCAGTATGTAAGAGAAGACAATACCTTCCTAAGCATGCAACAAAATAAATCTCAAAGGTTTTCGTACAGGCTTTCAAACCCTCTCTAATCTAGCAGGGAAAAGGAGATGAGCTTTGCTTTCTGGCCAGTGATTTTCTTGGGCACTTTTTAGTGGTAGCCTTTTTCAGGCACGCAGCAGGGTGGGTTCAGACAAAGCACTGCAGTCCAGTGCTTAGGGTGCTAGTGTTTGACACCACAAGACCCCTGGATTCCATATCTGGCTCTAGCAACAACTCCCTGTGTGGTCTTGGTTTGGATTTGTATGAGATTGATTTGCTGTATCTGTAAAACAGGTATAATAATGACAGTCTAACTCTCTTCCTATTGCCCCAGTCAAATTTTCTGACTGATATTGATTTATCCAGTAGGAGCACCTCTTCCAGTGATAAGCACTGTGAAACTGTAGTTTCTAGGTGGACATCCTTGCCCACATTGTACTCACTCCCTCTTTCACAGGATGAGACACTGGCTCCAAAGCTGAATACCATCTCATTTAATTTTGTATTGAGGGATATTTCTCTTGAGAATGCACCTGTACACACCAGAACTACTGCACTCTGCCTTGCCAGTGATGTACTGTAAGATCTAAGGTAAATCCCTCACCCCTTTACCTTATTTTGCCCTTTTTGTTTAATAGAAGCATTGCTGTGTTACTGAAAATATCTGCAAGGCTCTTCCTAGGGCCAGCTAGATGTTCATACCTCAAAGAACCCAAACAATGCAGACAAACCTAACAGCCTATTCCAGTGCTACAGTGCCTTCTGAAAAAAAAATTATATATGATTGCTTGCAAAGAAAGAAGAACTGCTAGAGACTAGCTCTAGATTGAAGCACCATCCATCTTTTAGAAACAACAATTATGTTGTTGCCAGCTGCATATTTGAGGAAAAAACTACTCATTTCTGAGGTCAGAGGGAATAACTCCCTTCTGGTATGAAAAAGAAAAAGAAATACCTTTATCAAGTAATAAATAAAAGGGAACAGTTTTAGCCCATATAACCATCGAGGCATACCACTGAAAGAAGAGAGACTGAAGAAAGGCTATCAAAAGAGATGAGACATTCATTGTAGAGGAATAATACCTGGGATATAATTCAAACTGCCATCAAGGCAGAAATCAGCAAAAACATCAAGAGTTACTATGTACCTACAGAACAATGCAATGAACACCTGGAATTTCCCTTTATTATGGGTATCCCATGTTCCCATGATGCAGGAAATGCATCAACACAGAATTGTCAGCCAAGGGATAGGACTAAAGGCATCACTGCAGCACAACAGACTTAAACCCCTGCTCATCTGCTGGAAGCAGCTCATGCACAGCATGCAGACTTTAATGACGGCTGGAAACCCCTTCCAGGCTTAAATCTATTTGCACACTTTGAGATCATAGCACGACTGCCAGCAGTAGCTGCATTAAAAAAAACTCCTAAATGTTTGTTCTATAACTGGCTGTCACACTTTATTGGAGAATAAAGTGAACACTAAGGCAGGTGGAGATGACACAAAGGGCATAAAATCATGGGTCACATTTTTTTGAAAATCTGTCACAAAACTCCTGTCTATATGTCCTGGGTAAAAAACACAATCTGAAAGCACCAGAGAAACAGATACCTTCAAGACTGAATGCAGAATGGAAGAATGTGTGATTCTATCATGTATCATCACCAGGACTGGTTCTGGAAATAGCATAGATATATGCTTGTGGAGCTATAAAGGGAATTTTTTTGGTATGTGTGATGGTGTTTTTTTTAGTGTTTTGTCGTTTGGGGTTTTTTTGTTTGTTTGTTTTTTGTGGGGTTTTTTTGGTGGTTTTTTTTTTGTTTTGTTTTGTTTTGTTTTGTTTTGTTTTTTTGGCAGGGTGGGTAGGTGCTGGGAGTGAGTTAGTTAGCTTTGCTGCAAACTTCAGCTGAGAAATGGCAAGTCCATTTCATTGTATTGTTACAACCAACTACAGGCTCAAATCTGCCTGCAAACCATGGAAATTCAGATGCTACCTCCTATCTAATTTTTTGTTACCAAAAGATTTTTATAGCAAAAAAACCAAAACAATCAGGAAACAAAGGTGGTAAGATCAAAACCAAATCCATGACTTTAACGTGTGGTGTTCAGCATCTGCCACGCTGGTGATAATTCTCCATACCTTGGAGGTATTGCTCATTAAAAGCTATACCAATTACTGTAACTTTCTCTTTTCAGATCTGCATAGAAATGCATAATGGTACCATGGAGGGTTCGTTCATGCTTTCTTTCTTTTCTTTCTTCATTTGCTCTCTCTTCAAAGTACAGATGATCTTTTTTCACTTTAGTTTCAGTTACTCTTACATGGGAAAAATTCCTTTCACTGTTTAATTCTTCCCTCACCTCTAATAGCCCCCAAGGGGCTATCTTGCATGACCTCCTCCAAAACAATCCACAATCAGAAAGTCAACATGCACGATTTTGGAGCTACAAGTCAGAATTAAAGGGATCTGGAGCCGTTTACATGAAAGCATTTTTAATTCTATTGACAATGTAACTTTTGCCCTGTTGCAGGCCCAGCTGCCCACACACACAGGCATCCTGCACATACACACACTCCTTGCTCAAAAGCCTCAGCACAACAGCCTCAGCTGGGGTTTAAATGTTCCTCCTTACTAAAGTAACTAAGTCCATTGATCTCAGGTGAATTATGTACTAGGAGATGCATATGCTTAAGCCTTTTTGAAACATGTTTAGGTGGAAGAATGATTTCCTTTTGGGTCCTTGCAGATAGTATCTGTACCAACAAAAATCCATCATAGTTACCAATAAAAATTGCTTCTTGAATTTTCAATGTCCAGTTCAGTTGTCCTCACAGCAAAAGACAAAATGGAAGCACACTGGAGCTGACAAAAGATCACAGTAAGAAACTTCACCTTCCTATCCATAAAACAACTCAAATCAATATCCCTGAGTCTTTACCATTAATCACTTTAAAGAGACTTGAAAATATTTTTTCCCCACAAATGGTTTGCCATTATGCTCAAACAGATGATCCTTTGAATGAGGACTGAAGTTCTGAATGGAAGCAATGTACACAACACGAAATGGTCTGGTTACAGCTATGGTCAGAATTCATACTTGTATGCAGTATTACAATGTCCATAGTGCTGCAGGGGGGAAAAACATCTTCACACTATCCAATTTTGCCTACTGACATTATAGGATGGCTTTCCTGAAAACATGGTTGAGGTATTTTTTACCTAAACCATTTCTTGTCCTCCTATACGAGCCATCAATCTCGGAAGCCTCTATGTTGTATTTAAGCCTACACAGACAAGTTAAAACACTATGTTTTGAGGGCAAATTCAAATACTGAACTAATAAAACATCAACCAGAGACTGGATCGTAGCACTCAGTGCAAAGTGGTCCAAATTCTGCTAAGGGCATCCAGAATAGGAGCATTAAACATATGTGGTAATATGATACATATGGTTTTACAGACAATCACGCCACCTCAGTGAACTCCAGTCAAAGTTAGTCATTGTTTCTTGGCTGAGGTGCTTGCTTGCTATTCACTAATTCAATTTATGTATTTCTAACAGGGATTTCTGGTACATTTCCAAATAGCTTTATTCACTTATTAACAATGTGAACTGGGATATGCAGATATTTTTCTCTGTAGTCCCCTGGAGATCAAGGGGCACAAACTTGCATAAAGCAAGAGCCAACAAATGCAGTGAGTAAATTAAAATTGTAAGAAGAGAGAAAAAAAAATCAACCAATTGCCACATATTGAGATGATTGTTATTGAGAAGAATAATTACACAAGCTCATGGAATAACTGAGCAGTATTTGTTTCAAAAGCATTCAACCAGCTTCAGGCCACGTGTAAGCACAGGGCTACGAGTGCCTCCTTCAACTACTAATTGCCACTTCCCTGCCCCTTTTGTATCAGTACTAATTAGCAACATAAAGAGATATACCCTGCCTTTTTGCCATCATGCTGTTCAACTTGCATGATTTTTTTGATAGCATAACCCAGTGTTTGACATATGCTTCTGCATGATCCTATTATCTAAAACAATATTACCAAGCAACCTCTGAATGAGGACTACATTAATGAAGACTACTCAAAGCCTGAGTGAGGGCTAAGTTGAATAACAGATACTTCTACTACATTAAAACCATTACAGAGCAGGCTTCTTCCTAATATAGGTACTTGACATTTCCCATTAAAATAACTTATTCCTAGCTATTATCATTGCAAAAATGAAAATGTTTAGGTTGAAGTCACCAGTACTATCTATCTGCCTTAACTTGTTTGCTTCATGAAGTTTGAGCTTCAAAAGAATATCTGCTTCTTAATTCTATTCCCTGTTTGGAGTCAGGAAGAGCTCCCAAGATTTCCCAAAGCACAACATTTCCATACTTTAAACAAATATTTGTGAGCAACTGATCCAATCATTTCTCTCAACTCACTCTAAGTGATTGCTCACAACATTAACAACCTTGGGAAGCTTTACTGAGTGAGGGACATCTTTTAGTAGACTAATAGACAGTAAAGCTAGGAAAATAAAATTTTAGGGAAATATAAGCCCTTTCTTCATGTCCCAAAGGAACAGAAAATGTTACTTTGCTGCAGCTTTCAGAAGAAAACCCTCATTTGCCCAAAAGCTTCCAGCCATCCACCTGACAGGTGGCCAAATAAAAGTTATTGCCAACAAACAAATCCTGCTTTGATCTTTAGGACATTACAGATACAACAGAAACAACATTATTCCCATCAGTAATTGTGTCGTGTTCAGGTAGCTAAAGAAAGTGCAGTTACAATTAATATTCTAGTCCTGTTGTGACCTGGAGATGTTCCATGGTAGAATCTCAGCTTTTTGGGTCATTCGCTTATTTTAGTCAAAGCCAAGGAAGGACTACACACACAAGAGAAGAGTGTTTGCATGGTCAGATACTTAAAACAGGTAAACAGAATTGTTTTACTATTCATTTTTACCTGCCAGCTATAGGCCCCAGAACATGATTTGCAGAAATACTGAGCATTCACAACTTTAACTTAAAACAGTAGGAATTCTATGTGAAATACCACCTGGTGCTAACTAAATTCTCAAAACAGTTTATCAGTGTACAATTTACTAAGGAGAATAAATTTTCCCCAAGGTCATGGAAGCTCTTGGCTTTAAGAATTCTGTTCTTTAACAATGAACTTCCAATCTATCTATGTGCCTTGGTGGAGAGAGTAGAGATGGAGATATACTTTCAACAGATGAGAGCCTGACCCACTACAGCACTCATGAGATTATAACCTTCTACCTGCAATACATAATAATACTAAAGCATTACTGTTGTGTTTTAACCTCAGCAAGCAAACAAGCACTGTGCAGATGCTCACTTTTAGCCCCTCCACCTCAGTGGCTGGGGAGGAGAACTGGAAAACCGCAAAATCTGTGGATTCAAATAAGAGCAGTTTAAGAACAGAAATACGGAAAACTATATTAAAAAATATTGTAACTGTAATGATAAGGGAGATAACAAAAAGAGAGAGGAATAAAGTCCCCAAAATGACTAGAGATGCACAATACCATTGCTCACCACCCACTGACTGATGTCCAACCTAACCCCAGCAAGGGTTGTCCTCTCCCAGCCAAGTCCTCCCAGTTTATATACAGAGAATGAAGTTCTGTGGTATGGAATATCCCTTCAAGGCATTTCCTGTTAGCTGTCCTGGCCATGCTCCCTCCTGGATTTTTGTGCACCTCCCCTGCAGCAGACCATGAGACACTGTAAACTCCTTGACTTAAGGTAAGCACTGCACAGCAACAACTAAAACATCAGTGAACTATCAATGTTATTGTTACACTGAACCCAAAACACAGCACTGTACCAGTTACTAGCAAGAAAATTAATTCTATTCAAGGTAAAGACAATCAAGCTACAATGTCTTATTAATAATTTACAAGCAAGAGGAAACTTTGCTCCAAACACTGGATAATCTCCACAAAGAGATAAACTAGCCTATAGCAATAGATAGTAGCATTGCATCAATATGCAAAGAGGGTGGATCTCATAAGTGTTCTGTAATCTCAAAGAATGACCTTGCCTCATGCTCCTGAGTCAATAACGATGGCAACAGCACAGCAGGTATGAGCCCAAACCCTGATGCTGAATCAATAATTATCACTGTGCTGGGTCATGGCCCCCCATCAATCTGAGACAGTTTTACATTATGATGTTGCAACAACTTGTATAACACTGCAAGGTCATCTTGCATTGCTTGGGTGGTACCACACCATGATGTTGCATGAATATATACAGACACTTGCCTGTGACAGCAAATGAGAATAGAGAGATGCTAAACTTTGAAATAACCATCAGGGAGTCATCATACATGATATTATTGATAATGATTGGTGACTCATATGTCACAAGGTCACTTAAGTTTCTCTTTACAGGACAAATTCAGGTGAGTGTGAGTCCTAAGTAGGTACAGTTTTGCCAGAACTAGGAAAGACACCCCTTTACCCAAAACTGTCCTTTCACATTTTCACTCCAACCTGAACGGACAGTAGGTACTTTGTTCTTGCACACTTTTTATCTGCTCAGCCATTTGACTGAATATGATTGACCTCACTACAACCCGTGCAGAGTAACAAGATTCAAAAGGAAACTACTGTGACAGGGAAATGGCCCAATTATGCTGAGACCAGCTTTTTCCCTGGCAAAAAAAGATTCAAAGCATAACACATCAAGACACAGAAGGAAGCAGGCACCCAGTGATTGCTGTTGAAGGAGGAGAACAAAGGGATGGCAATTATTTTAATAATTTTCCAAGAGGTGGCAATAATATTTCTTATAATTGCAGAGAGAAGCAGAAATGTCAATAGTTCCAACCAGCCTTTCTTTCAGAATGGTGCCTGAATCAGCTCTTCATTTAGGCTATTGAAGCATCAGCTATTTCCCGTTAAACTACACTTGGGTCAGTCTGCTTTGGCTACACTCAGCTTAGACTGAATTTCAGAGTGATAATTACTGTGAATTCACATCCTTTTCCTGAGGCGAATTTGTTTCAGTTTCTTGATACTATTTCCACATGCATGTTTCCTTATACTGGCCCTTTACTGACATTGTTTACTTCTATTTCCTTATTATTGATGCAGTGCAGATTACTGTTGAAGTATGTTTTCCTGAGATCCATTTTTGGGGTTTTATCTTTAAAAAAAACCCAGACATTTATTTATACCCGTATTAAAAAATATAACAACAAGGATTGTTTTTAGACAAATACAAACACAGACCAGTAAGATTAAACAAAAGATGGCACAGCAATTACTAGTTCTTTTTTCTTTGTTTTCAATGCCACCTAGTAAGCAACAACCCAAGTTGGCAGTAGCCCTTGTACTCCTCTACATCTATTCAGTGTGTGTGTGCACTGAGCAGGAACAAGAATGGCTCTCTAGAAAAGCATGCAGTTTGAAAATGACATGGAAACCATTCATATATGTTTTGAGAATACTCGGCAGAAGAAAAAAAATGTAACAGTGAGGAAGAATGTAACTGTGCCGACTCTGCATGGGGCTGGGCACGGAGCTCCGTGGAAATGTTTGTGCACAATGTAAGCACTGCAGCCCCTCTCATGGCACACACAAGGCTCTCACAAGGAATCCCACAAAGGACTCCAAGACGAGTAAATATTCTCCTTTCTATCATTTAGAAAGCTGCTGTAACATTACAGATGAGCTGATCCAAAAAGCTGTTATACTAGAAGTGTATGTAATGAGGTTGGAGTACAACTGTGAATTTTAAGCAGAACTTGTCTCAGTCTCCCAGTACTGCGTGTAACCTGCTCTGGAGTTCCCAGCCCATCACTTCATATTTCATTTTGACAGTTCAGTGTATCCCACCCTAAGTGCTTGACCTGAAAATGTAGACATGATTCAGATGAAACAGAAGGTTAATTAGAAAAGCTGAAGCCATTAATGAAGGCTATCAATTATTAATCAGTTAGTCCCCTGTTCTCTTTTCCCATATCCAGGCGTATTCATAAGTCAGTGATAGGTTTTTAGGGCTGATGACATCTCTTAGCAATTGTATCACTCTGGTTATATGATTAGACCCCACAAGCAAAGGAGAAAAACATCAAACACATTTCCAGACTGAAGACTTCTTAGGAAAAATTTGAAGTGATGAAAGACAGAAGACAAAACTCCTTCACACCTTCAGAACCTTCCTGACCACTGCATTGCAGTGGACTCTGACCTTGCATCTGAGTCACTGAGTGTTGCTGGTAATGAAGGACTGAACCATGAGACACAAAAGATTTTCATGTAGGCTTGCATTTTCATAAAGAAAAATTACAGCGACAGCTGTTTTAAAGTATATATATCAGTCAAATAATATATGCATCCGATGACATCAAGAACCTACCAGAAGTTTGCCACAGACAGGTAGGTTTGAATACTCATAGACAATGTTGAAAGATGTCAGAATATTAGCAGAGAAAATTATCTTCAGAAAATGAGAACAGAGTTTCTATTAATTGTCCTCACATACATGAAATTTATTTCCCCTGCAAAATAAATCTATCATTGAAGAAAAATGTTTAATTAAGAAATGTTAATAGAAACATGCCTTTTCAACAATTTATATTAAGGTTTTATTGCCACGTTAAAGATGAAAGCCTACTCAGTTGTGAAATCATCACTTACATAAAGTGCTAAAATCATCATCATTTGTTAACTGTAGAGTAAAGGAAAAAGACTTAGGAAATGCAATGCAGAATCTCTCTTCAGAGGGAACAACGATTACTTTCGTCTTTTCCTTCTCTACTGAAAGTACTAGTAAAGAGTACTGCTAGATGAAGGGTATTTTCCCACTGCCATTTTTCAAAACTTAAAGATGCTTTTTTGGGTCATGGTTTGCCTCATCACAGATCAGTTTTAACTTCTAACTTGAATGATTATAAGTTTATTATATACTATCACATACTGAAGTAGCCACTTTTTGCAATAAACCAGTATACAAAATTGTCATGAACTAGCAAAATGATATCATATTCCTCCCCTCAAAGGTCATTAAAAATAACTTAAATCTACCTAAATAACCCAAACTCTACTGAGTGTGCATTATTATGCCTTCTGCTTCAGAAATTTTTCTATTCCTTTTTGCATCAGATCTGCAGAACAAATTTTATGTTTGGTAATACTTACTGTCTTAAAGTTCAGCTTTTATCCTCAGGAGAAAACTCACCCTCAGGTTATTCCACTGCTTGATTGTTCAGAGTAGACAGAAACTTTTCCAAGGCAAATGTTTACAGAAGTTTACAGAAATTTTACAGAAGACACCCCACCATTGTATTAATCTTATATCTCTCTTTTATCTTACCTTCCACTTGGAATAAATTATTGCTTGCAAACAGTTTTCTGCTGACTTTTGTCACTCTTCTTCAGATAAAGTTTCAGGAATTCCTGGACCATTTTAGACACTAATTTGCAAGTTTTTAGTGGACCTTGGAGAAATGTCCATTTCATTCTTCTAAATGGACCATCACCGTCTCCTGTCGCCTCATCCCCATATTTTGAACACTACACTCCATCTATACTAAATCATACTTTTCCTCCGTTTGGCAACTCTTCAGCAAGCTTTCAAAGCCTGAAAGAATCCTCCAGCACTCCAAATGTGGGGGCAGAAAGTGACAATAAGTTGGCATACACACAGGCTAAAAGGATATGCTTCTTCATGCTGGTCTTAACGTGTTTAGATACTTCTATCAGTCAAACAAAGAGGACATAAGTAACAGAGAAATTCAACAACAAAAACTACCAGGGTTTTTAGTATGACACTGTCATTACAAACCTTCAGATCTAATATTAACCTCAGTGAAAATTCTCAAAAGAATAGGCTGTTTCTATCAAAAATAATCAAAGCACTTTCAAAAAAGTAAGACAACGGAGCTATGTTAGTACAATAAAGCATCCTCTTTCCTTCAAGTAGTAGTCCTTTTATACTCTGAAAATTAATTCCAGAACCTGTGAGGGTTCTATTTTCTCTTAAGCTTCTAAATTACTATAGTTACATTCTACGGCTTCTCCCAAATTTTCTATGATCTTTGAGTCAGTAATTATAACACATTTCCAAGCACACCAGCCATACTCTGCTAACAGCTCTGACATTGGAAGGGAGGCAGGAGGCATAAATCATAAGAAGCACCAACCTGGACAGCATGAGATACAGTGACATCTTGAAGCCTAAATTTACTGTCTTTGAGGCAGACACCTTCAACTATCTTGACTTTTTAGATTCAAAGAGTCAAATGTAGCCTTTCCATATGGAGCACATTCAGGTTTACTAACAAAAGAATTGAAGGATTTCTGGTCTCCCATTTGCTCAGAACTGTCCCCCTAATGCTTTGTACTGGCTGTGGCTTAGACCTGGCTGGCAGCCAAACTCTCACCCAGCTGCCTGCTCACTTTTCTTCCTTCCTTTATCCTCCCTTCTGCTGAAGACTAGGAAGAAGAAGGCTCATGGTTCAAGATAAAGACAGGGAAATCACTTTCCAATTACTGTTGGGGACAAAACAGATGCAGCTGAGGGAAATTAATTTACTACTAGTTAATGTATATCTATTTATTTACTAGCTGGGTTAGCAGGAAATAAAAATACCAACATTAAACCAGTAGTAAAACACTTCTCCACCCCCTTTCTCAGGCTCAACTTGACTCCTTCACTGCAGATTCCAGTCCCCTGACTTTGTTGTTATCACAAGCTAAACACAGTCCCCTCAGTGAGGCAACAAACACGGATGGGGTGGGTTATAGTCAGTACATAGCAGTTCCTCTCTGCTGCTACTTCTTTCTTACACTTTTGCTCTACTCCAGAGTGGACTCTCCGCAGGCCTTTTTTTTTGGAATATCCGTCTGTTCAAGCATGGGCTCTTCCACGAGCTACAGCAGATAATCTGCTGTGTCACGGAGCTCCTTCTCCTTCTTCTCCTCCCACCTTGGTGTTGCCTCTGATGTTTATCACCCTTTGCTCAAACCCCACCCCCTTCTTGGCTTTTTCTGCCTTTCCTGAGTGTGCTTCCACTGGCTTGGCTGACAGGCTCAGCTGTGTCCTGCACTGGGTCCATTTTGAAGCCAAATGCATCTGGCATGGGGCATACCTTGGTCTTGTAGCCACCCTGCAGATTCCACCTTGCCCACATTTACATCCACTACATGGTTTTACACGTGTGATATAATAATTCAGATAGGTGCCTAACACCTTCTCTTGTTCCTCCTAGTAGTATTAAACAAGGTGCATACCTCAAATTTGAAGCAGAGTAATTTACTTTTGCAGATATCTGCCCACTTATGCCATAATTTTTAGGGGCACAGTCATCTCTGTACCTAATTTATACACCTGAGATAGCGCAGTTTGGTAGTTATGTGGACCACAGGCTCTTTAGTCCAGGCAAGACAAACCAAAAGTCCCAAATTCTGGAGGAAGTAATTTTTTTTGTTCTCATTTTAAGCAAGTGACAAGAACAACTTTCTCCCTTCCACTCTCCCATTTGTCAAAAATACACTTCAAGTGAACAGAGTCAGTGTCACTAACCGTCATACCTGACAAAAGACAGAATGCAACAATCTCACCAGAGAGCACGGCCCTGCTCACAGATGAATTCACTCTGCCCCATATTTGCCTGGTTTCACAAACTTATCACCTACTCCAGTAGATAAGAAGTCAAAAAAAATGGTTCTAGTTGTACTTGAGTAAAAAAAACACATCGAGATTAATTTTAATGACTTTTTAAAAAGTCCTGAACAATGCTCAGCAGCTAAACCTTTGAGCTCTTTAACTAGCCCAAATGTATTCTCTGGACTTTGCCTTGCCCAGGTGATATGAGTGATCCCCAAGCTACTTATTGTATCAGCAGCTCCGGGAAAGAAGCAGTGAAACTCATTCTCCCAGGAAAAGGGTGGCTTTTGACACAGAGGTACAAATGGGAAAGCAAAAAAGCTTCTGTAACAAGCTAACTATTTTTTTTTCTTTCATGTTCAAAGAACCAGAAACTATCCATTGACTGTCAAGCACCATCTTCATGGGTAGCTCCAAATCAGGATTTTTTCAGCAAGCCCTGGAGAAGATGCACCATGAACCAAATGCTACACTGCATAATACACTCAGGCACATGGCATTATTCTTAGGGTTGTCCTGTGCAGGGCCAGGAGTGGAAAATTATGATCCTTGTGCATCCCTTCCAGCTCAGGATAATCTGTAAATCTGTGAATCCTATGAATGTCAGTGAAGGCATTTTATACTCGCAATTCCTCAATTACCCCACGGGGAAGGAAAAAAAAAAAAGTTGTTTTCCCCAACCTTGATATATTTAAAAGTTATTTAAAATTACAATTTGCCACTTTCATTGAAGACAATGAAACTCAAAGAAAGAAACAAGAATCAGGCACCACGTACATCTCACAGTAGCAATACTGAGAAATCCACTGGATTATCACTTTGGTCATTATGACGTGTGTAAGAGCAAGATGTTAAGCAGAGAACAATACTGAAAGCACTACACAATACCTAAATGGGATGGCAAAGCATTCCTAGTTTTGTGTATTTTTGCATTTTTAAAGGCAAAATACTTCTTCCCTATGCCTCTGTAAATCTCTTATTTTCCTAGCTTCTTTTCCCACCTAGTTTTGTAATCTAAGTTTTTCATTAAGGAAATAAATAAGCTGGGTAACAAAGAGCTCTTCTGAGAGGAGGGGGATAAGAGTAGGGCAAGCAGGAAATACATTGTGCAACTGATCAAGGGATGTCAGGACATGGCCAAAGTAAATCAATATTGGGTGCCTTGCTTCAGGATTGCATGCAGCAACGTATTACCTCTGTCCCTACAGAGCAGCAATCATCCTTCAGTGCCACTGCTCACATTACAAGTGATGCCTTTTCAATTATCTCAAAGGCCAGATTTACCACTCTCTATTCACAAGCCCATTAATAGCCATCTTGGGAATCACTGCAAGGCTGCACACTACATATCACATGGTGATCTCTCCGATAAAGGTTTTATAAACTGAGTCAACATGCCATCTAATGTGTCAAAATACCTTTTTTCCTAGACTGACAACAGGAAACCAGAGAACAACCCCTCTGCCTTCCAACCCACCATTATCATTTAATACCAGCTGTCACTGAATGCTGGAAAAATAAGTTCTGGGAAAATAATTACATGTAATAAGTAATGACATTATGATGAATACCACCACACTGGGAGGTAACTGAAAGGTTCTGGTTGAGAACACATCCTTTACAGTGATCCCACCACTGCTGTAGAAGGATTTTGGAACAGATGTGATTGGATGACATCTGTGTGCAGATGCAGCCAGCTGTGTCTACACAGCCAACCAAGCTCAGAATCAAAGACATCCAGGATGGTTTGCAAAGACCCAGCTTGGGTCTACAAGAAAGTAGCAATTCATATTCGGTGCTGCAGCTGCATGAATAAATTCTCCCAAACACAGCTGAACATTCAGGTGTAAAAGCAGTGAAACCTGCCTGGAGCTGCAGCTTGTAGACTTGTATGTTTGAATTTACATTAGTCCTGGGATATCTGATGGGATATGATGACCCACTATAATACAGAGATAGCCCAGAAGAGCCTGGGGAGACTGGTGGGGAGTTGCTGACACAAGGCACAGGCAATGCAATTCTCTGTAAATGTCACGGACAGGTAAACATCAAAAAACAGAGAGAAGCTAAAGGGCAACACTGCCACAAAACAAATGAAGGTTAGACTGACATGTATGAATACATATAGGCATTAAAATTAGTTAAACTTTAAAATCTTAGGAAAAAAAAATTATTTTATAACAGCATTTCAAGAGAAATAGCAAAACCAGAAAACCAGAAGGGCTGAGGTAGATCTGATATAGTCAGAAAAGAGGATTGAATGGTACAGCTATGAGAGTAGAGGAGTGGGCTTGATAACCTAGATTGATAATCCTTTTCCTGTAATGTGTTCCTAAATCAAGATGCTCATCCAGTAAGCCCAAAAAACTCATCTATATGTGAAGACCCAAAACCAAACAGACTTTTTCCCATCAGAAAAAGAACACAGGAAAAATTCTGATCAGAATTAAAAAAAAATGAAGATTTTAAAATCTGTTCCAAGCAAAACAATTTTCTAATATGTAAAATAGTTGGAACAATATGCCTTTTTACCCACAGATTCAAGTCAAAATTGAGTTAATCTCCTTTGAAAAAGATTAAGGTAGTTAAATAGCAACAATTGTAGGAGGATTATAGTTAAATTTGGCTCACCAAAAGTTACGTTTTAAAGAAATATAAATGAGAAACCATAACCTCCCTCCCTTCACAGACACACAGATGAGAAAAGACAAAAATATGGTGCAGGACCACAACAGTAAGAAGTAAATGTTTGCATTAAAAGAAACAGAGAACATCTGTACATGCAAAAACTTACAAGTTCTTCAAATAATTAATATAAAATTTTTTTTCTGGTCTCACAACTGGACCGAATCAGCACAGTTAGATTTTAGCACATTGCAACAAAGCCCTTTCAGTGTAACAGAATAATTGACTAAATTCCTATTGTAAAAGCTTCCCAAAACCATCAGGGTGAAAAACAAGTCTCAGTAGTGATCCCTGGAATGATGGATGCTGCAGAGTATAAACTTAGACACAGGCTTCGGTACATTAGCACACCACCACACAGAAAATCACACCCAAAGGGAACCCCTGCTTCTCCTTGACAGTCTCCTAGTCCAATAGCTCAAACAGCTTCTGGCACATCCCAATTTTTTCCACATGTTGCCCAGCTCATTATACAATGCTACTCCTGAAAGTCTATATTAACCTTTCTGTTCTGTAGGGAAGATTCTGCTACTTAATCTGCCATGCTGCAGCATGTGCTGCCCACCTGAGTTACAGCAAAAGTATTCCAGCAAAAGATCATTGCTCACTGAGGGCCTAGTCCCTCTGAATACCTTTCTATACAACACACCTCTATGAAGGATAACCTGCTGATAGCAAGACTGTTTGTAAGAACTGTTTAGACCAAAGACACAGAGCAGGCCCTTTCCTCTTACAAAGGGAGAAATATGTGCAAAGTTAGGGGATCTATTCCTACTGCTAGTTTAGATAGCATATGAGGAGCATGAACATGGTTCTCTACAAAACTAATTAATCCCACCACTTCTTAAGGCTGAGCAGTATCATACTAAAAGGGTTTAATGATCCAAACCCAGAAATCCTGTACATGGTACTGGATTTCAGATGAGATTTTCTAAAAATAATACAACAGAAGAGACATGATAAGGTAGCAAAGGAAGCCTGAGTCAGTATAAGATACTTTTCCATCCTTAATGACTGCTATTACCCACCTTCCAGAAACTGCACTTATAACATCAGTAATTGACAAGAATAAAGAATAACCTAAAACAAGGCCTGTGTGCACCGCAGGTAAATTTGGACACTTAGAACTAGTAATATACTTGATTATCAGGTATAGGTAAAAATATGCTCAGCTGATGCTTTGCACTGTCCCAAATTATACCAGTTATACGAGGCAGTCTTTTTCTGTAGGCTAGAAATTGTTTAAACAAAGCACCAAGAATTGAAATGTAGCAGAAAAAAGGTATGCCAAGATACTTAAGAGAATATTCACCCTACATAAGCTTTACTTCAGCTTGCTTTCAGACTGTTGAAGTCTTTACAGTTTCTTCATCCCACCACCCCACTTGTACATAAGGAGGTGGAAGAAGAAAATGCCTGTATCATGTATTTAACATAAAAGCCTTTCAAACCAGCAGGAATCCTTCAGTTCAATCATGCTTTATGTACTGAAAGGTTAACTAATAGGAGAAGCTTATTAGCACAAATAACACCACTTCTGCCTTGATCCCAACAACACACAAGCTAAGCAAGTGCAGGCTACATGCACACCTAGAGAGGAAAAAACAAGCAACAACAAATACACCCCACAGCACCTGGTACTGTAAAATCAGAAGTTCACAGATGTGTGGGCAGCAGCAGCTTTCCCAGGGCACTACCTTCCCCCAGCTGCTGATGCTAAACCTCTCTGGGGTGGGAAGGGAGCAGTTTGAAGACTTCTGATTTAAGAAAAGATGAACATTTGGAGCCAGCCAGTGACAGTTCTGAGCCAACAGCCATAGTTGCGCCATTTAACCTCGAAAGCCTCAATTTTCTCATTTCATAAGCATGTCTAAACTACCTTTTAAAGTGATGTATTGTGTTTATATAGCTGTTCTAAATGTACATGTAAAAGTATGTTTGAGGCATTATAATAACTGTTAGAACAATGTTTCTGAATAGGAACTGTGGCCCTTTCTTGAAAACTTATGGTGACAGAAACTCGCAAGGATTTGAATGCTAGAGTTTCAACCAAATTCCAGGGCATTTTCTCCTCAGAATTGTCTCGGCGGTGTCCTGGTAAAATCGGAGAAGGCAAAATTGCCCTTAATTTCCCACATAAAATTGTGCAGGACTAGTTTTTCATGTTCTCTAGAACAGATGATTTTCACCTCAGTCAGCTGCATAGCAATGATCAAGTTATCTTTTCCCTGCACTGAGTTTTGAAATCCTATAAAATTCAAGTGATACTGCAAACAATGTGTAAGGTTGCTTGGATTAGATCAAGTTCGTTTTGTCATAACATGTTCCTGTTTAGGATGTTCTTCCTAGAGGCTTAATAGAGAAACAATTAATTTTGCTGTAGTTGCTGTAGTATGAAACAGTTGTTAACCTCTGATGAGAAGGTTACATCAGATACCAAGCTGGGGTAAATTATACTGACGATTGCCCTTGTTTAATTGCTTTTGAGTAGTACTCAGTATGTCTAAATGTGCGGTGAATTATTATTGTACCCTGCTGCTACCCATTAACATGAAGATCAGAATTTTATTTTACTTTTTTGATGCAACCATAGAGGAGGTGATAAAGGCTTTAATTGCAAACAGATTTAATTTAGAACCTATTAGTGCAATTTATCCAAGCATACAGAAGATGAGTTGGTCTGAACAAGCTCGTAAGTTTAAAGCTTCCTATAAAAGGCAAAAATCAATATTGCCAATTGCTAGAATCTACAAATATAGAAGATTTTAGTCTCTTTTGGAATGAGTACACTTGTTTTCTTTGAGTCTGGGGTATTTCAAGCAAAGAATCTCACTGGAGATGGTCTTATTTCTTTGACTCTGCCAGAAGAACAACCTTCAATTCTTCTGCATTTAATATTTATAAGAAAAATATTAAGAAGCAGAATAGAAATTTTCTCAGCATAAAAAAGTATCCCTAATATTTTTGTTTATTCACTCATTGAGAAGACTGACAAAATTTGAAAATCCCCAAAATTTGAAAATCCCTAAAAAAAACTTATTAGTTCTGAAATACTAAGAGAAAATTCTATAAAACAGGAAAGGCAATTCATCTCGGGTTTTATTGAAATTATGATATAATATATAGCCCTAGATGACATAATCTACCTAAACACTACAGTCAAAAGAGAGAGTAAAATAAATATCAAGTAAACCACAGTATTTATTTGTACAGTGTACAAGAAGAAGCAACGGCATAATATTTATTGCCATACAGGGTGTTTGGATAGATACTGTGAGGTGCTCTGAGATTTGATTGTTTAACATCTAATAGCAATTCACAGAACCACAAGGAATCCTAAGACAAACCTGGATAAAATAAGTAAGTTTCAAGCTCCAGAATTTTAAACAGTGGCTGCATATTTAGGGACGAGTCTTTCTTGTGAGATATCCCATTTGCTTCTAATTAGGAGAAAATTTTTCATTTCTACGCTTAGACTGAAGTACTAGTGTCTGACTTTGCCAGATACATACAACACTGAAAGTGGCAGATGTGTACTCTGAAAAAATGCTGTCCACTATACCACCATGATCTTAGTAGATGCTTCTGTGACTCAGCAAAGCTCTGTCTTTTAAGTTATAGTATTTAGTTGCCCTTATCTTTAAAACAGGTTTCAGAAAGTTGCCAAAATGTAACTTCTCACTGAGCATCCTCCATCTCCTCCAATTCTAAATTTTCACTCTCTGTTGTCCAGCTGAATTCAATAGGTTTCAAAGCCAAACTCCCCAAATTACTTTCAGATTGGTGACTCTAATCAGGCTAACTTATGGTCTAATTAGCAATTTTGCTCTTCATGCCAACGCTGCCTTACCAACTCTTTCTTCCATGTCTCCTATCAGCATCACAATGTTCAATGACAACTGCAAAACCACTAGGACCTGTGCACAAACTGTCACTGAGTGAGGAGTTATGGAATCCCTGAGCTTCCATGCTGCCTGAACGGAGCTGGGGATTCAAAATCCATCATCTTTATCCACGGGACATCAGCGCTGCACGCTCACTCTCACACCTGGCACGGATGGGGCCAAAAGGTCGCTGAGAGAACCGGAGGGGGCCCAGCCAAACGGAACCAGCTGTGAACGGGCACACCGGGGTGGAAAACTCCCCATGTTCACAGCTTCAAACTCAGCTCACAGCCTCCCACCAGAGACTCCTGCTCAAGAGCTAGGAGATAACAATAAATGCACAACTCCTATGCACAATATGAACTAGTTAAAATACATTAAAAATGGATTATTAATCGCCTTCAAAAAATAAGAAAAGAAGTACCAATAACATGTTTTCAAGCTGGCTTGAAAACTGAAAGTCTGTTTCCTGTCCTCAAATTAGTTTTCCTTTACTAATTCTTGTGTGCTCTAGGGAATGATAAATGCAGCATGCACAAACACATGGGACTTCAGAGACCAAAAGAGCTTAGGAAAGGACAGGAAAAGACTGAGAGCATTTTAGGACAAGATGATTGTGTATTTAAATAGAATGCTCCTATTTAAAAAAAAAAAAAAAAAAAGTCAGGCTCTTTGGCAGTTTTGCACCAGCTGGCAAAAAAGCCAGTGACATGCATAGCTTGGATTTGAGACTCATTCAGATATAGCCTCTCTCAGCCAAAATCACAATGCTAAAATCATATGTATTTGCTATGGGGATTTTTTATTCTATAAACCCTGATATAACAGGTAAGCAGCTATATTATAGTCCATTTTTTTTGTGAAGGTGATCTGCATATGGTAGCCTATAATACATTCACCATTTTCAAAGTACGTGGTCAGGAACAGAGCCCCTCTTCCAGGTCAAGACTTTGCATGAAAGATTGACCCTGTCTAGTAAGTAAGCATCCCCAATCTGCTCATTCACTTACTCCTCCCCAGCAAGGATGCAGAGAAAATCACAGAAGCAAAAGTAAGATAAAGTCTGCTTAGTAAGTGAAGCAAAACCATACTGCTTCTCTTTACAGGCAGATGTTGAGCCACTTCCTGGTAAGCAGGGCTTCAACATGCATAAGTTTCTTGGAAAGACATTTGCCATAAACCACCAACATCCCCTCTTACCCTTCCTTTCCCTGCATTTTTTGGCAAGGCACGTTGTCTTATGGTATGGAATGTCACTACAGCAAATTTGGGTTAGCTGTTCCAGCTGTGCTTCTTTCCAAAGTTCAGTGCATTGATGGCATATTCACTGACTTCTGAATTCATCAAGACTTGTCTTTTAACTTACAAATTAGCTTTTAGGGTTAGGGATGGCAATTTTACCATCTCCAATTCTGGTGATAAAGAAATGGAGTGCCATTAAGATGACAGCTTCAGCTGACTATCATCCTAAGGAAAAAGGAAGATGTGGCTTAAAACTTGCATTTAATAATACATTTATAGAAAGGATGTAAACACTTGTGACATGCTCTGTAAGACACTCAGAACTCCTCTGTCATGCAAGAGTTCAGCGCTTGTTGTAGTCTCCCAAGTAATTCCTTGCTGATAGGGAACAGTACTGCCACCCCAACCTTTGTGGGGCCAGCACTCCATCTGGCCTGCACAGCTAAGCAGAAACTGCTCCACTGTAGAAAAGGGAGGTAGGACACGTTTTAAGGTACTGCAGAATATGTACATACATGTACATGTCACATCTAAGATGAGGATTCTCGTGGCAATCCCAATTACCTTAAACAGAATGTTAAGTTAAAGGTATCCATTAAATAGTTAGTCTGAACTTTAAGAATTGAAAGAACACAGTAACAAATGTTTATAAAAGATACATATGATGACGTGAAGGAGAGACTCCAGTGAATCTTCACACACTCATGATAAATCAAAACAGTTCTTCCAGTCCCTCATTTGGCTCATTTTTCACCTTGCCTAGGAGGCTAGCAGTCATGGTTTCAAACCTTCAAGCATATTTTAATTCTCAGGTGGTACCTATTAAAGACAATATATTCAGAAGTCTCTGCCAGAGAACTTCTAGAGGAAAGCTACATTCATATAATTTTTAGATGTTAATGATCACAGGAGACCTGCAGAGCACTATCTCAGGATGGTTCCTTGATTTACCTTGATTACCAAGATCTTTTCTTGGTAAAAAATGTCCGTAGACATTTTAAACATTCTAAGAATCTAGACAATATAATCTTTTGCTTGAAAGCTCATCCTAATTCCCTCCCCTTACCAGCACACAGTCTAGTCACTCTCATTCACTAGCTGTTCACTTCCTCAGCTAAATGTGTTATACAAGATGTTGTCTCCTGCACTTAGCCATTTTATAAATAATTTCTTGCTGCAACAAAGAAGCCTTTGTCACATTTCATTTTTTGCTGATCCACTGGCTGCTTCACTATAAAACATCTTTGATTGAAGATGTGTTCTGCAGGAGCTCATAATTTGTATAAACTAAATTAGGAGAAATGTACACAGTTCTTAGCTGTTACATGAAGGAAATGAGGCACAAGGGGCAGTAAACACTTTGGGACTGATAACTGCTTAACCACTTCTGGTATTCAAGAACTGAATCAGACTCAAAGACTTACTCTACACTGCTTGAAATCCTGGAAAGGCACGAGTAAAAGCACTGTTCAAATAGACATCAATGTAAACACAGTCAAGATATGGTAGATAAAATTATTTGTATTCACAAAAATTAAACTTGAACAAATACAAGAATAAAAAAGGTGGTCTAACATGGTGAAATCACCCTAAGAGAAAAACTGTAACTGTTACATCAGTAAAGGCAGCTAAAAATACAGCAAAACAAAAAATAGAATACTGAAGTAGATCACTCATTTTTTCATGGTCTACAGCCTCTGCTGATATACTGCCTGCATAATAATGCAGGTTAGTCTTAATGAAACCCTGTTCTTTTTACTCTCTTGGGTACAAAAATGGAACCCTGGTAATGCCCAGTCTGTATTCAGCCTAGGAAAGGCTGAAATATTTTGCATCAAAGAGATTTTTGTTTTAGAAAATTAAAACATAAACAGTTTCAGTTACAAAAGATCTTGGTCTCATGAAAAGTTTGCATGTAATCTGCAAAGAGATCCTAAATGGTCTTGCATTTTAAGTGTCAGTTCAAAATGCACCTTTAACTTCAGATTTCATTTTTTTCCAAAATAATCCTGATGTAAGCTCACTTCTATTTCTTTGAACCATAAACCAGAGATAACAAAGTCTTACAGACATTCAAGAAGTCAATAACACTTTAAAAGTTCCTCTTCAACTTTCCTATTGCATGTCACAGCGTGAGTCTCAGACCACATTCTTTATTTGAACAGTTAGGCAGAGTCAGTGATATATGTGATGAACAGTAATACCATACCCAGAAGAGCACAGCAGCATGCCTTTGCTTTTCTGAATGACTGGCAAATCCTCCTAATCCATCCTGACCACAAAAGAATATGAGAAATTAGAGCTGAACTAGTTCTATATTTACTGCTAGTGAACAGCTTCAGGGATAAAATTGGCCAAAAATACACAAGGAAGCATGCAACAGAACTTTAAGCAATAATATCAACCGCAATTAGTAGATTTTATTTAAATATCTGAAATAATCTGAAACTAGCACCATGCCATACAGAGTAGTTTGAAAAATAATATGGAAAGAAGCTGAAAAATTTTCATTGTTTTCTTTTCCAAAACCGATTGGAACGAGAAAGCAATGATTTTCTTTTGTTGTTATTTCTTATAATGGAGATGCTGGCAATGAGTACTAGAACACTGTTTCTGGTTGGTTCAGAACCACCCTGCAATATACCCAGTGCTTCAACATGACTCTGAGTATGGCAAACTCCAGCAGCAGATTCAGGCCCTTCATCATTCACATTAGGTCTTGGCCCCTGGCATTCCTTTCTGTTAACTTACATCTTCAAGGTTCCATGAAATGTCAACATATCCCCAGCTCATTCAAAATTTGCAAATGGCCCAATTTCCCTTCCACTACAAATTAATGCATAATACATTACAAATAATCTGAACATCAAGTAATATGACCAGCTTCTACCTCTACTAAACCTCTTGGCAATTTGCCAGATGAAAACAAAGCAAACTGCTCCCTCTCCTCCCAAAGAATCACATAAAGTAATGAACTCCAAGTGTTTCCAGTCCTAGTGTTCTCATTTTCTCAAGTAATTCCACTACCCTAAAACCCTCTTTGCTCAAGTTCTCACAGAAGTCTATTTTCCTCTTCCAAAGCTAGGTTGCGCTAACATCAAATTCTTATTCTTTTCAATGACCCTGCTAAAGCAAGCATCAGCTGTATCAGCTTGAGGATCCATTCGGTTCTCACTTAACTTTCTTTGTGAGGAAAAAAACAACCATCTATCATTCTCTCTTATTCTTTGCGTTCCAAGGATAGTAATACTTCACCATAGATTCAGCTGTATTCAGGACTGTGCATACCAATCAGTAGATTACCACTGATGCAAAATGTTTCTTCACTTTTTGAATAAATCCCACTATTGAATCTCATAAGGCTTTTGAGTTTTGTTTTGTTTGTTTCCTCCCTCCCCAATTACTTTTGGCATCAAGATTTAATTCCCAGTGCATCACATTCAGCAACTCTACAAAATCCTGAAGAACTACTATAGGCAGTTTAATCCGATGAGAATTGAAGACATAGAACGTACAGAATATGACACATGGTATTTTAGAGTAAGTTTTCCTCAAACACATGTGCAGTTAAGAGAAACCCAGGCCTGGGAGAGGCATGGGCCTGTCTGTACTCACAATGTGCAGCTGCAGGAAATCCCCAAGCCCAGGGGCACTGTCAATCCGGACAAGAATGCCATCCTTCACTGTTGTGCTGAAGCCCACAGCAAGGCGGTCTGTCCTTGTGCTCGGTCTGTCATTGGCTGGCCAGGTGTACAGGATGAGACCTCCACTCTTCCCAAATATATATGTGGCACCAGCTACAAGACACAAAGCCAAAGAAAAATGTGTTAGTTACTTATTTGCCAAGTCTGGTGGTAGTACTATGACTTCTGAGAGGAAAAATTTAAGCAAGCACATTATTTACAGGGCTGAAATCAGGGTGTCCTGCTGGCCAGGCCTGATGAAGTACATTATTAGTTCCTCAATAAAGACAAGCAGCATTTAAGACAAAGATAAGTGAAGAGTTTATCAAAAATATCAAGATGGCTTATCAAAAATGAATGATTTCACTAGTGCTACTACCCCAGGCAAGGCTGGATTGGACACTGCTGTTCAAGGGGATAAAACCACAAGTGACTCCTCTTTCAAAAGCATGGGATGCAATCTTATAAGGGGATTCAAAGGAAATATTTAGCATTTCTCCTCGAGGTTGGACATGCCTTCAGCTAAAGACTATTCACACACAGTAGGAGACTATACTTTTCTCAAGACTTCATGAGATTTTTTGATATCTAGTCCACATATTTCCAGCACCATTTGTCTTGTCACCACTAAGCCTGAGAATGTGTTCCTTGCCCTTGTTTTTAAGGACAACACCAAACCTCTCCCATGCTGAACACTGTCCTCCCACATTCATGAGAGCCATCTGAGCTGAGGAAGGCAGACATGCAAGCAAAAAATTATTGCTGCAGACAAGGAAGCTGAGAAGCAAAAGTGTTTGGAGTTCACATTCTGACTTGTGCTCAACAGTCTGAGTTAGGAGCAAGATTTTATAACTCAGCAGTCATAAAATTGGCCCCTGAGCTTCTTGAAAAATGTATCTAAAATTCCTGTCCTGTCCAAATCTACAGGCAGGCCAGGAACAACACTCCTCCACATTTCAGCCACCTACAGCAGCTCATTTTTCTGAGCACTATTATAATGGTTACAGAATAATAAGCAAAAATAACCAGCTTCTGTTACTGCAACAAGGATAAAACATGTAGAATGTACAGGCAATTACTGGGTACATTTTCTAATCTGAGTGAAACTACAACTGAGGATTTTTTTTTTTTTTTGCACCATACCTGTCAGCAACATATATCATGCAACCCTGTACAGAGTAAAAGTGGATAGATACAGAATCAGGTAGGATCATGTAATGGTAATTTCTACACTTGCTTACAAAACTGCAGCTTCATCAAAGCTCTCTCTGACCTGAATTCCAAATAAATGCTACACATTAGCAGAAATAATCGATACACTTCTCCCTAGCTAAAGAGACTTCCCCTACATCTCAGAACACATTACCAAAACAGACATCAAAAACTCAGCCAAACAGGAATTAAATTATTTGTGAACAGCTGACTCAATGTCAGAGTGAAAATGAATCATATTTCCTTATTCCCTTCCAGGCCTGTGCACATCCAGCAGAACATGCCCTCAGTAAATTCAGACAAATGTGTCCAAAATCAGGGTTATAGAGGAAATTTCAGTCATAATTCTGAATTACCAAAAGAACACATTCTGGCATTCTGGAACTGTGCACATACACTACTTCAGTTTGAAAAAGAATGACTTTAGAGACTCAGTCTCCTCATTCAGCTCTAAACTCCAGACAGAGGGTGTATGACTATTTTAAGATGTGTAGAAAGAGCGTTTATTTGTCTGTTTAAACACCAGCTCTATCTGCAACCTTATGGTAAGACAACTGGAGATGACCATGTAGTGAATTATCTATGTTCTCCCTCCATGCTCAGGTGTAACAACAGCCCCCCTAAAACTACATTACAAATATACTCCTTCAGTTTATCAGTTTGTTCTATAACTTCTGTGTGTATTTGCACTACAGACTAAAAGTAGGCACAACAATGTTGTAAGCAACACTAGATTTACTCATTGTTGATGGCTTCACAAATTAAAATCTGCTTTCCAAAATTACTCTTGCTTGAATTTCAAGTTCTCCTTTTCTTTGTACTAGCTATCAGGCCTTTCAGCAGCAACGACAGGCTTGGAAGTGAGTTCCTCACTCTTTATGAAGACAGATTACTTTTTTGCCTCTCTAAGAGTCATTTGGCTGCAGGTAGACCATGTCAGTCCTCCAATGAGAGCCAGTTAGAACCAATTATGTGCTCACAAGTCTTTCATGAGACTTAACTACTTGAACAGCTTATTTTTTCCTCACAGAGAATAGATTTTGCTTCTAAGCCTACCCTGATAATATTTAGGACTTTGGTACCGTGGTACCAAGGTTCGCAAGGTAAGGATCAGAAACAGTAAGAAATAACACAGTATAAATCTGCCTCTGCTGGTCTTATTCCAGTTTTCTCTGAGGTGACTCTACATAATGCTTCATGAAGCCAAGCAGTACTCTGGTTCAGCTGGGAATGTCAACTCAGTTCTGCAGTTCACCTGGTCCACAGGCTGTCCAACTTTACCTTAAACATGTCAGGGGTGTACTGGGATGGATTTTGCAGTCACATATTCTTGCAAGGCACCGAGTTCTTGAAAGAAAGATAATTCAGATGCAACAACCAGAGCAGCACTAACCCAAACAAACCTGTAAGCAGAAGTCTGATGGCCAGTAGTTGTTCCCTCTTTTCCCAGGTCAGAAAATATCTGCATAATAAGAGATGGACCACTTGCTTTATCTGTGTGTAGCTGAATGTATAAATATTTGTGGGATACATCAATGCCCCTTCCCTTCATCAACTTTTTGAGAACAAATGGGATATCCATTGAAATTTTTTGGAAAGAGATTCATATTAACATTGTGCCAGCATAATTTTTCCCCAAATTATCAACAAAATAGTCATTCCAGTCTGAAAACATAAGGTACATCAACTTCTTAACATTTTTGTAAAGGGAGTGGAAGTTTTTTATATTAAATTTTGCTTAGTCCAGTAGTTCAGATGAGTCTCTGAGGGTATTTCATATGCTGGTGTAAAGGTCCTAACAAGTTTATTAATAATCATAACCTTCTGCTATCTAACAAGAAGCTATCTGTTCCACTACAGGAAAATCCATGATGATGGCATTTTGCTCTTCCTTCTTGGCAGGAAATTGAAATTTGGGTAGTTTTCAAGAAGCAATATTGTCAAAGGATAAAAACATTGTGCATGACCACAAGTTACATGAGCAAATCAAGAGCCATTTCACATCAGGAAAGAAGCCTTGGTAACACCTCTAATTAGCAGCCCTTTAATAGTCAGGCCTCTGAAAGCATAACTAAATAATGGAGACCTGATAGTTTATACAGACATTTTAAAAATCCTGCAAAATCTCAGTAAGAAAAGATAGAACTTTCCCCAAATCTACATAATGAAAATGTAATGGTGATCCTTATCCTACTGTACCTGGACTAAAAAGTTCATTTACTATTTCCATCACCAGAAAAAGGCATGTAAAAGGAATGCAGGTTGGAAAACAAGTGAGAAGAGATCAGGCAAATGTCTGCAGAAACTAAGGAAGGAAACAAAATTTGCTGCTGCAGGAAGCATCATAACTTGGTCATGTAATAAAAAAACAGTTCCAAAAAACATGATATAGAGGGAGCTATACCACTTTTGCAAGTGGAGTTAACAAAGCAATAAGGAAGAGCTGGTAAGATCAATTTCTGTTCTAACAGAAAACTCTAATAACACAGATTGGAAGTTTTTCCAGAAATCTGATCAGAGTGATTTGATCACAGCCTCCAAAATTAAGGTTCTCAGCCATATGTTTGCAGCTCAAGGTGGACTCGATATTTGACCATTATGTTTCCAGTCAGAGAAACAACTGCAGAGTAACTCCTCAGGTCTTTACTCGGCCAGATACTTCAGCATCTTATTTATTTATGCTTGCTACACTTGACAAAAAACAATCCATGCTTTGACCATCAAGTCTAAGGGGGAGCAAACAACACATACTGCACCAACCACAAAAGAGAACCACAACTTTCAAATGACATCTGTCTATTTATTACTCCCAAAAGTTTATGGCATCTCAATGCAAACAATAAAACATCAGTTGAAACATGTACACTGCCAAAAGAATGCACATTGCCTGAGCAAAAAATGAAGCTTCTGACAGTTGTTTCTAATACCTAACTCATTTTGGGTACATCAAATAGACTATACCTATGCTGCACAACTCCAAATTTCCATGAAATTAATTCCTTAGGAGTAAAAAGAGTGAAAGAATTACAAAAGAACATTTTGAGGACAGTCAAAGAAGGAAAGTGTCCATATGCACTAACAACAATAATAATGAAAATAGGTAAAGTTTTCACCTAGTTTTGCAATAAACTCCCAAAGAGCATACATGATTTAGCTGACTCTTCATTACTTGAAATCACTTCAACTGGATCAATTCTAAGTGTGCTGAAACATCTGTGCTGCCTAGAGATGACCTAACAGGTGTTTTCAGTTGCCAGCTTCTGCAAGGTTACTCCTGTGGGTCTTGTCCACTAAATGCACTGCATTCAGCATAACACAGCTTCTTTGCCTCACAGCTGTATTAGATGCACGATAGCATTTCCAGCTACCGCTATGAAACAAATTAGGAGAATAAAAAAAGACCAAGAGAGAATTGTCCCATTCCTTCTGCCCTTTCATATTTACCAAGACATCAGTCTTGACAACAGCTATTCTTCCTTCTCCAATTATAAGCCCTCATCTTGTTGCCCTCAATCCTAAACTTCAATTACATTGTTATCCTAATCCTTCTTTTACTCCTCATCTTCCTATCCCACTATACATCAAACCAAATAAAAAAAGTAATTAGACAAAAGAATTCTTTGTATCTTAGGAACCAAAACCAAGGTACACACTGACATATCCCCTGCCTTCAGGAATATACACCAATGTTCTTACATTATATGAATGATCTGCAATATCTGGATATCCCAGGGGTATCTTGTGAGCTACTGTCACTCAATCACACACATCATGAAATGGAAGTCTTGTCAAAACTGAGTATCATCAATAAGGAGGAAAAATCTTACTCCACCTAAAGATCCTTGCTGGCACTTGTACATCTCTGTGACTCAGTTATTGTGTTTTCCCCACCCCGAATTTAAAAGGTCTACTGATAAAAACACCTGCTTGATTTAAAAAAAAAGGAGATGGGGGTTAAAAAGGTTACAGAGGATCTAATCACCGTCATCATCTGGCTCATTCGACTATTCCATCACAGATTCCTTCCTGGGAGAAAGAAAGACCTAATACTTTCTATAACACAATTGCTGAAAAACCTTTTTATTTATCAAGAGCTGTAAATTGTCTAAGAATAAAGAAAACTTAAATCCCTGGAAAATGCAAAGCTTCCAGTTAATCCTAAAAAATAAAAAAAAAGCTTCTGTGCTTACAGTTCTCATGAACTAGCTCTTCTTCCTTTCAGCATGCTCACTCTTCCCTTGACAAACCCCCTGAGACTGAAACTGAACACCATATTCATCTCAAAAAGCTGGCATTGTTTGACATGAAACTGAAATTCCTTTCTCACTTCAAAATATGAAGGAGCTTCTTCCACACAAAAAAGAAGGAGGAGCCATAAAAGCTGCAAGACTAACACAAAACAGAAGCAGCAATTCAGATCACGCCTGCTTTCTGTGTTTGCCTTTTTTAATGACAGCAAATTAATACGAGTCACTTTCCTCCCAGTATGTGTGCATCAGCCAACAATTGGATCAGACAGTATGTTACTTCTTATTAGTTACACTGCATTAAAAAGACTGCAAGAGAAAAAGAAGGAGAGCAAGGGAGTGTTCCTAGAACTACTACAAGGTCCAAGATAATTAATGCTTGAAATATGGATTTCTCTAAATCTGAGATACCAGAAAGATTGGGGTTTTTTCCAAAAATGAATCTGCAATGGAGCATGCTGGGGATATTTATCATCTCAGAAGGAATTTAGGGATAAGCTCCTGACTGAAACAGATGCAAGATAACCACAGGCACACCAGTTTAAACATAAAAGATTGCAACACTGAAAATATTTCAGTAATACCTTAATTATAACAACATGATTGGTCAGACAAGGATCACTGTCATGTTCTCAGCATTGATCCTACGTGGATACCCAGGGAAAACTAAAAGTAGAACAAGCCTATTTCCTTTAAGTACACACTCAGACCATGAGTCTTTCCATCAATTAACTCAGCCTCATGTGGTTTGCTTATACAGTAACCCCAAAGAGATCTATTTTTCAAGTACTTATCCAGTCTCTCTTTGAATACAGTTGGAAGTGTTGCATTCACCATAATGCCTTCCAAACCCCTGGCAATGACTCTCACATATCTGCCATTGATGTAGCAAGTTAAACATTAGCCAGCTGTGGGCCCTATCAGCACAGGCAGCCTGCAGTATCTTGCACTCTATTAACAGGACCCAAGGCTGTTAGTAGATGAAGTGATTATTCCCCTTTACTCGGTGGTTGTTAAACTGCATCTAGAATAATGCATCTGATTTTGGACTGACAAACTGGAGCACATGGGTGCACAAACTTCATCCACATGAGTGGATGAAGTGCCTGCCTTGTGAGGAAATGCCTGCAGATTTGGGCTCTACCAGCTTGGAGATGACACAGCTTAAGGGCAGTCCCACAGCACCTGCGAGGAGGTCACGGGAAAGCCAAAGGTGGGCTCTGCACAGATGAAGAACAGGATGCTCCTGCCACTCTTCAAAGTGACAGAACTGGACTGGCAGCGAGGAAAGAGCTTTCTCCTCATGAGGACAGACATGCAAACAGGTTGCCCAAGGAGATTTTAGAGTCTCTGTATGTGGAGGTTTTCAAGATATGACTACACAAAACCCCAAGCAACCTGATCTGACCTCACAGCTGATCTTGCTCCAAGCAGGGGTTTGGACTAAAGATTTCCATGCATCCCTTTCAGTCTGAGTGAAAAAGGATCACCTTTTTGTGTGAAGAATCATCTTTTTCATACTTGCTCTTGCTGAATAGATTACATGCTCCCTTAGTTCTCATTCTGTAAGGCACAGTAATCTGTCCCTATATCCATCCTCTCTGTGTCAATTTTGCCTTGTAGACTTACACCATACCACCCCCCTCAATCCTTGAGTAATTTCTTTCAGTAAAGAGACCAGTTGTGTTATCAAATTCAGCTCCCACAGCTTTATGCAGCTAGATGACAGTTATCAATCTAGAAAAAGTCCACAAGGACAATTCCTCTAGGTGTTTTTATTTTTAGGGGTTTTTTTTTCTACACGTTACAGAGTGAGAAAAACATTTTGCAAAAAACAAAATCCCAAACTCCCCACAGTACTGATAAAAAAATAGAAAATAAAATACTTAAAACCACTATGCACCAGAAGAAGAGAAAAGAAACTACAAACACAACTGAAATATGAAACTTGCTGGGTAAAAGTGCCTGGAAAATTGTGACCCTTGCAGAACAGTGGGTTATGTTTACTAGGATCAGGTTATCCACCACCTACAAAGACTCCATTACTTCATTACATACAACTGTGACTACAGTCAGTAAAGATAGAGGGAACCATTTCTCAGTTGCATTCTACTGCCAAAGAGGAGGTAGCATCAGGATGCAATTTCTTATTTCTTGGTATTTCCTGATAAAAAAGCACACAGAGAGGATGTCCTTTGAGAAGCCCAGAAGGCAGCACGCCAGACGAGCTGAATACAGAGACTGCTGTTAGCAAGAGGAAGCACAGCAGGATTCATAGCTCACTTGGGGCTTGGAGGGAAAACAGGAATGTTAGTTCAGTGCAGTTTTACAGAATCTGAATGGTAACAAAATGGCCTAGATACCTCTCAGGATGGATGAAGGCCAAAATGCTATTATTGATCTCAGCCTAGTCAACCCCTCTCTAGAGAATCTCTTTCTAGTGTTTATCCTTAGCAATACTTTATTTATTCCATTAAAACAACTAATCCTCACAAAAAGACAAAAACAACACAAAAAATCCAAGCAAATGAAAACACAAAAAATGAAAACCCACCAACCAAAAAAAAATCCATGAAACCCAAACAAAAAAACCCCAAAACAAACAAAAAAACTCACACCAAAACCAAAGGAAAAAAAAAAAAAACCCCAAAAACCAAAAAAAAAAAAAACCCAAAAAAGGTGCAAAGACAACTTCTGTTCTCACAGGTTCATTAGGTCACTTCCGGTTTAAGTAGCATAACACCTTGCATGACCAATCCGAGTCCACAAGATTTTGCTTGTTTTGACTGTAGGTAATCCTTCACTCTTCCTCACATACTTGCTCACATTTCCTTAATCAGAGAAATCAAAATAGAATATACAGTTTAAATTTACTGTCTTCACTGTCATCACCATAAGAAATCTAACCAAAATTTTCTTTAGTCTTGACAGCTAAAAAATGTTGGGCCAGAAATATCAACTACTGGGTATTCATTAGAGCCCCAGGAGGTAAGAGTTTTACCAAATCTAATATGCTACATTAGCAGCAGGGTTTGGAAAAAGAAGCAAGTTTTTCAGCTATCTAACTTTTTTCTGGCTAATAGCATTTTAACAGTATGCTTTCGAAATAAACTTCTTAATCTACCACCACCAGCCATGTTTTGGTTCTCATTAGAGCAGTCTCAGAGCACACAAGTTTGACTTCTTAAAATCTTGCAATCGAGCAATGCAATCGAGCTTTTAAGAAGATAGTAGTCTATAGTACCAGACTAGAGGTAGTCCAAAATAACACTTCAGATGAAAGAAGCCTGCAGTCTAGATCTCAGGTCTTTGGCACTAAATTCCATTCTAAAAACCAATTCTCATGCTGGTTGTTTCTATAGACACAGCCTACGACTAAATGGAGCCCACTTTGATCTGTCAAAGAAAGAAACTTGGAGTTCTGGGCTTTTTGACCTCACCTCAAATATGACATTATCCCTCACAAGTACTGGAAGGTCAATGGTGAGAAGAAATGCATTTATGGATGCTCGCCATTCCCAAGGCTGTCTAACCTTCCCCAAGGTCACATAGTGGGAACGTAGAAACAAAAAGTACCCAGAGCTAGTACTAGGGCATACAAACTATTCTGTAAATGATATGCAGCTTTTCTTGCTATTATGTCTTCTTGCCACCATGAAAGGACATCCACCACTAGGAGACATGGACTTAAGCGAACTTCATACAGCCAATCTGTTAAAAGTACCATGCCAGAGTAAAAGACAAGTGTAATGGTTGTTTAATCATTCTCACCATGAAGTGCCAATTCTTTAGTGTCTTATGACATTCATGAATGATGCAGAGGGCTGGCATGATGAATGCAGAGCAATTCCTACTGACAGATACTTTCAGAGAATTTATATCCTTCCCACACTCCCAGGACAAAAGGGCTCTTGAGCTGAGTTATCATTTGTTCCATGAGAGGATTTACAGTCTTGCCAGCAACTCCTTTTACCTTACTCTATAAAGCGTTTATTTTGATATACTGATTGTGATCATTCAAGAACAACTGTATCTGAAAAAAGTCAGCAGGGGAGCGAAAATGTAGAGTGGTTCTGAATAACTTGCTCACCTTGACCTGGGACTGCATTCCCCTCAGCCAGTTTGCTTTGTCTTTGGTTATCAGTTCTTCCCCCGCATCCTCTGCTATCCCATTGTATTACATTACAAATGTAGTATCACTCAAGGGAGACAGGTAATCCCCCATGCCTGGCTACCCTTCCTCCATGGCAAAAGGTGAAGTTTAGCCCCAAAAATCATCCACCATAGTCCCTTCTCATCATTTCACTAGAAAGCACCTCAGCATCGCAGTTTTCACATCACCCTGGAGTGGCCTCTACCTTACAGTCACACACAGCAACAGCTCCTGCCATGAGATTTAGTGGCAAAGGAGCACCTGGGCCTTATCCAGAGGGGCAGGGTGATAGAGGCACACAGCACCACAGACCAAGGTACTCCCCCTGCCATGATGGACACATCAGTGTCAGACGTGTACTGCACGAGGCAGTTTAGCGAGCGCAATGCTTCTCCCCTCTGGCAGAGGCTACCAGTGAGTTTTGAGAGCTGATATTCAGCCACTCTCTAAAAGTTTTTTCATCACTATTGTATTCTGAGAAATTCAGCAGTTACAATCTTGACTAAAATACATCATCACCCAAGAAGCCCCGAGTCTGTGGCCTTCAGCTTCACAAAGCAATAGCATGTCACCCGAGTGAGGATAATGAAAGGTCTGTGGGCTGATCACATCGATCTAATGACAGCAGTGATTTCCCTACACTCCACTTTGAAAGCTTTAGGTGACTTCAGGCAAAGAAGCACTAAGTTTCTATGAATATTACAAATAATACCCATAATATCATTACAGAGAAGGTTATAATCTTTTTTACCCATTTAAAATTATGCTTTAATGCCACATTTTTGCACCTCTATACAGTACTTGATCTTAAATGCCCTGAAATATCCTGTTCTTGAGGAGGCCTACACAAACTAATAGGAGAAATTTAACTTGCTTGCCTTTGAAATTAATCAGTCATTATATTAGAGGATAATGCATCACATCAGCACACAGTGTTAAGGTAGACCAGTGACAGGTGCTACCAAACACCTATCTACACACGTGGAAGGGACTTTCTAGAGCAGTGAGTGAACCATAATGGTATTTAATGGGTATTGTTAAGAAGTTCTAGAAAGATAAGATAAACTAATAATACTGAAGAAACAGCAAAACATGGGTAGGTCATGTCCTCTTAACCTTTCCTCCCACTGAGAAATTTTGATTAAAATTGATAAATATTTTCTTCACTCATATTTCAAGTGTGTATTAATCCCCATCTCTAAGCACTAAACTTCAGTATTTTTGCTTCTATCTCTACCACTTTATTGTGAATTATCAGCTTCGTTCCCAGTAAAGGATTTAATTATGACATCATTTATTTGGGAAACAACACAGGGAAGAGTTTCTTTCAGGTACACCTTTTAGGCTGCCTAAGACATAAAATTCTATATAAAGTTGATTTCTGTGCTCCTTAAAGGGGAAAAAAAAGCAAACAACTTTTTCAAATAACCTGGAAAAATAAATTCCAGTCTATCTTTTCTTTCTCTCCTATGCTGTAAATACAAACTATTGATTTACCCCTAGCTCTTTCATGCCTTTCACACACTTCAATAATACAGAGGATTTGTTCCTCATCCTTTCATCTCCAGGCCTGGAATGCCTCTCAAGCCCTCCGTTAAGGGTCACTCATTCCTCCTCAAACTGCAGCACTTGCATTCTACAGAGCTCCACAAGTGACAGATAGTGAGACATGCAAGTAGCACATAATCCCTTCCCTCCTGACTTCTACAGCAGGTGAGACAGAAAGACAAAATTTTTATAAACCCTAGTTCTTTAAACTTTTGATAATTTATGTTTGATCTTTTGTAAGCCTCCTTCTGAATGCAATATAAAGACTAAAATATGGATAAAAAGTGATTTCCAGTCCAGCACCTCGCATAAAGTTGAACTGGCAGCACTGTTCCATCAGGTATATACTCCCACAAAAAACAGGAAACACGTGGACCCTTCTCACCTCAAATGCTTAGAAACAAAGAATCACTGGATAATTGGAAGGAACATGTAGAGATCATTTAGTTTCCCCTCTCCTCCAACTGCAAGCAAGGTCAATGGGAGAAGGTTACTTAGGAACTACTTCAGTTTTGAATGTCTCAAAGAAAGAACATTCAACAACTGCTTCATTGGCAACCAGCTCAGTATTTTACTGTCCTTCTCTAAGTTACAATTTTCTGTGTTAAAGCTTGTGCCTGTTGTTTCTCATGCTGTTTCTGTGGATCCCCAAGACGAGTCTTATCTATAAACTCTTAGCTTGGTAACTAAAGACAACCATAGTTTTTCTTCCCTCTCTCCCCTTACAGTTCAACAAACCACATTCTCTCATATTTTCCAGCTCTTTTACCACCTTTGCAGCCCTCTGCCAAGTGAAGCCCAAACTTGAATGCAGTATCCAGATGTAGTCTCACCACTGAACACAGGGTAGGAAAGCATTCCCTCAGCCAGCTGATGGCATTCTTGTGAAGACAGATCACCACATAACTGGCTCTCCAAACAAGGACACATTGCTGATTAAGTCAAAGGGTTAAACACCTTTTCTACACAGATGCTTTCTTCCATTCAGTTGGAACACACCCTCTTCCACAGGAATTCTCCATCCTAGATGACTTGGCATTTTCTTTTGTCAAATTTCATAAGATTCACCATGATGATCCCACTTCTCCAACCTGTTGGGGTCTCTCCAAATTGCAGCTCATCACTGGCTGTCCCAATTTGATAAATTGGAAACTTGCTAGGAGCACACGCCATTTCATCACCCAGGTTTTCAACACATACATTAAAAAATACTGGCATCAGCATCAACCCAAGGGGCATCACTAGTCATAAACTGCCCAATGAATGTTATGACACTGAGCATAGCCCTTCAACCAGCAGGTCCAGTCAATTTCTCACCCACCTAACCCAAATCTCAAAGGTTGGTATGTAGGGATACTGCAGGGATTGCATCAAAGCCTTTGTAGAAGTGAAAGTAAACATCTCCTGCACCTGTTATCCACAGAGCCAGTGTCATTGCAGAGGACAAGGAGTTTGGCCAAGCATAATTGGTCAGCAGCAAGTACATGTGGGCTATTCCAAATTAGGTTTTCATCTTTTGTGTGCTTGCAGGTAACTTCTAGGAAAATTTGCTCAGTAACCTTTCCAGGAACTGGTGTTAGGCTGACTACTCTGTAATCCTCTCATAGAGGTGCCATTTACCCCTTTTTCCCCACTATCATTAATAACATTTTGACTATTTTATTTGGTTTTGGTTTTTTCCCACCTATTTTCTCTCCAAGTACCTTACTATTCCCCAGTGTATTTATTGAAGATCAAAGTGCCACACTGTGATGTTGGCTCTTGGATCCTAATATTTCTTCTATCCTAGAAAGAATTTCCTCTCTTCACATATGCTGTCCTCAAGATTCCTATTAAAAATAGATGTCCCCTTATGAAAACAAGTCTCAGGACCTGCAAGCATTCCTTTATCTATTTAAGAGCCTGAAAGCATAATGAGAAGCTCCTGTTCCACTTAGTTCATCAAAGAACAGGACCTGTTCCTGAGTTATGCAATTGTCTGTTTCATGAACACATCAAGTATGACCAGTGCTACATATATCGTAATGTCCTACTTTCCTGCAAATCCAGAAAAGTGTTTTCCTTTTAGTGGAATGGGTCTTGACTCACAGTTCATTAATCTGATATCTTCTTCATTTTAGTAAAGTTGAATGGGCTTCCTCATATTGTAAACTTGGAGCTATAGGTCAAATCTTCTGATTTAGGTATTCTGCTCCAAATCCAACTCCTAATTCTGCTCCTTGCTCTAGAGAAGATCACTAAAGAATTCTTCCAGCTTTTCCATCAGTGAATGCTGCTACAGGATACTCATAAAGCCTATTAAAGCTGCAGTTTCTTCAGGGATGTCCTTCCAGCATGTCATTCTGACTGTTACATCTTCCCTTCAGTACTGATAAATTGGGATGTGCTCAAAGAACAGAAAACAAGTTCCAGGAAAAATCAATTTTTTTTCAGTGGTCTAAGAGGTGCAGGCTGTTCCATGGGCTCATTTTCCTTTGTTCAAAGCTTCACAGGTTATTTTGAGTGGTGGCTTACATACAGTACTTTGAAGTACCTTAGACATTTGTACATTAATTTATTTCTTTTTACATCCAGTCAGTTTCCATGTCATTTTTGCTAATCCTCAAAGTTATTTATATTTAAACAACAGCCTCTGGCTTTTATTCTCTCCACTTGACTCTCCCATAAGTCATAAAAGCTGAATTGATAAACTGACAATAATTGCCACAACAGAACAGTAAGGTCACAAACATAAGCAAAAGAGAATGTCTTTCTGACCTTGCAAGAAGTGTAAATCTGAGTGATTCATCTCAGGTCAGTGATTTAATTCAAGTACATTTAGTTTTTAAAGAAATCATGCTCATTGCAGTATGTCAAAGCAGTATCTGTTTGCATGTTAATTTATATTGAAATATAATACCTTTTCTAACATATTGTATTGGGGAAATAACAGGGAAAACGAATCACTGGAAAACTGAAGTCATTACCAGTGAAATTTTCCACTTCTTACAGGATGTATCAGAACTTCCTCCACCACTCACATATTTCTGTGACAATGTATTCCATGAGTAGATGGGATGAATATTTCTTTTTCAAGGCAATCCTCATATAACACTGCCAGAATAGACTTAAACCACACACAGTTGAGCAGAATTATAGACATTTCTGTCCAGTTATTTTGGCATTACATGTAGTCTATCAGCAACCAGTTACTTTCATGGTAGAGCAAAAAGAAATTGATGACGTGTTAGGGCTTGTAAAGCAGCTAGACCATCCAGTGGAAAGAGACTAGAAACCAAACAATGTAAAATATGCAAAATCCTCTCTTCTGAGTTACATCAAGTTAGGCCCAACGTGATGAGGGAGTTTAAGGCTGTCCTGTGCAAGTTCATTTGCCCTAGTGTTTCTACAGCTGAACTACACCAAGGAGAGGGTATAAATAACGCCTAACAGAGAAAAGAAGAGAGACCATGTGCTAGTGGATGCCAAAATAACATTGTTACTTGTCCACTCATGAAAGACCAACCAATCCAGACACTGAGCAACTACAACCACCCTGAGCTCAGTCTTCAGAAAACCTAAGGTCTACATACATTTCTGTATTCAGCAAGAACCGGGTGAATAATACATCTGTCAGCCCCTGGTAAAAGGAGCTGGTACCTCAAGAATAAGTAACCTTTAACTATCTAGGATAGTTACTATTTTCCACCATATTTGCAGATACACTACACTTGGTTTCTAAATGCAACATTACAAACCCAAGCTCTTTAGTGGGCTTTTTGCTCACACCACTTAGGAATAATTTTGTAGGAAAAAAAGAATCAAAATAAACCTACTAAGAAAATACCGGCGTTAAAAAAAGAATAAATATAAGTTCCAAAAATCTCACATGAGACTCTCATGACAGCAGTAACTATACATGCTTACCCAAATAACAAAAACACAAGAGCCCTCCCCCACTCCGGCACTTTCAACATCTTCCTTAAAAAGTTTGCAGGAAAACATAAATTTCCATTGTTGCTCAGCTCTCGCTTTCAGATGTGGAGACTTCCATCACTAAGCACTACATAAATCAAGATACTGCATGTCAGCATGCTTTCTTACTGCAAACACATTGCTATCCCTCCTTTTATTAGAAGGGGAAAGGCTAAAGAACTTGTTTCCTTCAATTAAACTGCAAAACTTGGTTTTACTTCTTTGGCAACATTAGCATCATAGATTGTTGTGCTCATGTTTATTTCTCCCTCCAGGCTGATACCCTCTGTATGCAGAAAATAAAATAATTGCAATGTTTTCCCCTCCAGATCTTCTTCTATGACATACATCTTCAACAAGACCCATGAGAAGTGAATTATGAAATGATGGGTAAGGAAAGTAGCCTTTAATCAGAAAGACAAGTATTTGGAAATTCCTAGTTACACATGTATACCACCTAAGGTCAGCCATTGATTAGACTCTCTAGAGACTACTGCAACACAAGTTGAAGAAAAGTATTTCTGTTTAAAAAGACAATCGATCCAGCACTCTGAAATAAAACTATTTTTGCTTCCAGGCACACAACCCTATTACTGCAGCTCCCATTTTTCCTTTGCTATCCCTGTTGTTCCTTAGTAAACTCATTTGCATCCAGTTTGACATTACAGGAGATCCTGACATACAGGAACATCCTCTATCTCCAACACAGGAATAGAATTTAGTGATTTCCTTGTTCAGCACTGGCCCAAGGGTATTTTGATGCAATGGAGGTATTTTGTCTGCTACCACTATAAAATAAGCTAGTGAACAACAGCATGGGTGTCAATAATGTTGAAGCACAGACATCTTAAATGTATGTATTTTTCTGAATTAACTTTAACTCACTATATCAATCCATTTGCAATTTGAAAGGAAAAACTGATGGAAGTATTGGCTAATGTGATCCCTCTCTGCTACAGCCTGAATTATCCACATCTAAAAGGACTGACTGAGGTAATGGAAAAAAGGCTATGCACTCTACACACAGCTTATGTTAGGAGCATGTTTCAAAGGCTCCTATAGTGAAAAAGAAGATAAACCTCCTAAGTGGCAGCAAAAAGGAACAGCTAGGAGTAATGCAAAGAAAATGGAAGGGGAAAAAAAAAAAAAAAAAGAAGAAACAAAGAAGCCAGCTGAATATCAAGGGTAACAAGAAATTAATTCCGACTATATAACCATTAAGGTTGGAAAAGAATTCCAAGATGCTCAAGTCCAACCTTTGACTGAACATTGCCATAGAACTAAAGAAGATGAGCTCTCTCCATGCTTTTATTTTCCCCCTTCTAGTTCTGAAGCAGGCCCTCAAATAACCATCCTCACTTCAAAGCCACAGTGCCTGAGCACCCAGTCAAATTTTCCAGACGTGTCTCACACAAGAAAGCTGTCTTCCAGAGGCACATAGGGATCCCAAAACCCCAGGTACAGAACTACTGTTTCTGGTGATCAATACACACTGCTGTATAATGACTGAAGTTTTTACACAGAACCTTTAATCAGCACTGTTCAGAAGTGTACGTAAAGCTCTTTTCAAGTGGCAGTTCACAGAACATCACCAGCAATATTTATTTCTTTATTTTCTCACCATATGTCTGGGACCTTTTACTTGGGGGCTTTTGTTAGACTTTGGTTTCAGTTTCACTGCTTTTTCTCTCTCCCTGCTGATGTCTGCCAGAGGCATCACCATGGTGACTAAAAGACCTCCTGAGAAGATAACAAACCCTCCAAGTTTTCCTTCAGAACAGTCTCCAGCTGTTGCAAACTTTCCCCATTTATCTCTTCACAGCCTCAATTAGAGCAATTGCATCTTGGAACCGATTTCCTCCTCCCTCCTACTGAAAATGCTTTGGTCCACCTGTCAATTGGCATCCTTGCTTCATTACTTGCTGACAGCTCACAATACAGCTCCCATCCCCTGGCAAATTACTCCTAATCAATTCCTCCTGCAACATTATCTCGTAGCTCTTTAACATACAGACACACACACTGGGAAGGGGCTAGCTGGGATTGCTGCCTCCCTAAGGAACTATGATACATAAGGAATTTGGTGCATGGAATATTTTCCTGGGCTTGCTGCTGGTTTGTTCTGGGACACTGGATGAGTTTCATAGTCTCGCTCTCCCTTTCTATCTATACAGGTGCTTAGAGAAAAGAAAGCTTGATTACTCAGGATGAAAACAAAGAGCAAGCAAATAAACAGTATTAACAAACACTGCACTACGTAATGATTGACTTTTTGCTCACAATATACACCCTGATAATCTGTTGATTTTTGCTTAGTTGCCCTATCAGCCAATGCTTTTGCTTTAATCCCAAATCTTGATCCCCTTTCCTTACACCAATAAGACAACGTGACAAATACCACAGAAAGACAGCTACCCACTCTGTAACCTGAGACAAAAGGAGCCTTCACAATTTTGATGCATGATCTAGGGAACTTTTAATCACATTAAATTAACCAGGCTGTCTTATTCAAAGACAACAGAAAAGATAAAAGTCATCATGAAATGGGACCCATAGTACCAAAGATTAATATAACTTGTTCTTCTGACAAGTGGATGTTGTTTGATTCCATTATTTCAATTTTTCTTAATGCTGTTTTTTCTCAATGGTGCCACACTATTCACTAGATATCAGTCTAGAATTGTGTTTGAAGAGTTTTTATGCATATATTTCTATGTATCTCCTTTCTTTTTTAGTAGTTTATTAATGTAATAAAACACATTGAAAGTACCTGTGCATGTAGACACAGCAAACTCACCGACTGCTTCTAAAGGATGCGGAGCACACAAGGGCACATTGCTGAGATTTTAAAGGTCTTTCCTTGCTAGTACGTACAAAACTGCCAAAATTTTCTCAGTTGACATGGCTCTGAATAAGGACATCTGCTTGGCAGATTTATCACTGGGAGAAGCCACACAGATTTTAACTACACTGCCTCTAACACTGCTGCTACTGAGTCATGAATTTCTAGGGCTGACAACTAAGTTCACCTTTGAATTGTTTTCACTCCTGGCCCTCCCAGGTGAGGCTGCCAAGAAGATGTGCAATCAGAGTTATGAGTGATAATGGGAACTGCCAAATGGATCCCAGATGCACCAGCTTCTGCCTTTGCTCTGCACAGACACAGCAGAAGCCTTTAAGAGCTAATGTAACGTCATGGAGCAGTGCTTGTTCAGCACCCTTATTATGTGCAGGAAAGCAGTTTTCCTTTTGTGCTACAGAGTGCAGAACTGAAGGCTGGACACAAAGATGAGAATTAGGAACATTGTTCTCTTTTCCTAGTTTTCCATATGGAAAAGTAGAAAAAAGCCCATCAATTTACCTTAGAATAAGAAAATCTTTCTGGGCACTTCATTGTATAAACTGAAACAAGCTGCAATTCTAATTTTTTTTTTTTAATTCTCAAGCAGTTAGTAGGAGAGAAGGCATATGTTTGTGGGTATCAGTAAGCATGTGACAAGCATGAAGGATTATTACAGGCTGACTGGATAAGCCATATGTCAGTCAAAGGTGGGGAAATCATATGCTTTGTACTAATATCCCCAGAGACAGGAGCCTTTCTAGTCTCATTTGAAATTAAAGGAAAAAGGAAATAATGCATTCCTTATCAAATCTGTGCTGTCACGCAAAGAAATGAAATAAAACTATCAAGGGCAGTGAATGACTCCCAGCAATATGTAATAAAAACAATTTAAGAAACAGAACTTGACCTTATAATTTTTAAGAGATGTTTTTTCTAGCACTCCTTATTACTTGAAAAACAATTATCAAGATAACATGATAAATTCTTATAAACATGATTTTTGAGACATACTAGCACACAACTAGCTCACAACAGACAAAAAGTATTTTTGAATTCTTTTCGCTCTCTGCTTGCATTTACTTCAGGCACCCAATACACCCCAAGGAAACAAATCCCAGCACTGCACAAAGCTCTCATATTGGCTCAGAGACCTTGCCCAGACATATTCTGTTGAAGTGAATTCCAAGAAAGACTGTGAGGTCACTGTCCCCTTTTTTTGTTATTAAAATACACTTGCATGATGCTGGCTTTATAAAATGTGGTGATAATTTCCGATATGGATTCTTAAAAACATTGTCTAATTTAATTTTTCTTTATCTGATTTCATAGTGCTTAGAAAGAATAAATTCTATTTGTATTTGACAGCCAGGGAAAAGCACCTCGGTGGTCCACACTTCTGGAAGAGCCTGCAATTTCCAGAATACTAAATCAGGAAGTGCAGTAGCATCTCTGTCTCCCTGTGATATACCAAGCACCGTAAAGTCAGTGAGACAGTAGAGAAAAAATTCAGGGATTCCAGTAGGGAGATTCCCAAAGGTGGCCTAGGAGTCCATAAAGAATCTGAAATTGGACTGTGGAACCACATTATTACGTTTCCGTTTCGTATCCGTTTAGAAACTCTATAATGCATTTACGATATTTCCTGATGATTATTTTTGTCAGTAACTCAATGCTCAACAGTGTGATAGCTGGAAAACACTGTCTGTTCCTTACAACATCTCACCTATTTTGATAGGGACCTATGCAGATATCAGAGAGTTACAGGTTCTGATAAGAAAGAAATTTCCAATAATACAAGTGACCAACAAGTTTTCATGGAATGAGTTGCACAGAAGAGCACCTTGTAATAAATAGCTAAGAGTGACAAACACTGAAAATGAAAAAATGGAAAATCACAACCATATCTTTATAAGTGTTATCCCTCCAAACATATGCAACAGGACATCTGCTGCTCTTCAACGTCTCTGAAAAACAGTTACATACCACTGGGAGGAAAAGAATTTCCTCTGATCCACCAATGGCATAAATGCAAGCAAAGCTGATACCGCATTGTGATGTTTATGAGGTCTGTCTTAGTTTCAAATCAAGGAAAAGCAGGAGTTTTTAAAGTGTTCAGTATAAACAGGAAGACAGAAACCTAACAGAACCAAAAAATTTCATCTTAAACATTCAATGGGTCTAAAATAACTGCCCTGTAAACCCCTAACCTCTGCTCCCTGCTGCTCAGACTGGGAGCCCTGAGGTGGTTTGCCACTGAGGCACTATATCTCACCACCAGGATCCACATTATGTTATCCTACAAGTACACTCCCTCCATAAGAATTAGTAGAAGCAACAAGCTATACAATAATTATAAAAATTACAGTCAAAAAAAGCCTACTGCTCAAGAGAAGAAAGGGTGCATACAAAAATGCACTGAACTGGAAACAATACCACAGAGCCCTGCAGCAGAATAGTCTAGAACATCTAATTAGCTATTGCTGAATTTATTTTAACTCAAAGGTTTCCTTTTCAACGCTTTTGTAGAGGTTTTCATATGAGAACAACAAAAACGGTTTCCAAATCAAAACAGAAGATTAATTTGTGGTATGTCTGCAAGAGACATACAATTAAAGCATCTGCACTATAACCCAAGTTATCTGCATGGCATAGAACAGGCTCAACCACTGTCTCTTGCCCTGCTAAAAGCCTTACAAATACATCAAAGACAGCTCTGCTGCTGTCCCATTGTCACCCCAGAAAGATTATCTAAATCCCATCTTCTTCCCAAAGATACAAATAAAGACTACAAAACAGGAGAACAAAGACTTAGTTCAGAGACACTTCTGAGAGTCAAAGGAAATACAACTCTATTTTTTCACATGGGAAGTATAATCTTCTGTTGCTCAAGCATCTGCTTGTGAAATCTCTAATATATGACAGGCCATTTCTGCATACATTGTCAGTTTAGAGAAAAATATAACATGGAATAATTTCCATCTGTAGAAAAAACTCAGATTATCACATTTATTATAAATGACCTAAAACTACTTCACAAATACAGGTATATCACTGCGTGCAGGAATCTTCTTACCAGTAACAGTAGAAAGCAATATGTTCAACCATTTGAACACACTAAACTGAAACAGATTTAGCTCAGAAAATATCCAAGGTACAGAAGAAGATGCACCAAAAGCAGCACTCCTTTTGCTGAAAGTTTTATGTGACCATGTGAATTTCTGCAAATTTAAAAACAAGTGTTCCTAACGATCATTTACTTATGCTCTTTGCTAGAAACGTAACTGCAGCATCACCTGGGAGTTAAAAAAAAAGTTACTGGAAACAATGTAACATTGTAATTATTGACATATTTAATAAAAACAGAAAAAGCAAGCGTTCAAATTACATAATAAATACAGCTCTAAGCCATCTGGGATCCTTCCTACAATGTCTTTCCCTCCTTACCCAAGCAGGTGCCATTCCTGCTCTTAATGAAGTGAAATTAAGAGCTTCCACAGAACTTCAATGCCTGAAGATGAAACACTGCTTCTCAGCTGAGACTTCCTTAAAGCAAATCAAAAGGGTAAATGTCTATCACATCCTAAGCTTTTTTGTACAAACCACATTTTGGGCACGCAGATAGAAATTCACTGCATTTTCCATCCCTTCAAGTTCCAGATATGCAAGTCACGAAGCGATCGAACCTGCAGTCTTTGTTTGATCCAAAACCTATTGAGATCAAAAGCTTTGAAACAGGACCTTTAATGTTTGGAATGGATTTCAAAGAAGCCTCTAATTAAATTTATTTCTTTTTATATTTTTATTTTTCATGATGGAGTTAAAGTACAATGGGACAAAGATTTGAAAAAATCTGATGAGGACCACATTGATATACAGAAGGGCTCAACGAGTTTTTTTGGGTTTATTATCTATTATCTGCTAGTATTCCCTTCACCTTATTTAAGTTGCATCCACCAAAAGAAGATTTTAGCAAGAGGGTTACAGCTGCTCAGGATGTCTTCTGTTCAGATCTCATTTAATTCTATATTAGCAACCATTCCCTGGAGAACACATTTAATAGATGATGAATGTGTTTCATGAACAAACTTTCTCAAGAGTGTTGTGAGACCTGAAAGCCCTTGCAGAGAGCAATGATCTGTGTAACTTCATATTCCATGGGGAACACCATTGCTCTGCTTGTACTCTAAACGGTGAGGGAAATGGAGCCCACCATTGGGGGAGGAACTGTAATTCTAAAAATGCCTTTATAGGCAGAATGAGCACTCATTGTGTTGGATTGAAAGATACTACACTTGTTGGCTTGGTGCTAAATATTCCAGATCTTCAGAGAGATCAAAATAGATCTCTGTTCTGCCCCCCATTTTCTGCTTATCCCCTCTGAGTTTCCAATGCTGTAGTCTCTCCACAAGTACAAAATGAGGTGAGGACACAAAGCCTGAAAATAGGCATTAACTGAGGAGAAGCAGATGCTGCAGTCACAGGTGTCTGTCAGATGTAACTGTCCAGTAGCCAGAGGAGAGGACACTGAAGGGGGAGGTCTCTAACAGAGCAGCCTGACAGCAGGCAGGCACTGGAGACATAACTGAGGGTATAATCAAGACACAAGCACCCTCCTCCTGCAGTGTTCATGTAATGCTTATTTCAGCGACATCTTGATCCCTTTATAGATAGACAAAAAGTATTCTCTATAGCTAAACACATGGTGAAGGATCTGGGGAGAAGGACTGCCTCTAAACCTCTTCAAGCGCACAGCATCAGCATCCTGAACCACAGCAGTTTTCAAACATACTCCCATGATAATCAGATTATGACAGAAACTTAAAAATCTTTTTAAGAGAGCCTATCAATACAATATTAAGAGGGAAAAAAAATGTCTTTAAAACCAATATCACAACCTGCATATGTATATGTTTTGGTAAACTTTTCTTCTAGATTAAGTCTTTATGCCTTACACTTACACTACAGAATGCAACACACATTCAATTAGGTAAATTTGATCAGATTAAATAAAAGGTTTGTTGAATTAGTTGCAGAACAAAAAAAAAAAATCACCAAAAACAAAACAAAACAAACAACCCAAAACCAAAACAAACAAAACCCCCCCCAAAACAAACAAACAACAACAATAACAAAAAAAAAAAGAAAAAAAAAGAAGGGGAATTATGTCCACAGCAGTATCAGAAGTTATGTGCTCTCTCACTGCAATCAGGAAGCTATAAATAAATATTTCTTCCCATTTCACTGTTGAAAGATCTTTCTTCCATCAAGTAATATTCTAGAAAATCTGGATATTCCAAAGGTGCCATTTCTGACCTTACGCATTTCTTTCTTTTTTACACAGATGCAAATAATACAAACTGACTTGGAAAACAAAACAGACTTGGAAACCTTAAAGGACCTTCTGATGCAGCCAACTGTGTAAAAGGCAATAGTGTTTCTCTCAGATCTATGTTTATCTTGTTTTAATGAAGTGGATAGCACCCTCTTATAACACATTGCTTTCTATCTATATATTTTTATCCAACTAGGAGGATCTAGAATCACTCGAAAATTCATTAACACTGACATTTAGACAACACAAAGCCATTTCAATTCAATTAAACAAACACAGTGTGTTAACCTTCAGCAAAAGAAGTAGCCGTTCATTTTTATAGGCTGCCGTAAACAGATTTCTGGGCTTCAAAGCCAAGATCAATAAAGCTTCTGCAAACAATAATAATCTCACACAGACTCCATCGACAGCTGCTCAGAAAATATAGGCTGATTCTAAAGGTCTTAGTGACTGGGTGCTTTCTTAGTTTTTTCCTCTTGCTCTCTAACATCGGAATGCAAATGCCAACCAAGACCTTAGTGCATTCCTTCAGACACTAAAAGGAAGTGCTCCCTTGTTCAGCAAGAAAGTCTTCCCATTGGGAGAAAACTTTGGGACAACAGTGAACCCATGTGTTGCGCAACTACGTACATGCTGAAGATATGTATACTGTGCTATAAGACACTATTTCCATAAAGCAGGGGAGAGAGAGATAAAGTCTTAAGCCTGCCCCTTTTTCCTTTAGATCAGTGCTATTAGGTTAACACTGATGGAAAACTTGCACTCATCCACAGAACAGGTGCAATTCAGGGGCCAGCTCTGTCCACGGTGACTTCCTTGCTCTTCCATAATCTCGTAATGCAAAGCAACAGGACAATGCAGAACAGCAGCTTCTGCACTCCTTAGTCCTGCTAAAGCTGCCAATGCAAAGGCCAGCCTTATGTTCTTACTTACTCCAGTAAACATTTTACTTCTTCCTACGCATGTCCCCAGAATCTTACTGACTGAATGCCACACTTGAAGCCCACTGATAACTTCAACCCAGCAAATACAGTAGCAGTGCTGTGCTTTATCAAGTGCAGTATTTATCACAATAGTCAACAGAGGACACTTAAATAACTGATCAGGAAACACAAAACGCAAAGAAGTGGATGGCAAATCATATCTTTGCTCTTCTGGGTACATTAGGAATCTTGCAGACACAATGTATCTAAAATTAGTATTTAACAATGAGATGCAGTATCAGTTGCAGTTACATAATGGCACATGGTCATCATTAGAATTATGCCTTTACTGTGGCATATAAGGTTTTTCCTTCTTTCCCAGAAAACTCCCCATGATGTGAGGAGAAGGGATAAATACAGCATGAGTACAGAAATTTGGAGACTTCCTCCTACTTTCTCTCAGATGTCAGTGAAGGATTGAGGTGAGAACTCAAAATGTACTCTGTGATAGCTCAGAGATCAGGTCTCACTCAGGTCAGTGGATTAGGCCTCTTGAGAACTACTGAAAAGTCATATCTTTGAATAGAAGATTAAGACTTATTTTTGTGTGGTCAATATGAGGGGTTTGGAGGGCTTATGTAACTCCACAATGGCTGGTTCAGCTGTTGCATCGACAAAAGTGCACATCTTCTCTTTAGGATACTTCCCTAAACCACTACAGAGTTTCACAATATATGAAAAGGAAGCTGTCACACGTATTTCTTTCAGATATTATACACCACCATGGCACATTGCATATATTTCATTCTTTCAGAGCTTAGGACCTCATACATTATCTGATATGATGAGATAAAGTATAATCATAAACATCAGAGATATCAAACAAACTTATAAGTTGTGTAGTCCACCTTAATAATGGAAGATAAGAATTCCCCACAGATGGCCAGCTATCATGGTTTAGCTGTAACTTTAGGCTACCCTCAATAAGGTTTCAAAGACCTTCTCTTTTCATAGTCACTCATTTCATTTGCTGAAAATAAGAACAGGATTGCACCTTCTGGGGGTATTCAGAAAGAAGGTACATGACACCATACTGGCAAATAAGCAGTTTTCTAATTCGTATGTCTAACATTTTAACCCTTGATGCACAGACGACATTCTGCTGAATACCTACAATTTGCTGATGAGGTGGTTCTGGTGGTTGCTGGAGGCCTCTGGTTTGTGTTTACTGTATTTCTTCACTAGAGTGCCAAAAAATTAATTTCCTATTCATGGACATCTCATTCAGAGGAATCCTCAGCAACCCAGCACTTACTGAAGCAATAAAACAAAATCTAAGCAATAAGCCTGGTGGGGTATATTCCCATTTAGGTTGATTCCCAAATCACCCTGACAGGTAAGAAAAAGTAGTTCATGGGCTAAAGCAAGACAATTAATTCCGGTCTTCTAGGTAGAAGTCCATACAGTCTATAACAACAATTTTTCCTTCCTTCTACTACTGCAAACTAGTGCCAGATTTGCAATATGCCATTTCCAATGAAGTTTTAAGGAATACAAAGTACTCCGGACATCAGCACTGTTGGCAAGTGGGTGCTACTCTGCCCAGCTGGCAGAATTATTTCTGCTTTCAAGGGCATTCAGTAGCATTAATACATTCATTTGAAAGCAATTGTGCTTCTGCTAGTAAACACCATTTGTATCACTACATAAGAGGTTGCAATGCCTTGTGGTGGATTTGCAAGTCTGCTTGGCTCTGTCCAGTCCTGCTCTTACCCCTCAATTTATGAAGGAAATCTACCTTTTGCTATGAGCGCCTCTTCGGAGGCAAACAAAATGAATACACAGAAATTCCGCAAAAGAACAGTGAGGAGGCACTGGTGGGACTTAAGGGAATGAAAAGGAAACAGGTAAAGGTTACACAAAGCATCTGAGCCCTGTGGCAGAGGGCTCTCACTGCTGAATTCATTTGACCTGCAGAAACATATTGTCTAGTCATATAGAAACTAATAAGCTTACTTCTCCCAGAGACAGCAGTTCATCACACCTCCAACTTCAGAGGCTACAGGTCTACTCAGCTGAAATCAGGTGACAGGTACCTCATTTTTATCACACCTGGCCTAAATGAGGAAACCTGTTGGTGGAAAGGGCATCCTTTATACCTCTCATCACTAAAGATACTGACTAACCATTCACTTGAGAGCTCATGTAGCTGTTATTTTGCTTTTTATCTCTCATCCTGCATCGTAAAAACACCATGATTTGATCCTTGAACTCATGTGGATAATATAGACTATGTTCCTATACCAATATCTTCACACCCATACTAACATGAACAGCTGAATGAAACCTATACTTCAGAAACAAATCAAGTAAAACTTATCTTCCTTCTCGTCACATAAAATTATGTGAAAGATGAGACTAATCCCCATGAATCACACAATCCACTTCCTTGAGGCATTCAGCTACTTGAGTCATCCCTTCAAGCTTATCAGCAATTTGACCAAAATACCAGCAAAAAAAGCCTCACAATTGCAGACACGTATGTGGGTGTGATACGTTGGCCCTTGCTGGAAAGCAGGAACCCACCAAAGCCACTATGTCACTGCCCTCCTCAGCTGGACAGGAAGAGAAAATATAAGGAAAGGAGAGGCTCATGTGTCAAGGACAGGGAGAGATCACCCGCCATTACTGTCATGGGCAAAACAAACAGAGTGAAGTTGCAGAAAATAATTTATTACTAATTAAATTACAGTAAGATAATGATAAAGTTAAATCTTAAAAATACCTCCCCTCCCCCACAAGCATCTTCCCAGGCTCAATGCACCCCCACTTTACTCTACCTTCTCCCAGCAAGCAGTGAAGAGGAGTGGGTTAGTTCATCACACACTGTCTGTGCCACTGCTTCCTCACACTCTTCCCCTGGTTCTGTGTGGGGTCCCTCTCATGGAAGCCAAACCTCCACAAGCTTCTCGCACAGCCCCTTCCTCTGGGCTACAGCTGTTTGCAAGCTGATGCAACATGGGGGCCTTCCATGGGGTACAGTCTCCTCCAGTCTGGTTCCTTTATGAGGTCACAAGTCCTGCCAGCAAATCTGCTCCAGTATGGGCTCCTCACCATGGGGACCAGCACAAGCTTCCCACAGGGTCACAGCGTTTGGGGCACACACACACCTGGTTCCAGTGTGTGTTCTTCCATGGACTGCAGGTGGATTTCTGCTCCACCTGCACCTCCATGGGCTGGTTTCAAATGTGACAGTGGAATAACTATATACCTACATGTCTGGGTTTCAGCCAAGACAGAATTCATTTTCTTCCTAGTGGCCAGAACAGTGCTATGTTTTGGGGTTACTATGAGAATAATGTTGATAACACAATCATGCTTTTAGTTGTTGCTCAGTAGCACTTACCCTAAGTCCGGGACATTTTGGTTTCCCAGTTTCTGCTGGTGAGCAAATGCACAAGAAGCCAGGAGGGGGCAGCTGACCAGAACTGGCCAAAGATACCTTCTAAACTAGAGAATGTCATATCCAGTTTATGAACTGGAGGGATTTGGCTGGGCATCAGTCAGTGAGTAGTGAGCAATGGTATTGTGCATTGAGTTTTATTCCTCTTTCAACTTTTGTTGTCTTCCTTATCATCATAATCATTATTATTATTATTATGTTTAACCTTATTTCAACACTTAAACTGTTCTTATGTCAACCTATGGGTTTTACTTCTTTTCCTACAATTCTCCTCCCCATCTGCCTGGGTTGGCAGGGACTGAGACAGCACCTGCACTATACCTTGCTGCTGACTGAGGTTAAACCACAACACCCATAAATCACAATTACATAATCACTTTTCAGAGGGAAAGCATTTCTATTCTTCCCTCATGGAACACTGCTGTATTAAACCCTACAGCTCTGATCTGGCTGCACTGGAAATATTAGCATAGTTTGGGGGGAGTAAAATGAGTTCATTAAACAAAAACTACATTATTTGCTCTGGGGACAGCAAAAGGAACATACAAGGGCTCCTTTTTAAATATCTGCTGTCACTTTGCCTATGTTCCATACAAACCAAATACACAGAGTTAACATCCTGATAAACAGTTTATGTTAAATTAGGATCTAACAGAGAAGGCTATTATACAGAATTTCCCACATTTGGTCAGAAAATATCACCCATGGCTTCCACAGGGCTTTCTTCTTACCCTCCCTTGCACTTGGCTAAGAAAAAGAATAGACTTTCATTGTTGATCACATGGTATTAAAGACATAAAAAATGCTATAACTTAACCATGTTGTTAACAGCTGTTCCCCTTCCCCATTGGCATTCACATCACCAGCATTTAATGGATAGAGTTAATGATGCTTCTGCTCAAGAAAAAAGTGTCCAAGACAGCAAGGATGATAATCAGAAAGTGTTCAAGTTCTCAGCACAGAAATCGAAATCTGAAAATCCAATTCCCTTTTTCTATCTTTCCTTTTAAAAGCACACATGATGGCAAAATAAAAACTTCACAATTAGTCACTTTTTTCTCCTTCAACTACCCTACCACAATTTTCATTAGTGGGGATTAAAAATATAACAAACAGATGATGAAGCACAGGCCTTCCTAGTACTCTGGTGCAGCCACAGAATATCACAATTCCATGCTTTCTCACTAGACAAGCATCAAAGGCAAGCAAATGTACTTCTCCAAAGGGTACTACTCAGAGCAGACTTGTGCTGGCTGCAGCAAGTAGTTACCAGGGCCAGTTATCAAATACACCAAATTTGGAAAAGGCATGTTTTCAGAAGGGGACATGGAGTAGAAAGAATGATAGTTTGCAACAACAACAACAACAACAAAAAAAAAAAAA